>JAHBBA010000654.1:0-441562 GCA_018806925.1 Skeletonema costatum | reverse complement strand
ATTAACAACCAGGCAAAGTCCTCCTCTAAAGGAGCTCAGGAACTTCAAACCATCCGATCTCGGCAAGCTCACTACTTAGCGTGGTGCACGTACTACAAAGTTCTTGACCCAGTTGGTGCAGATCCTTCTCACAAGACGCTGCTGGGGATGTATTTGCAGAGCGTGCGTCTTGGAAACAACTTCTATAATAAGCAGTCAGTTCGTTCGGGAACACTCAGAGGTTATGCCGAGGCAGTTAATAGGCTCTTCTCCCTTCGTGGCATGCCCCTACCTTACGATCCTGACAACAAATGCAATGACAGCACCGCTGCTATCTCCAATCTTGCAGACGAAGAAACTATCGCGCTACAGCGTGAGCCCCTCACAGAAGAGATGGCAGCGGAATGTATCAGATCAGGGAAGCAAGCACATCAAGATTCTGCGGAAAGTTTGACTGCAAATATTGTTTGTCTCGCAAGATACATCGGTCCCCGCCTTTCAGAGTACGCTCAAGCTCAACAAAAGAAGATCACTTATCACACTTGGGGATCAGGAACAAAAATCGTACGGTCCTGGATCCCACAAGACTTCAAATTCTATGATAAGAATGGAGACGATATTCATTTGCATAGACGATCTAGTGACGAGATCTTCAACCTTTACCAAACGATGCATTACATGAAGATTATTTGGCGCATCCAGAAGAATCGTAAAAAACGGGCAATCAATAAAGTTACCCGTCGACAAAAATCATACGGATCTTTGCCCGGTCTACAACGCACTTCAAATCGTCATGCGAAAAGTTCGCCTTGATCATCAGAACATGGACACCCCTGTATGTGTCTATGCCAACCGAAACTCGAGTTCACCCTTGTACCTCACAGGATCCAAGGTAAAGAAATTCATCCAAGATGCTATTGACAAAGTCAACCCCACCATGTCAGATGAGGACCGTCAAAAATACTCTGCACACTCTCTTCGAGTGTGGGCATGTGTTCTTCTCTGATCAAGCGAAGAAACCACCATCATTTATTAAACAACGTCTTCGGTGGCAAGGCGATAGTTACCGACTTTACCTTCGTGATACACTGCACCAATCGCATTCCCACCGCGATGCACTTTCTGCCAACACGAATGAAATTATCTCGGCTATTGGTAACCCAGAAGGCGGTACTTTTGATACGTCCTCCAATCTTCACGACGAAGAGGATTAAAACGAATGGCAGTGGACGACGGTCCACAATGTTACTAATATTAAGCTCTATGCACTACATGGAATATCACTTGTCAAAATCAATATGATTCATAGACATCCGCTTTTCTTTTTTTGCAAGTCAGCTTGTTCATCATGGCAACTATCACAAAAGATTGTGCTTGGTTTATCTAGTAGTACGAATACTACTAGACGCACTCAACCTGCCTTGTGGCGGTCGGCCCGCTGGGGCCAGAACGATTGGGACCTTTAATCCCAAAGTAGTTCTAATGGTAATAGACAGCCCAATTTGCCATGCAACCCGGACTGTCCCCTTTTCCCATAATTGTCCCAGACTGTCCTTAAGATCTTTTGTGTATTTGTCAGTGAAGTAGCAATCTGACGCGCAACGAGTTTTTTCATCCCCGATGAAAAATCGCAGGTAGCGGATGGAGCGAATGAGCCTTCAATGGCACTCTCCTCCCCCATTTCCCCTGCGCTTCGTCGCGCCACTTTCTTTACCATTGGACTTCTTCGGATTACCAATTGAGACGGAGTCTCGATAATTGTGAACTCTGAGAGGTTACCGGTTGTACTACTTCGATCTTTGATCTAGGGATTCCTACGTGCTTACCAAACGTAGGAAGATCCACCAGGAAACTCCACCGGAATCTTTGGCAGCTTTTGCAGCCAGTTTTTCGACACGCAAACAACAGCAATATCATCGAGAACTACAACATTGTTACCGATTCCAGTAGCCATTGAAAATTTTCCCACCCACCCAAACCCTTTTTTCTCACCCACCCTCCCTATCGGTCGGCCCGCTGGGGCCAGAACGATTGGGACCTTTAATCCCAAAGTAGTTCTAATGGTAATAGACAGCCCAATTTGCCATGCAACCCGGACTGTCCCCTTTTCCCATAATTGTCCCAGACTGTCCTTAAGATCTTTTGTGTATTTGTCAGTGAAGTAGCAATCTGACGCGCAACGAGTTTTTTCATCCCCGATGAAAAATCGCAGGTAGCGGATGGAGCGAATGAGCCTTCAATGGCACTCTCCTCCCCCATTTCCCCTGCGCTTCGTCGCGCCACTTTCTTTACCATTGGACTTCTTCGGATTACCAATTGAGACGGAGTCTCGATAATTGTGAACTCTGAGAGGTTACCGGTTGTACTACTTCGATCTTTGATCTAGGGATTCCTACGTGCTTACCAAACGTAGGAAGATCCACCAGGAAACTCCACCGGAATCTTTGGCAGCTTTTGCAGCCAGTTTTTCGACACGCAAACAACAGCAATATCATCGAGAACTACAACATTGTTACCGATTCCAGTAGCCATTGAAAATTTTCCCACCCACCCAAACCCTTTTTTCTCACCCACCCTCCCTATCGGTCGGCCCGCTGGGGCCAGAACGATTGGGACCTTTAATCCCAAAGTAGTTCTAATGGTAATAGACAGCCCAATTTGCCATGCAACCCGGACTGTCCCCTTTTCCCATAATTGTCCCAGACTGTCCTTAAGATCTTTTGTGTATTTGTCAGTGAAGTAGCAATCTGACGCGCAACGAGTTTTTTCATCCCCGATGAAAAATCTACGAACGTCCAACATCGCAGATTATCGCCAAATATATTTCTGAGCACGCTTCGCTTTTTTTCACGATGACGTTTTTGCAAGTTTGTGTGATGTTGTTCCGCCGATCATCTGTATTTTGCTGCTAGCTAGCTCAATGAATGACGACGAAGCCGCAGTCGCCCATCTAATAGCGTTACTAGATTGGCGAAGTTAGTGAAGAGTGCCATTGAGCCACTGAAACTGTTGATCGCCTGCAACATTATCGGCTGCGAATCATTGCATATCCGCCGACAAATCTCAGTGCAATATTTTGAAAAATGATGCATTGCTACAGATAATACGACAGCCGCTGCTACTTCTGCTGGTTCTCTTTTCATGCAGTAGCTTAGAATATGTTAATATCAACTCAGCATCAGCCTTTGCACTATCGACGCAGAGCCAACACGGTCGAACACAACATCATCAAGTAGTGCACTCGTCTAATACTGTTGGTGCATTCTGTACACAAGTTGGGCTTCCGATAACGATATCACGAAGCAGTCATAGATTGTATAGTAGTAGACTGGCTGCTACATCGTCAAATAGTCATGATGACGATGCTGATCCTCCATGTACAGTAGACAATTCGATACATTCAGATTGCAATCCAGCCAGTCTAATATCTAAAGAGCAGAGATCAGCCACAATAATACAACCACCCCTCTTAAAGTCATCATCATCATCATCATCACCACTCCAACAAACAGATAGACGCACAGCCCTCCTCCAACTCCTCTCAATCTCCCTCCTCACAATATCCTCCCTCCAACCATCACAAGCATCCGAACTCGACTCTTCCACCGGAGAACTCTTCTCCCCCAAAAATCAAATGATCAAAGGAGGAGGATCCATCGGAGGTCGTGGCATTCCACTCAAAGAACAAAACTCAAGAAACAAACAGAGCTTGTTGAAGACTTTGGGGTTGATTCAATCCGTATATGAAACACGGTTTATAACGTATTTGACGAGTTTTTTGTTAGTGTATGATCCGGCGGCACGGGCTTGGTGGCAGAAGAATCGGGCACGAGTGGCCCAATTATCATCTTCTGCCATAGATGGTGGTACCAATAATACCACAAGTATACCAGAAGAATACTTTAATGCAGGTGAACAATTTGCAGAATTTGCGGAAAGTGTCGAGATTGGTTTGGCAGATTTACTTTTTGGGTCCGTATGGGAGTTATGCGAGTGTTGCGGCTGCTAAGGCTGGGTTGGGTGCTGTTGCTCCTGCGAGGTCTTCGGCGGGGGATAATGAGGGTGGTGTTAAGAAGGGTGGGGGATGTGGGAGTCTATATTTGGTGGTGGCAAAGAAGAACAATCATCTACATCCACATCTTTGTCGTCGTCGTCTAAAAAGAAGAAGAGAGTGACGACACTGCAAACGAAGAAGTCAAACAAAATCGCCAGGGCGTGTTAAATCTATTCACCTACTGAGCACCACGATACACATCCATGGAAGAGAAGCAACAATTGGCCATACTCTTTTCACTAATTTCCAAACCTGAATTACAACCAGTCAAAGAAATCAAAGGATTATTGGGTGAGATTGACAATGGAACAATTGCCGAGATACAGTTGGAGGTAGAGGATGTGTTGGGTGATTCCGATATCTCGAGAGATTACTTTCGTCTATCTAGTCGCAGGGTGGAGGGTTTGCAAGTTCTGATGCACAAGTGATTAGTATTGAGCCACCTGCACCGCTAGGTGATGATTATAGGCCTGCAAAGATACAAACGATAATGAAACCTACATCGAGGATACTTCGTATTAATGTGGTGGATGGGGGTGAGGGATATCCGGTTGCACCGGATGTGATTGTGAAACAGAGTGGAGTGTCACGACAATGTGAGGCGGTTGCTATTATTGATAGGAAGGGGAGTGTCTCCGAAGTTATAGTATTGAATCCGGGGTTTGGATATGGTGGTAGTACGGCACGAGGTCAGCCAACTCTTCCCACGGTGGAATTTCGAGAACGCATATTTGCACGTCAAAAGAAGAAAAAGAGCAATAATGGGTCTTCTCCAAAGAAAGTGAAACCTGCCAAGGCCGTGGTAGAATTAGAATACCAAGTGGCCGGAGCAACAATATTAGATGGTGGGAGTGGATATAGCTTTGATTCACCTCCTGATGTCAAGATTAGTTTACCTGCAACTGATCCAGATTGGTTTGTTTCACCGAATATTTATGGTCAGAGTATGGATGATGATGAGAATCAATATATTGCTGCACGTGTTACCAAGATAAAACGTGGGGGCAGTGGTGTCATTTTAGACACGGATGCTGCAATGAGGGGTGGGATCGGCCAGCGTGTTACGAGGGATATTCTACGAACCGTGCTAAGGGATCCGGTTGCTCTGTTACCGCCATCTGTTAGACCAGAACTATCCATTGATAAAGGTGCAGCGTTCTATTCTATCAAATCGCTTCCCAGGCCACCATCCAAAGATGTTATACTGCCTTCAAACTATCGATCGATTGACCCGTTATTCGGTGGCATCGGTCGAGCTCCAGTGACAAAGAATCAAGTAACACTGAGTGCTGACCAATATTCTCGGCTGGCATTGTCTGGAGCCATTTGCACCGTCCTGGTCCGGACAGCGTTGAATCCACTAGAGCTTGTCAAGACTAAAGTTCAATTGGGCAATGATGAGGAAATTATTCACATATGCAAGGGAGAAGGCGGGGGTCAAGTCCGAGTCATCACAACCTGAAGATAACCCGGCGCTGGGAACAACTCAGGTGATTCAATCTTTAATAGAGGTTCGTGGACCACTCTCTTTATTTCAAAGTGCTGACGTCACATTTTTGGCATCGGTCGTGTTTGGACTGTTTGGATTCGGAGCGACTGAGTTATTTCGAAGAGCGTTTAGTGCAGTGTTCTTCGATGAAGCGGCAGCTGCAGCCAACTCTCCAAATGAGTTTGTTCTGTTGACAGCAGCAGGAGTAGCAACAGTGCTGACTTGTGCAGCTGCATCTCCCTTTGAGCTGCTACGGGTGCGGTCGATGGCACAGATCGAAAATGAAGGAGTCAAGGAAATCTTTGTTGGCTTTGTAGATCAAAATCGACAGAAACGTGGTATGAAAACAACGTCAACTTCAGCTACAGCTGCATCGGTCTCTTCTTCAGCAATGGTGGCAACGAAAGGTCTGCAGTTAGATGATATCAAGCCCTTTTGGTCTTCCTTCTATCCAATCGTATCTCGTGAGCTACCTTTTGCAGTGACGAAATTCTTGGTATTTGATCTAGCAGCTGGTAACATTGCTGGTTTCATCAACAATTCCAACCTGATGGGAAGTGACACGAAAATACAGGTTGGAGTAGGATCAGCGGGTCTCCTCCTTTCGGCATTCAGTGGTGCCTTGGCTGGTATAGCAGGCGCGTTTGTGAGTCATCCGGCCGATCTCATCCTTACACTAACATCTGCTTCATCGCGACAAGAAGGAGAGGAGAAAGATTGGAGAGTCATTGTCAAAGAACTCCTTTCGTCAGATGGTGGAGTGCTGAATCTATACGCAGGCTTCCTGCTCGTGCAGTGTTCTTCTTTTTAGTCATTGGGGCACAGTTCTTTTTGTACGATTATGTGAAGACACTTTTGGAAGTTGGAACAGATGACTTGACGTTGGTTTTGGATGTATTTTACGCCATTCGGCAGGGATTGTAATTGTAGACTGAGCTTCCGTATAAATTAATAATGGGCAGAAGCTTACAGATACATCAAAGAGACATGTAGTGCTAAGTAATAACGGCTGCTCTCATGTTTGAGTTGATGCTATTGGATGTGACACTCAGATGTCACATGAGTACCGTTGTAAGGGGAGTATGACAGAAAAGTCAAATAGGAATTAGTACCATCGTTGTGGCGGTTGTCGAACTTCTTTTTGGACAAAATTTGATGCCGCCTTTTGGTGAGGAAGGGGGCACTTTGCCTCCATCCATGAGTGTTCCTCCACCATGCCCTACATAACATCATATTCATATTAAGTAGGTATATCATCATGGGTGGCCTGTAACGACACTTCTTTGGGGGGTTGCGGCATGAATGGCGGTACCATCAACGACGCCTCAAACTCAAACTCAACGTTAGTCGGCAATTATTGTAGGCTGCATCGTCGGCGTGCTCCTTCTCTTGCTTCTCATCGTCTGCTGCCGTCGTGAACGAGTTCTCAAGGTCAAAACGGAAGACGAGGAAACTAATCTCCGCCGCGACTCTATTGCCAAGATCAAGGACTCTGTTGATGCCGTGCGTGATTCTACAGCGCTGAATGATATGTCAAACGTGACCAAGGGTGTGCTCAAACGACAGATTATCGACCAGCTTGTTATCAAGAAGGTGCAGGACGATGGATCGACCGGTGAGACGGCGAAGAAGGAGTCGTTCTTACAATCTCTCTCCAAATCGAACAGAGCTTATTCATCCTTTGCTGCAGCACTATCTGCTTCGAGTAGCAGCAAGGTGCAATTCGTCGATAATGATGATGATGTGGAGAAAGGAGACACCACGGACATGAAGAATGAAGAAGAAACAGAAGAGCCTGTCGTAGTTGATCGTCGCAAATCTAACGCAATGGCACGCAGTCTCTCCGTCATGGTATCCAGCAAAAAAGAAGACACATCTAAATGTTATCTGTGTCTCATGGACTACGCCACAGGTGACGAGGTGGCCTTTTCGAAGAATGAGAAGTGTAGTCACCGCTACCATAAGGAATGTATTGTGGAGTGGTGTATGAAGCGCACGGCTTGTCCTTGTTGCAGAGAGGAGTTCATTGAGAGTAACACATTGTAGGCAAGATGGGAGTGAGGGAGAGGAGTGGGCTCTGGGGGGATGGATGTGTTGTGATTTGTGTATGTATTTGATTATGATGGGGAAGAAGAGTAGCTCTGCAGTCCAGAGAACACGGGTTGAAAGGATAGTTTCTAGAGAGGCTGGGCCGGTCGTGTAATATAATTAGGTACAGCTTGCAATACAGAGGTACTTAGGTTATTAAGGAGGAATATTATAACACTTTGTGAAGGGAATGTATAATGAGATGTCGCAGTACTTGGGAGGAAGTCATGATTGATTGTACTCATTCGGAAAAGCGTGATCAAGGGCCCCGGTCATACCTTCTATGAGATTACTTCATCTCACTGGTAACTCTCCCCTTAATAGTGCAGGGTGGGTGGACACCAAATCACTTTTTGGCAGCGTAGAGTACTAATATGTGAGCACCCAATAATGCTTCCTATGAATATACGTATCATCTCACCACCCAACTCTTCCTCGTAAAAGCGATGTATGTTAGGCACGAGAGAATTATTAAGACGTAGGCTGCTTTATAAGTTAGATACTTCCGTAACTGTAAGCCTTTCACACAAGCATTTCAAGATGGGCAGTATGAGAGCATTTGACACATGTTCAAATTAGGAGGAGGCGGAGCCTCTGAAAGAATTCTTCACAGAGACGACGGTACTGCTCTTCATTTGGCGGGTGGTGGTATCCTCTGTAGAAGTCTTTGTCTGTGCGCTGTTCAAAACGCTGCAAATCCTCAATGTATGCTTCGTGGTCACTGCTTTCACTGCTTGGTGCAGGATCCAGCCAATTGATCTCGCAGGAATGTGCATCGACATTGATATCGCACCAACTCCACCCAAGGCGTGGTCCTACATGAATAAATTGCAAGGCAAACGGGGGGAATGGGAATTTACTTCTAATAGAAGTTCTATGCCAAATCCAGTCAGAATCATACCAGTCAGGAGAGTCTACTGAGAGCTTCCAACCGAAAGCTCTTAGGAGCCTGTCCTTTTCGAATAGTGTTGGAGTGCGTCGCAAGAGGAAATGGATCGCTTGCATGAAATTAGGAACCTCTGTAATGTGCTGAAACTTATAACCAACACCACCTTGGACAGTCGATGAGAGAGAGAGAGTCTTCAGGACAGAAAAGTCATCTTGACGGATGTCCAGAATACTTCCTTCAACGGCAGTGCCCATCAGATCCAACTCCTTCAGGTGTGGAAAGTTGGCCAGATCCATGAATTGCCTGTTATGCTGCGGCAATTACGAATAACCAACTTTTCGAGTGTGCCGTTGAGCACTCTCAAGCTACTGAGATTGCCGGTCAAGTGTGGATTGACATCTAGAGTGACCATTTCCAACTTCTTGAGAACTCTCAAGCTGCTGAGGTTGCCAGTCAGGAGAGAAATCCCACTACCAGTATTAGTATGTATCAGTTCCAACTCTTTGAGCAAGGGGAATCCTTCTAATACATTCAGATCCCACTTCAGAAAGGCACAATTGACATGCAGATGTTGAAGCAATGGGAAGTCGAAGAGGACATGAAATCTTCCGTTCAAAGGCGCACCCTCAATACGCAAGCTGCGCAACTTTCTAAAGTTGGAAATGATCTGAATATCGTGCGTGACATAGTTGTCAGTACGTCGAGCCTGCCACCGTTCTGGATCCTCCCCATCGCTGTATTTATGAAAGGCATTAAGGCTGTGGAGCGATAGCTGCTTCAAGTTCGGTAGCGCGGTAGACATGACTCTCATGGCGTTGTAAGATATGTCGCTATCAACCTCAAATTCAGATGGAGGAACAATCGTCTTCTTTGCCGCCTCCCTCCATGTCACACATACCCGTCGAGCACGCATAATATCTGCTACATGGGGGAGGAAACTAAAGATGATTGCGACCTCGTCTATACTCAACTCTTCAGTGGCAGCCGTCTCGTCATCATAATCGACATGGTCATGGTGCATCTCAATCTCATCCTCAACCTCAATCGTCTTCTTCGCAGCATCTCGCCATGTCTCACATACTCGGGCATGCATGATTTCGTTATGGGAGAGGAAACTAAATATGATTGCGACCTCGTCTAAACTCAATTCTTCAGTGGTCCCATCGGTGAGGTGCTTTATGTTGCCAGCTCCAGCTTCGGCTTCGGCTTCAGCTTCAGTTTCTCTCGCTCTCGGGAGGAGATGGCGCAGAAGCTGAAGCACAAAAACGCATAACATACATGACGAAGCGGCTCCCAATACTTGGCGAGATGAGTGACTCGTCGCCGACTGCGATAATAAGACTGTTATTATCGTTGGATGTCATGGTGATTGTTGTATAATGAGCTGAGATCGGAGGAGGGCGACCACCTCGTCGAGCGAGGATGAACTGATTTTCAGAGAAGAAAGAAAGCGAGAGGTGCGAGAAATGATGCCCCCTCTTTTTCCTTCTTCTCCTCGCCAGCAAAAAGCCATCACGCATACATACGCCCATCACCATGAGAGCCACACATGTTCCTACAGAATGATGGCCAACCTAACTGTCATCTGCTACCTAATCACAATTGCTCTCCTGAGCAGCAATGTACTATTAACCGCTCAAGCACTAGCCACGCCAGCAGCAAGGCGAAAAGCCGCACGAAAAGCCAAAAAATCATCATCTAACGGCGGATTTGCCAAAAAGCCTCGTCCCGCTGCTGCTGCCATTGCCGCTCCGCAAACACAACAGCCAACTACTAACAATGTGCAGTACGATGATGCTCAAGATGAAGTGGCTAAACGAGCAGTAAGCAGTCTATTCTCAGTATGTGCGCATATTCAAGATCCAAAGCTTTATCAGCCCAAATGGGCGGATGCATGTGTTCAACAAAAGAGCGAAAGTGGTGATGGCATTAGCCCCAAAATCGGAGCAGTGATGGCCAATCGAGACGTGGCACGGGGACAAGTGTTGACATTATTTCCTATTCATGCACTCGGTCTTCGTATGTTGCGTCAGAATAGTGATGATGAGGAATTGAAAGATACTGAGTTTGTAGCCTACGATCAAGATGCTGATGGAGAATTATTCACTACTTCTGAAAAGGCGGGGCTCCGTCTCAAGCTCAATATACCACTGGACAAGTCACAGCCGGCTCACTCAATACTTGGCAATAAGAAACGACATGTGCTATTCTCAATGTTCCTTCCAGAAAATCTGGCCATGCCGGGATGGCTAGGCGGTAGAATGAGGGCAGCATCGTCTCAATATTCCGAATCGAATTGCATCACTGTGCCTTTGCCGGGTGCTGCTCCATTATGTGCCGTGGTGGCAACGACAGATGTTAAGGAGGGGGAAGAAATTATACAAGCGATGCAGCCGTTGAAACCAAGTGTGATGGATGAGTTGAAGGGATCGGTTGCAAAGGAGTATAGAAGAGAGTTGGCGACACTACAAATGTATATTGAGGCAGCTTGTGAGACGGTGCAACCATCATCATCTCCATCAGATTCGAGTTCTGGACAGCAGCAACAGCAACAACAGCAACTCGGTCCATTTCATCAATTGAATGGTCAATATCCAGGATTGAAACGCATCCATCAAGATCCAGACATTTATTCCATAGACAACTTCCTCACCAACGAAGAGTGCGATCGACTCATTGCCAAGTCCCAACCTCATTTAGTACCCTGCTTGGTAAAGAATGACAAAACCGGAATAGCCGAACAAGATCCTGTACGAACAAGTACCAATACTAATGTACCCCAATCCGAAGTCCCATCTATCGTGGAGAAGATGACAAATGTGGCCAATTGTTGTGCTGATCAATTGGAGATATTGCAAGTGCTCAATTACAAAAAAGGGCAAGAGTTTATTCCACACACGGATGGATTTTCGGGCAAGTTTGACGCATGTGGATTTGAACAGGCAAGTCGTCAGGCTACCATATTCTGCTACCTAAATGATGTTGCCGAGGGGGGATCAACCAACTTTCCCGAAATTGGGTTGGCCATCCAACCGAAGAAGGGGACTGCGGTGATTCATTTTCCTGCCGATTTGGAGTTGAGGGAGGATACTAGGACGTTGCATCAGGGGGCGCCTGCGGTTGATGAGAAGTGGTTGCTTACGACGTGGGTGTGGAATAGACCACGATCTGATGAGATGTATGCTGAGAGTCGGTTGCCTCCATTGAGTAGTGGTGATATTATATGATTAGAGGAGAGCGAGTGCCGGACACTTGATTCGCAAGAGTTAGGGACGCATATAAGTAATTGTAAGCTTAATTAACCGTTGCGGAGGAATAATACGTGCAAGTTATTTCAAGTCACAGCATCGGAAATGTATTGAAAATACTTCCAGAAAGCTGATATAATGATTGAGTTTTATGCCAACTGATTTGGTCGAATACCTCCTCTTGTCCAATGCTCGTTGCCAGCAAGGAAGTCGGTTCTCACAATCTTAGCTCTCCCCGCAAGCCACTCATTCTTATCGTCCATTATCCTGCAATAAGCACCCTCTACCCGCCCATCATGAAACTGTGACTGGCGTTGTACTAACGCCTTTAACTCAGCTGCAGTCTTGAATGTTTTATGCTCCATCAGAGGTACTATGGGTATCTGAGTTGTAGATAAAACCTCCTCCAGTCGTGTCCTTGACCAAAACTTGCCCTCATATTGGTCATATAAATCAAATGCAATGAAATAACCAGGCAGCCTTTCGTATGGAATCGAATGGCAGGCGTACATCCACTCTCCGTGTAAGATGTGCCGATCAGGCTCCAAAACTGTCCATAGATCCTGTGAATGTTGATATAACCACTTATCAATCGACTTGAATTGCTCGTGATACTTGCTTGTGATGTAGTGACTCCGATTTTGTAGATGAATTTGGTTGTTATGAATACTGATACCCAAGTTCGCTCCGTCTACTTTCTCCTCGACATATATTGGATTGTTTAGATATTTCTTCTGTTCTCCTTCTGCCATGATCAAATCATCTCTTGTGGCTGCTCCTAAGTTCACGACATGTCTGGTACGTGGAAACTTGATAATCTGATGGCCCGCCCAACTTGGAGACGCTGGCACGATGCAACCCCACTCTTTCAACAATTGATTTGCCTGCTCAATACCCTTCAATTCAATGACTTGGTCGAACCTTTCTCCATTTGTTGGCGGTTCAAGTGTATCACGCAACCCCTCCATAATCCTTAGACCACCCCCAGGCTTGATACCAGGATGATTCTCACTCCTCGTGATCCTCCATCGACATTCTTCCCACGGAACTGTATAGTAAATGCACCAAGCTTTACGATTGTGCATGATTGATAGCCATTCCTTTCGTTCCTTTGCAGTCAAGTTGCACCGATCTCAGACTACAGTTCCACCACTTGCCTTGGTTCGTCCAGCCAAAGACTCGCACTGTTTTCGACCCATTTCGTCTTGATTGATCCGAGTTATCGAATCAGATGCATCTGCCATAGCCTTACTGAATGTAGACTTGCCAGAAGCAGGGTAGCCCACCATCATAATGATAGGAGGCAGCTTGACATTCAGTTTTGTTTGCTCTCGACATACTCTATACCAGTCTGTCAAGAAATCCTCTTGCACTTGACTCAATATTGTCTTCCGACCTACTAAACGCTGCTTTCCCTCAAACTTTGATACTCCCTCCACATTGATATGCAACGATTACAGTAGCCGTCCTTCCCACGCCACCAAGGCAGTGTACAACTACCTTTCCTTCACTTTCGTCAATCACTTGCATCACCTGCAGCATTTGCTGTTTAGTTGGTGGCGTTCTATCATCAACCTCATAGAAGTGAGAATTCAACTTACGTGTTCGATGAAGAGATACAGGCATCGGCATCTCCATGACTGTTATCACATCAGTGACACCCATTGCTTCAAACGCATCCCAGTGCTGTTCATCATTCGGCTTACTTGCGCCTGCAACTTTCTCTGATACAAAACTGAAATTACGAGGCATTTCATATGTCTTGAATTGATATACACCATCCTGGATCTCATGAGTGTAAAAATTGACAGGCTTACCGCACGACTGTTGAGTTCTCCCACTCAACCTATTTAGAATCTTTACCAAGCGATCACCATAGTCTTCTCCACTAACCAACTGCTTATATTCTCGACAGAGCACTTCATCTCTCACGTAGTTATACCTCTCCTTCAACTCCATAGATTTGACAACACATTTGAACAAAAAAAATACTCCAACCAAATATCCCATATCTCTCAGTGCTCTTGCAGGCAACTCGACAGGTCCCTTTTCTAATATCTGATGAAGTGTAATTGCATATTGGTTTGATTTCATCCATAGAGTAGATATCCCCTTTGGTACATCATGTATATCAGATTGGGTGAAACCCAAAGTTATATGGAAATCGTAATGTGGTAGCTGTAGCTCTGCTCGTAGTTTTTCCAACTGCGGCGATATAATCACTACATAGTATACAGTATTATGTCCATCTTGCTTCCGACCAATACCTAAATCATAAAGTTCTATCGGATCTAGTAGTAATTCATACTGTGATACGTCAAAGTTCGTCAGTTTCTTCTCCTTCGGTGCCATGACAGTGATATGGAAGTCAGAGGTATCATCTCGCCCTTCTCTTGCCTTTAGTGACTTCTGAAATGGAATATCTTGACATTGATTAATCCATTTCTGCGCAATCTCATTTACTTGTGAGCCCTTGATGGCCACACATCCTCTATGATAACTTAACATGTTTAATGCTCTCTATTATCTTCGCTATTTGTCATTTTATGAGAAGGCTCTTAGGTCCAGTTCGTTGATAAGTCCAAGTCGTGCAGCTAATACTTAGCTGCACGACTCGTTGAACACTTATTGTATTGTCTTGCGGGTCGTGGACTTGGATCTTTGAACTAACCACGGGCTTGCCCCTTGCCTCCCGATACAACGTTTTTTCTGAAGAAGTCGAGTTGTTGCTTGTTGCTCGTTGCGTTGCCTTCCACAAGCCGCTTGCCGCTTTGGATCTTTGATACTCCTACACTAATTATCGTGGTACTCTGAAACACTCTAAAGAATACTTTCAACTTTCATAGTTCAGTAGGCAGCTTTTCCATCATCATGTCGGCCGAGGGCGGAAATATTGTATGGTTCACTTGAAAGAGGGCTTGATTACGAGCGATGGTATATTCAAAGGGTGTAGAAATTTGAAGCACGTTTATCTCATTGAAGGAGAACTACATGAAAGTATTACCGCTCTACAGCTACAGGAATGGAGAAATGATATAAATGACGAAATTGACTCAATCAATCAGATTCTTTCCGCTGCATATGCTGGCGGGAGGTACAGTTTCAATCTTCTGAGTATTCATCGCAAAGTCGATTGTACTCCTCTGCAGTTGGAGGATGATAATGTCCTTTATAGAATCCAATTTCTTCTTGAATAGACTGCAAAACTCCTTGTGGAACTCGTATCGGCATCGCATATTCTGTCTGGCTCTGGGTCCAGCCAGTTAATCTCGCAAAAATCCCCGTCCTCATTCCTCCATTGCCACCCTAGTCTTGATCTTGCCTGGACAAAGTCGACAGTAAATGGGTGGTCAGGACAGTTCAAATCATGGTAGCCATCATACCAATCCGGAGAGTCTCGTGAAAAGGTACCATCGCCAATCACTAAATAATTCCCTATCCCTGTTGCGTCTCATCCATAGATAGATTGCATTCATAACACTAGGCACTTCAGAGATGAGCTGAAACTGATAGTCCCAGCCACCAATTACAGTCTTTGGGAGAACGATATATTCCAGATGTAGGAAATCATTTTCACCGATGTCCCTAACATCACCTGTTACAGAAGTGTGGTCCAGATTTAAGACCGTCAGACGTGGACAGTCGGCTAGATCCATAAAGTCTCCCTTGACATTATTGCAATCAAAGATTTTGACCTTTTTGAGAGTATGTTTCAGGACGTTCAAACTACCGATGTCCCCTCTCAAGAATCTATTGTACTTTACATTCAATTCTCTCAGCAAAGGAAACCCTGATAGCATCTCCAATTCCCATTTGAAGTTGCAACAAAGCGATATTCTTAACTTTTCGAGAAGTGGAAAATTGAATAGAGTAGGATATCTTCCATTCAAACCATATCCTCCGTGAATATTCAACCTGCGCAGCTTTCTAAAGTTGGATATGACGTCAATATCAAGGGGGGTATATGTAGCAGTTTCTGCAGCCAACTCTTCATCTGGATCCTCACCGTCGATGTATTTGTGAAAAAGACCGGGACCCCAATTGATCGATAGCTGCATTAGATTTGGCAGTGCCGTCGTCATCGTGGCCATTGCCCTGTAATTAACGACGCTGTTAACACCAAAATCAGCCATAGGAACAATTGTCGTTTTTGCTGCATCTCTCCACTTTTTGCACACACCCCGCATTCGCATAGTATCTTCGGGAGGGAAGCATCCAAAAATAATTGCAATCACATTATCGTCCAATTGTTCAACGACTGCAGGATCGGCCTCTTCATCTGCAGCCGCGGCCGCTTGGGGGCGGGTTAGTTTCGTCTTCTTTTTCGGAGGCATGAAAAGTTTAGATATATGAAAGGTATATCAAGGAACCGGGGCGTACTTCCGATATAATTGTAACGTTTCTCTAGACCAATAGTCGGGACTATTGGCTGCTCTAACATGCCACTGCTCGCTAGAGAGGTATCCGCTATTAATTGTACTCAATGCAATTGGAAAGGTGGTAGGTGGTGCGGTGTTGAGTTATCTACTCATCTGTTCAACAGTGGCCCGCAAATTTCTTCTCACCCGCCAAATTCGGGCATTGGATCCGGCGCGCGGACGATAAAAGTCAGCTGATCTGACTTCGCCCTCGATAGCAACCTACGTGCCTTCAAGTTGTTGCAACCATGGCTTTGTCACGCAAAGATCGTAGAAGATAATCGAAATGATTTTGCAGTGGATGGGAATCGCCCTCTCCTCCCGCGACGTCCCCACGCTGATTGATGTGAATGTGACAACCACAACACAAACACAAGAACAAGAACAAGTTCAGATACCCTGAATGGTCAACTAACTTGTGTTCTACTTAACATTCTACTACTATGTATCACACTTGGTATTCCACCAATTCATTTCATCACAACAAATCGATCGACTATCAAACAACTGATCCCAAAAGTTAGCACGTCCACCACAATCAGGCCCAGCTCCCACATCACAGTCTTGGACACACTTTCTTGTAGTTCCCCAAACCATGTAATACTTTGCATTCGCAACATCAATACTGGGCGATTCATCCCCCATACATTCATCGTAATTCCACCAATAGTGTTGTTCGCAGCATTGGTTCAATGTGGTAAACATCCAGTAATCCGGATGCTGAGTCATATACTGCGGCTGATTCCCATCTGCTTTACAAATGTGAGCTGCGTCCTCCCAATCTGGATAGTACAAACGAGTTCGTTGAATCATTCGCGGCAGTTCCAGCACAATTGTTGTAATCCCACAAATAAAATACCTTGCAAACAATCTTGTAAGGTATTGAAGAAGTAAATGTGAGAATTTGTATTCATGTATGCAGGTTCGTT
The DNA here is from genome assembly GCA_018806925.1 of Skeletonema costatum. Taxonomy (NCBI): domain Eukaryota; phylum Bacillariophyta; class Thalassiosirophyceae; order Thalassiosirales; family Thalassiosiraceae; genus Skeletonema; species Skeletonema costatum. The sequence goes on along the minus strand of JAHBBA010000654.1, from coordinate 424,468 downwards.
TTCCATCTGCAACACATTTGTGTGATCCACCCTGCCAATCAGGATAATATAAGTGTTCTGTGCAATCATCGGGATGACTTCCTATGCATTGATCAACATCCCAACTGAACCATTTGGTACAGCAGGCAGCTAATGTGGATGACATGTAGTCGGCCGTATTGATTGACATGTAATGAGGTTGTTCACCATCGTTTAGACAAGATCTTTCATTTGATGACCAATCTGGGTAGAAGAGGTGAGTCGTTTCAGGTGGAGTTGGTGCGGAGGAAGGAGTACATGAAGGCATTGAAGATGGCTCCGACGACGGCACAGACGAGGGCTCTGCTGACGGTCCACTACTTGGTTCATCCGATGGATGTGTACTTGGAATCGATGATGGTTCCGACGACGGCCCTGATGAAGGTTGTGATGATGGCTCTGCTGACGGTTGAGAAGATGTAGAAGGAGCTGAAACTAGGCTCAGATGACTTGGAGGGAGTTAAGCTAGGCTCAGATGACGGTTGAGTGGACGTGGACGGAACCAAACTCGGCTCAGATGACGGTTGAGCAGACTTGGATGGAGGCAGACTAGGCAAACTTGACGTTGAAGGCGATCCACTCGGGATAGACGATGGCTGTACAGATTTAGACGGAGCCAAACTAGGCTCATATGATGGCTGTGCCGACTCAGATGGCTGCAGCGACGGCTTGTCAGTAGGCTCTTCAGTTTGAGATGACGCCGGTGTTGATAACACTGCAATGGTTACGAGGAGAAGGGAGATGGACCTCATTATTGTAATTATTATTTTGATATTATTTATGGGCAGTAATTAGTCGGTAAGTAGTTCTAGTTCTGCCTATTGTCACGACTGCTCATCTTCATCACTCGTGTGTTCAAACATAAAAGTAGGATGGATGGCGGCTACTCACAAGAAATGGGAACCGGCCATGTGTGTCACATCATGGGATGAGAACCATCACGTCACAGTCACAAGATGTGCGTCTCAAGCCGATGCCGTGCCCTTCAAAACAGTCTGGAGACACACGTCTTAGATTGTGGTATCTACTTTTTGAATGGCACTTTTGGCGGGAGCAGTGACTCATCACTCATCATCGGCCCAAAACACTTTCAGCTCGACAATGATGATGATGTAGTTGTTCTGCTGTTCACATCTTGTGTCATAAAACATTCCCATGCTGCACAGCTCCATGAATTCATGATCCTGATAATAATAATATAAACAGAGCAAACACATCCACAATAATGCGGTCGCAAATTACCGCTTTTCTTCTCTACCTGCTGGTGCTTCAGAAACCCGCTCCTATAAATTCCTTCGTCGCACCACCGCTGCCGCCACCGATAATACCATCAGCGTCAGCAGCAACAGCAGCAGCTACATCGTCAACTCGACAGCAGACTCGTCATCCCTCGCTGCATCAATGTCAATATAAAGTAGCCTTCCGAAAAAAACACCGAACGATATTACAAATGGGAAAGGGCGACGGTAAAAAAAAAGCGCAAAAAGAAATCAGCCACAGCAGCCACCTCACAATCCGCAGCCGAAGCACCTCAGCAACAGCCCCTCCGCGTATCCAACAACATCAATATTCCCGTCAAGCGACAAATCAAATGGGCCAAAACTCAACCAAGCCTACATAAAATCATCTCAAACATCCTTCCGTGCAGCCAAGAAAACACGCACGGCATTCCGCAAACGACTCGACGATGAGGAGCAAACTCAAATTATGCAAGATAGACGCAAAACGCAACTCGGAGGTCGACTGGGATGTCATATTGCAGCATGGTAATGGGACGTCGGCTGGTGCATTGATGTTGGTGGATGGGTACAATGTGATTTATCAGTGGAGTCGATTGAAGAAGCAAATGGTCAATGGGAATACGCAGCGAGCTCGTGAGTTGTTGGTGAGAGATTTGGAGGAGTTGCATTGTATCAAGGGGTGGAGGATTGAGTGTGTGTTTGATGGCTTTGGACGGAAGGTTGGGGGGGCGTTGAGTGATACGGATAGTGTAGATGAGCAATCGAAGAAGAAGGTTGCTGTGAGTGATCGACAGGTTAGTAGGAAGGATACAGGACGGGGTGTTCGAATAGTCTATTCTGGAGTTGGGGCTAGTGCCGATTCGTACATTGAAAGTCGGTGTTTGGATGCCAAGGCGATTACTGGGGGGAAATTATCGATTAGTGGTGGATCATTGATTGTGGTTAGTAACGATGCCATGATTCGTATGGTGGCAACTGGTGCCGGAGCATTATGCATGAGTTCCGACCGATTGGTGAATGAACTCAAGGCAGTGAAGAAAGTTACCGAGTATCGTGTCGAAGTAGCCATGGCGATTGCCAATGGGGGATATGTTCGACCAGAGGGTATGAGAAAGAATGGGATTAGTACACCCATGATGCAGGGTGCGAGAGGGACTGGGTCGAAGAAGGTGGGTATTACGGAACAGGATGGACGGCAGGTGGTGAATACGTATCGTGGTGGACAATTCATCATTGAAGATAAGAGGAAGAGAAAGAAGGAGAAGAAGAAGACATTGTCGTCGTCATCGGTAGGTAGTAATGATGCAGCTGCAGATGATGGCGGTCAAGGCAATAGTGATGGAAGTAGCGGCAGCGAAGTAAGACGCAAGGCGACAATGAATGATTTGAAACAAGGCACACAAACATTGCCAAGCTGGGCTGTAGTGCCCAAGGATGCAACAAAGTTCACTGATAGAAAGTAGAAGAAGAAATGTATGATGATGTGATGAATACTCCAATACTTTTGTACTTCAATGGTAGAATAATGGCACTATATAATACTGTTCTTTATGCACTGATGATGCATCATTATTACTATGAATTTGCGGTAGTAGATAGGTATGCAATCAAATACATAGTTACGTAATCTATTACTCAAATGAAAGAGAATCGAAGAGCAGCTGCACCCTATTGTATCCCTCTCTCCTCTCTCTCCAAATCTCAGCCCAAGGGTGAACTACCACATGTTGCAAGATGTACAGATGACAAAGTCGACAGAGATGTGCATTGTATGAGAATTGGTAAGATAATAAATGGCGCCAACTGACGTCTTTCCCATGGTTCATTCCACTTCGGTGTCGGCTGCGCTGAGCATTGGCGGCTGATCACTTTCCAGAGAGAGAGAGGCAGTGACAGTAGTCTGTAGGTTCTGCTGCAGCAGTTCTTTTATTATCATTGAGTAATATCTGCTGCCTCGATACTTAATTTCTCAATCAAATACATCTCTGCCGATCAATAATGATGCATCCTACCGCACCAAGCAGTAGGCGGATGATCACCAGTTGCATTATTCAAAGGTTTAAATCCACTACAACTGTCAATCGCAGCGGATCCACTACTGCTACTTATTATGATTCACAATCTGGTCAGCACGTTGCAATACACGACGAAAGTAAGATCACTGCCTATTTACGAACAAAAGCTGGCGCCGCTTCATCATCATTTGCAGCAGTTTTGAAAACAGCAAAAGAGATGGGTTTGGCTGGATCTATAATTGCACTGCCGCATCAGCAACTACAGCAAGATGGTGGTATGGCAGGAATCATCAAATCATTGGGTAACAGCAGCAGTAGTAACAACGACATCTTTTTACACATGCAGCCATCCCAATATAATGACCTAGTTGCAGAGAAACAACTTCTAATCCCCTCAAATATCAATCTATGCTTTGAATATAATAACAATGATGGTGAATATATATCAAGCAATGTACAAAGTGCAATGACCAATTTTGAACGTATACAAACTTCGATTGGTATATTCAATCCGACACATTTGTTAGATGACGATCCAATGCTTGTAGCAGCAAAAGTTGCTAGTATGATTGATATTACATCCGAGTTTGGGGGCACTATATCCAACATATTGGTTGCTCCTATTATTGATAATGACGATGATGCACTTGTTGGTAACAGTGGGGACATACGACGATGAATTGGTACAATTGTGTGAGGAGTTGACATATTTAGATGTGCCAGGATCAACTATAAAGTCGCGTTTGGTAGTATCCGCATTAAGTGGTGATCAGCTTGAGGAATGTCTGCAGATGGGTATAACCAAGTATATCATTGATGCTGCTTCTGATGGTAGGGAGAGTGTGGAAAGTAGATTGGGTATGTTACGTGATGTCGTTGAGGAGAATGGGAAAGAACTTGTCTTGGATATTTGATGGATGAAATGTAGATTGTGCCATGCATCTTACCACTCAAGCTCGAGGCGTAAGACCCAAGCCAAGACCAAACATTGACAAAGAATGGATGATAAGAGTCGTTTCCTTAATTATGACCCCTCTTTCTTCGAGCACATAACTTGCGATGTCGTCCAATGATAAGAACAATAACAATCCTGCCTCAAATGGTAAGCACACTATCAGTAGAATCTCATCACACACATTATGAAACATGACTACCAGTTTATAACATCATTTCTATACAAAAGCTATACACAAAATCGCTCTCCTCTAATCCTTTTCTTTCACATGGTACTCCATATTCAAAGTCCTCTAACAAATATCTACCTCATGATCATCTCTCATCAACTGCATCTATATCATTTGCTTCTGCTGCTTAAATGCATATAACTCCTCTCTTCTATTCATTCATTCATTCATCAGCAACAGCTCCTCCAACAGCAACACCATGATCCTCTATTGACGAAACACTATCATCATAACTCGTTGCTGAAGTCAACGAATCATTGGATTCAGATTTGATCATCATCTTCTTATCTCTTCGGCCAACATTGCCAGCTCCATCCTTATGAAAGGGCAATGACACAGAAACACCTTTCATAATGGAAGACATTACCTCCTTATTGTTGGTGGTACCATCATTCTTCTTGTGCTTCTTCTTCTTCTTGCCCACATCCTTCTGCTGCTGCTGCTGCTGCTCCTCCAACTCAACCTTTAAACTCTCCACACTCCTCAACTCATACATATAATCCCCATACAACGCCAACGCCGCCTCATGCCGCTCCCTTCCCCTATCCGCACATGCATCCGTCACCAATATCGTTCGATATCCCGCCTCAAACACTCCAAATGCCGAATGTTGAACACAAACACTTGTAATCAATCCACATACCAGCACTGTATCAATCCCATCTTGTTTCAACGTATCCAACAATCCCGTCCCACCCGAAGTCGGAACTCCACGAAGTTTTCGTAATCACCATCTCCCCATCCAGCGGAGTCGCAAAACTCCTCCCATTTACTCGAAGGACGAACAATCGGTGGTATCGTCCCTTCATGCAATCGAGCAAATTGATGTAGCCAGGGGGAATGTTTCGTAGGAGTAATCGGGCGCGGGACCCATATGATGCGCTTTGTGTTTTGGGTGCGGCAGTTTTGGATTAGGGAGGAGAGATGGGTGGGGAAGGCGGGGAAGTCGTGGCGGACTGGTGGACATTCGGACCTGTGATGAATATGATATAATGTTGTTATGGTATGGTATGTGAGCACATGATGTGAGAGAGACGCAGTGGAGTGATGGGATAAGAATAACTTGTATGCAAATTCATAATATAACTCACCAGTATTCGGGCTGCACGTCGACTATTAATAAGGGCAGTTTTAGAAGCGTCCAACGGTGGGCAATGCTGGTGACGATGCAAATGTCCATCGACCTTGGTGGTGGTCGATGACGACTCTTGTTGCGGCGATGATGTCGCTGCTGCTGTTGTAAAGTTATTGTTGCAAGAAGAGAGGAGGGCCCGTCGATTTTAAGTTCATCGTATTTTCGTTTGGTTGTTTGTCATTTTTATATGTTGTTCGCTTTGTCTATGCTGCTAGAGCTGGAGAAGGTGAGGTGTGTTCTTTGTGGTCGGTCGGTCGGTAGGATGAGAAGGCTGTAGGCAAATGTTCTTCTTGGAAGATCGATTACTTGATGTGTAGGTAATGATAAGGGATCAATGAATGCGTTTGATCCATCAACTTTTTTATGTGCAACAACAAATCGGCCCCAAAGCTAGCGAACTTGCCTTCGAACAGATTGTATGCCAACAGGCCGGCCAACTCCACCAGCATTTCCGACGGAACCAAGACTCTGACGGAACCGTGAAAGTTCTTATGCTTTTATTTGGCATTTTGCCTCGGAAAGTGCCTTCGGCAGCAAGTTTTGGAAGAATACCAGTTCCTATGTTTGTAGAATAGATGACGAAGTGCGACACTTCGAACTTCAAATTTCCGATTTCCATCTGTCATTTGGGAGTCTTTGTAATGAGGCGTACGTTGAGATAAAGATAAGACGGGTGTCTGATGACCTCTCCCCACAAATGCATTGGGCCAACTTTTGATCGTCGGGGCGCAGCTATGGGCTCAAGTAGGACAAATCAAGAACGCCCATGCATTATCCGTTGGTTGGGCGTGTTCTACTCCACTCGCCACAACAGAAAAAATCAGTGAGTGAACTTGAAAGAGATGACCATGGCAGTTGACCAATAATAAACAACATACATAGCAACAAAGAGCACAGTGAACAAGGCGACGGCTGTAGCATAGAGAACAGCTATCATTAGTGAAGTGCAATACAGCCCGATCGATATATATCAGCCAACCATGGCAGCAGACCCAGAGACATGCTGCCCCCACCACCCCGCAATTCAACTGCGTCGTCGTCATCGCTCCACTGGAGAATGGAAGATTATATTGCCCTCTTGTCCACTTTGGCGCCAGTGGGCTGCCTGGATCATCTAATAGCAGCAGTAATAATTCATCATCATTGAATGGAGTGAGTGCCGAGCTGTTTGAACAGCGTGCCGCCACCACTACTGTTGACGTCGGTAGAGGCGAACAACTTTCTGCACCACTAAATTACACACGACCCACCCTCCACCTCCACAACAACGACACCACGATCATCATCATCACCAAGACGACGCCTCCCCAACTATAACTACAACAGCGACGATGACAATTCCTCCATTGGCTCAGTCCGCTCCACTCGCTCCGATGCACGAATTGTGCTCAACTCCACCACTTCAACTACTTCAAGTAGTCGTCAGCGCCAACCGCACCACCAATATGAAGAAACGATGGAGCAATACTACGACTGAAAGTGATGATTGTGAACAACAGAGTGATTATTATTGCGATACAGAGGATGATACAGATGATGATACTCATTCGGTGAGGAGTTTGAGGAGTTTGACTCGATTATCTTCTCATCATTCAAGGCGTGCTGGTACAAGAAGTGGTGGTGGATCATCGTCAAGTGTTTGTAGTTCCACCTCTGCAGGAGGAGGGAGAAGGAGGCATGGTAGTAATACGAATCGTATTGTGGGTGGTAGTGGTACTAGTACTTCTTCGGAGTCTCTTCGACAAAAGTTGGATGCGAGAAAGAAACAGTTGGATAGCAATAGTGAGAAGCGTAGGTCTACTTCTTCTGCTTTGAGGGGAGCCATGGGCGATGATACTGATGATGATAATGTTGATGATGATGATCGTAGGGCAAGTCAGTATGAGGAGGGGCATGCTGATATTGACTACAGCAACAACAACAACAGCTACAGTTACAACAACATGGAAGAAGATGACAATCGATCCATACGTAGCAATCATTCCATACGAAGTAATCACTCTGCACGAAGTGTGGGGAGTCGTCATGTCGAACAAAAGAATGGTCGTTCTTCCTCTTCTTCTTCTTCACGCCGTAGTAGTAGGAGGGAAGATGCTGGTGGAATCAACAACAACAGGAAGGAATATTATGACACTGAAGATGAAGAGGAATACAACACTCATCATCATCATAATCAGCAACAGCAACAACAGTATTTGTTGCACAATGATACTCAAAGTGTAGACACACGACAATCTCAATCAGTGTCGAGTATGAGTACACACAAGATTGCGAATAATACTCCTCCTCATCATCATCAACATCATCGTCATCATTCCAACTCTAGCAACAATAGTGCTAGCTATGCCACCAACAATGTTAATGGATATGTGAAGCAAACTTCGAATAATGCCGATATGAACAGTGTCAATAGTCAAAGTGTTAATAGTGGCAACAGTGGAAACTCCAGTAATGGAAATAATTCAGTTAGGTTTCATCCAGAGACGAAAGCTGGTTGTGCAGTGTCTGCTTCAGTGGAAACGGATGATGAGGTGGAGGAGGAGAGTGGTGGGGAGGATGAATATGTGGATGATGATCATTCGGATGCTACAAGGAGTTGTAGTGATATTGGGGAGTATGAGGACCACCCCTCCTCTCGGCAACAACAGTATCAGCAACAACAACGGCATTCTTCTCGTCCGTTGCCTCCACCACCACCACCACCTGCCAAGGTTATGCCTCCTTCGGTACTCAAGCCTTCGAAATATGTTCCGGAAAGTAGTGGTAGTCCAACTACTACTACTCCCCATTCATCATCGAATGATGTAGAACTCATTCCCTACAATGACGAACAAGAGAACGAAACTTCATTTGAACGAGATAATGATGATCATTATGGGTATTGTCGGAATAATTCCATGGGTTCGTTGGAAGAAGATGATCTCCCCCATCATCCCGCTGCTCATGAGGAGGAGGAGGATGAAGTCAACACTTCTATTAATTCACTGAATGAGAGTCCCCCGCCTAAACAGAGTCATCGAGGGGGAGGGGGGAGTGGTGGTGGTGGGGAGAGTAATAACAACAATCGATTGCCTCCCCCTCCACCACCAAGGATGGGGAGTTATGATGATGAGATGATGGATAATAATCAGCCGGTGGGGATTTTACGTAATAAAAAGATCATCCAGCAGCAACAACAGTTGGTGGTGAGGTCCCCATCGTATGGAGATGAACAGCAGCAACATTACGATTTACCACCACCTCCAATGAGGTCTCAGTCCAACGGAAATGAGCAGCAGCAGCAGCAGCACCATCATCAATCCTATGGGAATGAGCAGCTGCAGCAGCAGACACCGCCTCCACCACCACCACCACCACATCATCGTCTTAGTGCGAGTGATCATGGATCTTATCCACCCCCTCCTCCTTCACATCAACAACAACAACATCGTTCCAGTAATAATGGACCAAGTGGTCACCTCTCCCCTTTGCATACTTCGTCACCACACCAACAAAAGTTGTGGCAGCATCACGATCAGCAATATCAACAGGGGGCTCCAAGGTCGGGACCGGTCCGTTTGCCCAGTCAGGATCATCCTCATGAGTCCATGTCGCATCACTCTAGAGATTACGATCACCATGACGACGGGGAGAGGAGGTACCGTTATGATAATGATGATTATCATCATCCAGATCAAGACCAACAACGTCCACGAATAAGATCTTCCAAATCCAAACAGAGCACACCGAGTTACAACACCGACTCAACGTCTCCCGAGACTGATTACCACGAGGAGGAAGAGTCCTCCACCAATTTCAGTGCTAACTTTCCATCTAATGAACCAACCCCCTTTGACGATAAAGGACGTTGTCTCAGACACCCTCACATTCGTCTGCGCCGAAAGAAAATGTTGGGTGGATGGAAGATCATGATGACGAATTGTCCTGATTGTTGTATTGAACAGATGTTGGCAATGAGGAACGAACAACAACGCAAAGGAGGTGGTAGTAAGAAGGGAGGGGATAGGAGGAGAAGTAGTAGTCGTGAGAGTAATGGTAGTTATAGTCAGGGTGGGGCTAGTAGGAATCAACGTAAACCGAGTCAGGGTTCGAAGAGTGGGGCAGTCAGGCGAGGTGAAAGTGTGGAGAGCAGTAAGAACATGCCGCCGATTTCGCAGCTGACAATTCGAACCAGTGATCGGGGAGGTGATAATGCCAGTGACTGTGGATCGATGGGATCATCCGCATCCGAGATTACCTACGGAACAAACGGGGGTCGTTCCAACAACTCAGCAGGGTTCAACTCAGGTGGAAGTGGGAGCAATGAAACCCCCCATCATGTCACTCGCATGCCATTTACCGATGCGTATGGGGATAAGGGATGGTATACGGGAGAAGTGGCCAGTGTGAGTGGGCTACCGCATGGTAAGGGCACATTGCATTATTGCGATGGAAGAGTACGTGGCGGATTATGGAGTAATGGAATGGCTGGTGGGACGCAGCAACAGCAAAAGAAGAGTGGAGGTAGTGTAACTTCGTCGCACGGAGCACTGCCACCTCCAATGAAGCGAGGGAGCAATGGCAGTAGTGTGGAAAGTCCTCCACTACAGCAGCAGCTGCAAAAGCGGGAAAGACGTCGTCCCGTTATCAAGACAGACATGCCTTGGACCGATCTCATCGGCGAATCTGGATTGTACACTGGAGAAACTGATGAAAATGGAGAGCCTCATGGGATGGGTTTGATGAGGTATCATGATGGATCTGCCCTCGAGGGAGAGTGGTATCATGGTGAATTAGAGAGGAGAAGAGAGGGTGGTGGTGGACAAGGTGGGAACCAGGGTAGATCAAGAGGGCCGCCTGTCATGACGAGATTTTGAGGATGATTGCTTGTAAGAAACTGCTGCTATTGATAGTTGACAAGAGTCAATGAATAATTGTTTAGAGTGTATATTGTTTCCAATGTCTTGTCTCGTTTGTATACCCACAAAGAAGTACATATCCCTGGAGCATTCGTGAGCTTTGTGCGAAACATTTCTCACATACGGACAACTCGAAGATGCCGATGCCACCTTGGCGGCACCCGAAAGCTTTTCCGCGGAATTTAATATTTAATGGCCTTCTTGCCCAGTTGTGGCCAGTTTTGTTGCTCCTTGATATAAGGGCATGAAATCATGGTACTGACGCAATGATGAACAAGGAGCTTGATAATCTCATGTCGTACTATGACATGGTGGATGAGGAGTAGGTCCATGAAATGATTCGTGAGCGTGAGGTACAAAGGCAATGGAGTAAAACATTTCTAACAACTTGCGGGACAATCATCTCGATGCCAAGCTATTTCTTGGCGGCATCTGACGAATTGGTAGGAGAAGGGGGTGTATTCAGAAGGAGAGCTACTCATCCGAAAACGGCAATGAAGCCACGAACGGGCCATGAGCTAGCAGCTGGAGTCGTCGTTGGAGCTGCAATTGTGATTGGGATAGCCACTTGCGCTTGCTGTTGAGCTGAGGAGAGCTGCTGCTGCCACTACAGCCGCAGGAGTTGAGGCGAGGGCGGCTGTTGCCACTGCCGGTATTAGGGCTGCTGCCAAAGCTGGTATTGAACGTGTGGGTGAAGTTGGGTTGTTTCGTGCTATGGTGGACGACGATTATCAATTCAAGGTCATCTTATTGAGTGAATAGCAAGAAGAGAGAGTGGCTTGGCAGTCGCCTATGATTCGACCTACAAAGAAACCTACTTCTACTCTATCATCACTCTCCACTTTTTTCTTACAATGACGTGGACGGTGGACGATGATCTCAAAAGATCTCCTCATAAATAATTATATATCGAAACAATATGGTAGCGCCTTCATCCCCTGCGGCCGCCGCTCTCACTAATAACTGCACCGCTGCTGCTGAGAGCAGTGATGACGTCATGAGGCCAACAAAACGCCTCAAGCCGCGCGAAGAAGAAAGCGCAGAGCAGCATCGTCGAGGGCATTTAATTTCATCTTCCTCCTCGTTGTCGTCATCTGTCGCCTCATCTCGCTGCATCAATAGCTTGTCATCTTCGCTCGATAATAGCAGCTCCGCAGTAGCCGGCGGTGACAACAGCAGCGATGACGGCGGAGGACCCTCGTCAATCGATCTCTGCTTTTCACGCCTCTTTCATGCACTGCCGCAAACTCTCATCGCTGCAAATAATAAGAGTGATGCCTTCGCTGCTGACAAAGTGTCCGCCTTTCGATCACAATGGATCAATCACGGCTTTCGTACCACCGTGGTTTCATCGCCTCGCTGTGCAGTGAGCGTATATTTGGACTCTTGTGGCACTCAGCAAAGAATAGCATCAAGCAATGAGAAAAGTGCACAAGATGCAATGCATCAAGAAGCAGGCAGACAGTTTCTACTAACTTGCATTGCGATGCACTCTCATCAATTGCAGTTGGAAGATTTGTATAAGAGTGTGGTGCAGAAGAGCTGGTGTTTCAAGTTGTTCTTGGACAAGTTGGCATGTGTTAGGGAGGCTGATATGAGGGAGGAAAGTGTTTGTGATGTTGTAAACGATTGGAAGGATGAGTTGGACATGGTGATTGGTGGTGGTAAATGTGACAGCAGCAGTAGCAAAGATGCAGTGAATACGATCAAGAAGAAGGTACTGCTGTTGCAAGAACTATCCAACAAAGTCCCTTCCATGCTATCAATTCTCATTGTCAAATTGACAGATATCGATCATTCTCTTCGCACAGAACAACTGATGCAAGAATACAATCGGATTGAATGGGAGAATTCTTCTTTAGCCAATGCCTGTCTCCAACGTTGGCTTTCGCCATCGTCAAAAGGTTGTCAATATGAATTGGACCAAGTGTACTTCAAGTTCTCTCCCCCTGGTCGGTATTTACCAAAATATGAACGAATTACCATTTATTTCAAAGACGATAATGATCAAGAAGAGCGATCATCCAACAAACTGGTATTGATTCCAAGTCTGACTCAAATTCTCAACCGTGATACCACCAAGGCATCACATCCAATCGATACTGTCGTACAAGACATGATTCAAACTACATGGGATACACTACTTCACAATGGATACTACGTCGATCAAACTCGAAAGGATCAGCTTGCCTCGCCTCTATCCAAATTTTATACCAGTGGTCTCATCGGAGAAAATGCCAGCGGCAACACCAACAATGTCATGCCACTATTACTCAATGCACATTTTGCACCCACCTATCCATTATCACTGTACCTCTACGGATTGGCTGGATCGGGCAAATCATCATTGGTACGCAATCTATTCGTGGCAATGAACACTGCCATTGCCAAACATTGTGATCCTGAGTTATTGGTCCGATTTGTGAAGCAGAATCTAAACAAACCGCATGGTACATTGGAGCTTGAGTTGGAGTTACGTCCCAACAATAATGATTATTCGGTAATGAGTATCATTCAGGGGCGGAGGATGACTCTAACACAAAGTAAACCGGGGTTGGTGGTTGTAGGGTTGGAAGAGATGCCGAGTAATGTTGAAGGGAGTGATCCACGACAATGTGATGTGAGTAGTTTGTTGAGCTATCGCTTTTCAGGGAGAAAGGGCGATTCCAAGAGTGGTGGTGGGGCTATAGTGGGAGGCACTGCTGCAGCACCGAGGAATTCCTCCAAGCGTGGTATTAGTGGAGATGCGACCATTATTACCATCTTTACATCGAATTACGAGCTTGAGCCTTCTTCGTTGGAGACACTATCAAAGTTGGAAATGTTCCAGAACTTATGTGCGGTCAGGGTTGAAGCGGTGTCGGGTCGAGATCGTCACTCGTTTGCCTTGTCTTACTTGAACCAGAGATTAAAGGAGACGTTACGGTGCAAAAATGTGACTATTGATCTTGAAATTGCTTGTGGAGAGGGAGATACGCGGCCTTTGGTGAGGTATTTGAGGATGCTTTCATTCTACATTTGCGCATTGTTGAAGCAACAACCTCAGAGTGACTTTGGGAGTGTCGATGTATCAGTGACACAAGATGTGAATACCAACCTCACTCAAATCACAAGCAATCAGAGTGGAGGCAGCATGCAACTCAAGTGTGGATCGTTCCAAAACCTCTACGCAGCAACGCCGTGTGTACTTGATCCTAGATCATCAGATATCGTGGTCGAGATGCAAAAGAATCACCCCGATCTGGCTGATCCATCTGATCTTTGCCAAATCCTTGACTTTTACTTTGCAGGAACACTCGCTCCAGTCGTCATTCTATCTCGGAGCAAAGAGTTGATTAGTGATCTCACAATAGTTGTTTCTAGATTGGAGGGAGTAAAGGTAATCCGCAACATCGATCCATCAAGCTACAAGATAATGCGAAGCCTGTATGATCCGAGTGATACGCCCAACTTGCGCGACGACATCCTTCAGCTTCAACGTGATGGAGGTGTTCAATCACAATCATTGGTGACCATTGAGCTGACATGTCACACGAATGATTCGCAGATGATTATTCGAGAGATTATTGAGGACACTCCTTCAATGACAGCATTCTCATCCGAGCGATCGGCACTCTACAAAGATGGATTGCTATTTTGTGTATATGTAGAGGGAGATATAACTCCCGAGATTGCATCGCGTGCCTCGTTGGTGATTTGAGTGAGCGTTTTTGTCTACAATACATCTAGATCTCTCTGATAAATGTGAATTTTGTGCATAATACCGCGTCATGAGACGCAGCAGGGTTAAATAGATGATATAAAGATCCAATGCAATATATTTATTTTGCTCAATAGAATAGATATTGAAAGTATGTCTGGTGAAGCAAATTACTTGCATTGCCATTACTGTCTGACACTCAGGTCCGCTATAGCTGTGGCGCTGCAATTTGGCTCGTATGGGGGTAAAGCTATCCGCTTTAAGAAGTAGTTCTACAGTGAATATCCCACCCAATCAAACAACAGCAACTTCCTCTCACAGCCGATCATCCAACTTATCGCTCATAACAATGGTCCTATTGTGAAGATGAGTGAGGAAGCACAGCGAGTAAGGGAGAAGCTCTCCAGCCGAACGAAGGTTGCCTACAGTCGCATGGAGTGGTTGAATTTATGATTGAGTTGCAAGTACATCGTAGATTGTGGCTGTAGCAGAAGCCTCGTTAGAGTGCAATTCGGTGTCATCTTGCCAGCAATCGATTTTTGTGAGTATGACACATACAACTCCAAACTTGACAGGGGTATTTGAGCCGGCCATGTAAATGTTGATCTCGACTTGGCGGTTACTGTCTCCAACTGCAGAGGAGTACAATCGACTTTGTGATGTATACTTAAAAGATTGATTAGACCACATTACATGCATATGGTATAGAAGCAGTAGCAAAAACATTCATTTTAGCAATCAATTCTAACTCCATCAGTCTCCCACCTTTTTCCATCCTCACTCTTACGGATGTCAAACACAAAGTGCAACACCTCATCACTATCGTCGGGCATAGCGTCAACTTTGACACTTGATGTTGTACTGCCGTCAGATTTACCCTCAAAGTATTGGCAAGATGTGCTCGAGAGAGTTAAGACTTTGAAGCTCGGCCATCCTGAAACTATTGCTTCGAACTTTTCTGCCGAGACGAGACGCTTTTGGTTTGCTGCCGAGTTCATGGCAAATGCTGAAGCATAGTCACTTCGGGTTAGGGCTGCAATCTGATTTGATACATGCTTCACAGTCTCTGAATGCTCTGGCGATGATTCTTGTTTGAGTCCATTCTGTTCAACAAAATTGTTTCGAGACTCTACTACACCTTCTGCCAATACAACCTCCTTCCTTGCCGCTTCCGCCCCCGTACGACTGCAAAAGGCAGATAGCTCTTCCAGCCGTACCCACCGTGTGCCATGATGCCCATACATACCACGCAACTCTGAATATATAAATTCTGCAACAATCTCAGCAGATCCTAAAATGCTTGCAGCACTGGAACGATTGAAATACTTGTTCCCGTCAGCAATTGCCACTCTTCCATTCTTCACCGCTGGCAAACTCTGCCATTCTTCAGATTCCAATAATTTTATTGCGTTCAACTCTTCGTTCGTCCTTTCAATACTGAATCCACATGGGCCTAAAATGATATAATCCGCGTTTGACAATAAGTCAATCTTTTCAAGTGTTTGAGAATGACCGCCTGGATAGCCATGTACCATCTCCCCTCCTGCAAATGCGACACATTCTGCAATCCAATATCCACTGCCCATTAAGGGAGCTAACCATTCGACATGTGCCACCTTGGGTTTTGGATTATTACCGAGTACACTCAATGTTGTTGTGTTTAGATCAGCCAATTGTCTCTTGATATGTTTCACACGCTCTCCCCTTTCATGAACACCAAGAGCATTAGAAATAGTTATCACATCACCAAGAACGTCATCCAAAGATACAGGCATGATTGTAATCAGCTTTGCCGTAGGTGGCAGATTTTGACATGCCTGATTAAGATCATCGGGCGTAACAGCACAAATACGACATTGCTCCTGTGTAATAATCACTGTAGGGTTGGCAGAAGTTACCAAGTGATTATTAATCTGATAAATTGGCCCACCGCTGGCACTCTGCACGCGTACCTGAGCATCCAATGCGGCAGAGGGGGCATTTGGATCGACTCGAGGGGCCGTGGCGATAGGAAGGGAGGTTATTAATGGTGGATCGTCACAGCCGTGTGATCGACCGACTAGGAGATGGGAGCATCCGAGTCTGCAGACGATTTCGGTGGCCGCCGATAGAAGGGAGAGAACTCGTGGCGGAGTCGTCGTTTGATCATCATCGTTGCTGGCTTTTTGTTGTTTGCTGGTCATCTTGAGGCGGAGGAGTCGTCGTCAACTACTGGTTATGATGATGCTGCTGCCCGTACTACATAATATGCCATCTATCAAAACACAAACTGCTCATCTAGTGTAAAGGAATTTCACCCTTTTTGAGATTGGTGAAAATTGCAGGGTGAAAGTTGCAGAAATGGTGTGAAATTTCTTGATAACTTGCAATGACTTGCACCAGCACAGTTGACTATCTACTTATAGTAAGACCTCAGTTTCACGTACAAACACTCATTTAATGTATTAGGTAATAACAAACACCCTTTAACGACGCAGAAGGGACTCGTGCACTTGCTTTCCGACCAACTTCTTTGCATTCATGAGATGGTTAAGGTTCTCGTACCCTCGAAGAAGGCGCCGATGATGCTGTGAATTCATGATTTCTGCGCCCAAATTTTTGTCAAATCGCGCCCAGAATTTGTGTGGTATGTCCCCGACGGAGGAACTCGTGGCTACAAAGGAATCCGTAAGTTGATTACAAAGAGGAACAGGGGAATAAGTACTTGTTATTCCCCTTCAATCGTCAGCGTAGTCGATGGGAGGTCGATGGGGCATGCAGATGTCGAGTGCTGCGGTATGTTTGGTTGAGGAGTATGGTATGAGGAATGTGATGGGCTGGGCGTGAGGAGAGGGTCTTAGTTTATTTTCTACACGCGTAACTTAGACTACGTGGGATATAAGATTATCATGAGTGGATGCTGACTCACCCTTCCCGCCAGAAGTTGTCTGCAACTTTCAGTTTCAGCCAAATTTGGTGCAACTTTCACCCCCAAAGTTTCACCTAAATTCTGGGTGAGAACTTTCACCCCTTAGGAATTCCTTTACACTAGCGTCATCGTCCATCATCAGTGCGCTTCCTAAAAGATTGCGCCAAAGCACATTAAAGGTTTTAGTTGAAGGGCTCTAAGAGACAACCTTTTGTCTGTTGTTCGGTAATGAACTTTTGTGTGTGTGATCGATCCCTAAGTAAAAAAATCATACGCGACTTGATCTTGATACTAATACGTCATCTGGATACCGTATTGTGTCTGCTACCGCGTAAAATAATTGTGAACGAACAGTTAGGTCCCTAGTAGCTCTCCACAAAAAACAAACACTTAACACGCACAAAACCCATGTCGACACACTCCACAGCCTGATACTGCGTCCAGTGGACATATCTACCAATATAACCGGATATTATCTGATAGCCCATGTTATTAGCTTTCGATAGAGCCACTGGTCGACACCATGCCTGCTATATTCGCTCCACAGTTGTGGAGTAGCATAGACCATGTGGGGTCTGCAAGCGATTTTTGTTATTGTTTTTTACTAGCAGAAATGACCACAAAGTACCTACAAACAATTCATGATATCTTCATAATTAATATCTATAAATAGTTAAACCAAAGCGTATAATTAGGTTTTGATAGTCTTCAGTTTGGCATCTACACTGGACTTTTTTGTCGAAGGTCTAATAGTATAGCGTAGTAGTGGGCGTACTGACATGGTTCTTTGCTACCTATTTTGTGAGTGAGAGCTGAGAGCTGCGCTCTAGTACTAATTCCTACGTACATATGAACGAACAATTTTTAGCAAACGAACAATTTTGTGCGCGGTAGTCTGACGTTGACTGTCTTCGAGATGCCGAGCCGTGCGTACAACTACAATCGAACACGAACACGAACAACAAAACTTTATCCGCTTCGCTACCTGGCAACTCTACCATTGCATCATCTAAAGATAGTCCCTCTTTCGTGCCTTCATGATGATGGCCGCTGACGGATATTTCACTTTCACCGGCAGGGAAGCTATTCCTCCTGGTGTAACTCGTGTCCGCATCGATGAATCCGTCACAGTCATTCCTGCACAGGCATTTTATGGGAATCGTAACATCGAAGAAGTAGATTTTCATATTGGTGTCAAAAAAGTGGAAGGATGGGCATTCGCTGACTGCCTTTATTTGACACGAGTAATCATGCGAGGCGTAAAAGTTGTTGAGCGGTGGGCATTCATGGGTTGCAAAGCCCTGGCGATTGTTGAATGTGGCAAGCTGGAAAGAATTGTAGAGGGTGCATTCGGTTGGTGCAAATCTTTGGAGAGCATCAACCTGCAATCCGCCAAGATCATTGAAAGGTATGCATTCTCTTCTTGTGAGGCCTTGGCAAAAATTAAATTTAGTGACAAGCTGGAATCAATCAGAGAGGGGGCATTCGCTGACTGCACCTCTTTGGAGCGCATCACCATCCCATTGAAAGATGGCATGATTACTGACGATAATGTATTCAGAGGATGTGAAAATTTGAAGCACGTAGATCTAGTTGAGGGAGAACTGCATGAAACCATCGCCGCTTTACAATTGAAGGAATGGAGGAATGATATGAACGAAGAAATTAATTCAATCAATCAGATTTTCCCTACTTCACCTGCTGGTAACGTTTCTAGACGTGATGCGGGGGGAAAGGCCCGGGCGATACGAATGTGGATTCGATCAGTTCTTGACAAAATTATTCAATACAAAGCACAGCATCAACAAATATTGGAAGAGGCTGCCGCAACACTCAAACTTACTTTGCCTCAAGATATTGTGATCAAGAATGTCCTCCCTTTCCTGGAGTTGCAATCATACACCTTCGAAGTGGGGGATCACGAAGATGAAGATGAAGAAGAGAATTTGTAAGTGATGTGAGTGGCGGGTGTGTGCTGCGGGATGATCCCAACGATCGTGAATGAAGACGACGTTGATGATTCTGACGATGACTTATCCTCCTATTGAATTGCCTTCTCTCTCGGGGCAGGACGAGTTGTGTACTTAGGTGCCAGGTTATCGAGCTCCCATTGCCCCTCCCAGCTCCCAGCAAATATTGTAGCATGGGTTGTTGTATGTACAATATATGTATGATCGATCACCAAGTAGATAAAATCATACGCGACTTGATTTAACAGTGCGAACTCACCACGAGAGAAAAAAATTAAAATTAAAAAAAAAAATCTCTCTCTTTGTCGTCCTCACAACTCTCTAGCCCTGGGCCCTCTATCATTAGGGTTAGGGTCTCTCTCTTCCAGTTTTGTCGCTCTCAACCTCATTAACACCGCCCTCTACCTTTATAATGTCTCTATTCCTCCAACACATTCTCCGAGCAATAATTTCTCTGCTGCTAATCGTAATTTCGTCAGCATGGAACATTGCGCTCGAAGTAACAACTCAAGTGGACGGTGCTCACGGAGGAGAGCCATTCTCTACGCAGCCGTCAGTCATTGTGAATAACAAAAAGGGTGAACATCAGCCGTCATTCGAAGGTAGAGTTGCAGTGCAGCTGAATCAACATCCGAATGAAACTTTCGAGCCCGTTCGGAAGGAAGGCTTGGCTGTACCAACTTCAATTGTCGACACGCATGTATCTCAAGATGTAATGGACGGCCGTGTCGATTTCAATGGGCTTGGAGTAAACGCTGCAGGTAATTATCAACTGAAATTCACGCTGTATGATGAGCACGATTTGATCATGGCGACGACGATTGGAGACAACTTCACCGTGAGCGTGGGTGAAATGCATCAACTTGGAATCATTACTCATCCGGAGTCAGCATTTGGCGGTACTGAGTTTGGCATTCAGCCCATCTTGTCCATACAAGATCGTGGGGGCAACACTGTGGAGAGTATAAATGAAGGGATGGTCACTGTGTCATTACAAAATGGATCTGACGGAGCTCCCCTTCGTTGTTTGAACACGGAAGGATTCGACGTACCAATCAAAGATGGACTTGCCGCATTCAAGGGGCTCTTCCTCGACGATGCAGCAATGGAATATTCGCTCCATTTTTCCACAGACTTGAACCTCGAAGGTGAAAGAAAATTAACTTCCAACACATTTTCCGTCGGCATTGGACCGGCTGCTCAAATAGATATCGTCCGAGATGTATCTCATGGCTCGGCCATTGGTGGAAAGGCATTTGCATCGCAGCCGCGAGTAGAGGTCAAAGATGCTGGAGGGAATGTACTAAAATTCGACTCGTCTTCTGCGGTGAGAATTTCATTCTACTACAATCCGTCTCAGGGAAGAATATCTCCATCTAATCACACTACTGCATTTTTGGAAGAAGGGGTTGTTCAGTTCAGAAGACTTGCAATAGATAAAGCTGGTTATGGTTACAGATTGAAGTACGAATTTCTACAGTTCGATGGTGCTTCACTCGAAGAGACTTCGATTGGCACGATAGGTGCATATTTCAACGTTGATATCGGTCCTCCACACCGTCTATCGATCCTCCAACACACGTCAGGGGGATGGGCGGGTAGCCAGCCATTTCATATTCAACCAAAGGTTGCATTAGTGGATGCTGGGGGTAATGTTGTCTCTTCCGACTCAACGAGTATTGTCACAGCTCATTTGACCCCATCCTTGGCGTACGATTCCAAAGTGATTATCAACACTGCAAATGATGCAACACCTTCAATCATCCTCGCTGAATTCGCACAGGGTAGAGAGGAAGATGAAAGGACATTGTATGGGCCTGGCGATGTTATTCATATTGACGTGATATTTGATCAAGAAGTGGCCATATTTCCCTCTGCAGATAATGGCACTCTCCCAAGACTGATGCTCAATGCTGCTGGAGCCTATGCCGAACTAGTCGATGAATCTCAACACGGACTACTCTCAAGTAAACTTTGTTTTGAGTATTTGGTACAAGAGGGTCACTCGCAACTAGAACTGGATTATCTGTCGAGTGAAACGTCGCTCGTTCCCAATGATTACACTATCGAGGATGCGTTTGGACGCAACGCCAATCTAGTCCTGCCAGCATTGGGACTTGGATCTTCTCTTTCCGCTTCCAAGAAGATAGAAATCTCTCACAAAAGACCAACAATCACAAACATCGATGTCGATGTGCCATCGGGGGAATATGGAGCAGGACAAGTAATCAACTTCTCTGTGTCGTTTGATCGGCAGGTAGTCGTATCTGGGATCCCACTGTTGCCGCTCAATGCTCCAATGCCTGCGACTTACACGCATGGATCTGGTACGGCTACTTTGCATTTCGAGTTTCGAGTAATTGAAGGAGACAACTTAGACCGACTTGATGTCTCAACTCAAGCAGATGCATCACTCATGCTACCTTTGCCCCATGATGACACGATTACTCTGCTGACCAATGGAGCTTCTTCGTCTCCAGTAACAGCCGATCTTGTATACGGAGCAATTAGTCTTCCAGACAGTCTTGCGATTGATACCACTCCACCTATTGTAATCAGCATATCTCCGCAAGCGTTGACAACACCAGATGGAACTTATGCTTTAGGAGACGTCTTGACATTCCAAGTCATTTTTGACAAGCCAGTTGATGTGAGTACATGCCGATGCACAATCTATTTCGCATTCACACTCCTTTCGCCAAATGATGCTGACTCCTTCTCTTCTCAACTCATAGGTCGACAAAGGCTTGGAGCTAACTCTGAGCAATGGAGGGGTAGCACAGTACGTCTCAGGATCAGGCACAGAGGCTTTACTTCTGGATTACGCTGTCAAAGAAGATGATGATACATCGTCTAATCTTGGCTTCTTCGACACAAGATCCCTTGTTGCCCAAAACACAGAGGGAGGAAGAGTCCCAGTGGCAGGCTACGTCCGTCGAGTCTCCTCCAACCCAACCACTGATGCCATCCTCGATCTCGACAGCGTGCTCAATTTTGCCGATAATCATGCGATCCAGATCGATGTGGAACGTCCCCAAATGCTCAGTGTTTCATTCGACAACAGCGATGAGGGAAGAGAATTGATACATGGCGATTTGTTGACTATTCTAATGCAATTTAGCGCCCCCGTCGTTGTGAAGGAGTCTTTATCTCCACTGCTGGGACTTCTAATTGACAGAAAGAAGCGGTGGGCAACTTTCTTGTCTGGCAGCGGATCATCCATTCTCGAATTTAGCTATCAAGTCTCCATCGGTGATGATTTACAATCTCCTCTTGACTTCAAATACACGCGAATATGCACCGGCGGTAGAGATTGCATCAATACTGGTGGACTGGTCGTCCGCCTGAGTGAGAAACTGACTCTCAACGCAAATCTTGGCTTCGGATTTGCAGATGAAGGCGTTCCAATTGCAGACTCCTCAGAAAGTGGCGTAACCATCGATACTTCCCAAGCTCCAGCGTCCACAGTCGTAGCTATAACAACTTCCAAAGTTTTTGGGACGTACGGGGTTGGAGAAATGTTTGACTTGAATGTCGAATTCAGTGACCAAGTATTCCTCTCGGGTGACCTCCCAGCCTTGCGGCTCAACACAAACAGCGAAGCTGTATATCATACGGGAAATGAGACGGACACTCTTGTCTTCCGATATATCTTGACCTCAATGAATTCAATCCTCAGACTAGATTGGTCACTCTATCCAGAATCTGACTCTGCTATTGGATGCAGCGAGGAGTGTGTGATGGAGAATGCAAATGAAGTCGCTGTCGATACAACTTTTCGCGATGCCGATGGCAATATCCTGGTCGAACCTTTGCTTCCAGACATTACACTCGACCCATCCCCTCCTCAAATCGTCTCAGTTGAGACGGATAAGACTGCTTCTCCGTACTGCCACCCACTGTGCTCGTACACTGTTGGTGAGGAAGTGAGAATCAGTGTTACATTTGACAAACCAGTCGTAGTGACTGGAGAGCAAATTTACCTCGCAATGGATGTGACTGATGACATCACAGACAACTCCAACAGAGCTTTCTTTCTTCCAGAAGAGTCATCACCCTTGCAGCTCAAGTTTCTGTACACAGTCGGTCCCAATCACACGTCGCATGGAAAAGGGCTTGCCTACGTGTGTGACGATTCAAATTGCGGCCTCCGGCTGAGTCAAGCAGCTACAATCAAACGAGCTTCTGCCACTCCAACAGTAGACGCAAATTTGATTCTCCCACCACTTCCAGACCACGGTGTATCGATAGACGAGTCCAACCTCATAATTGTTGACACTTCTGGTCTACCAACAGTGACAAGTGTATCTAGCAGCACTCCCAATGGTCAATATTCTCCCGGAGACATTATCGAAATAGCCGTACTCTTTAACAAAAGTGTTGTTGTAATTGGACAGCCATTCTTGGCTCTTGATGTTGGAGCAGTCAGCGGCGAGGCAGGTATAGCCATGTACAAAAGTGGCAGCGGATCCTCGACACTCTATTTTGAGTACAAAGTGGGAGATGACAATCTGTCGCTTGATCTCGATTACATTGGCGCGTATTCTCTCAACGCTGGATTTGACGGTGTTCACCTGGGTTCGATCAAACAAGCAAGTACAAATCCCACAGTAAATGCAAATATTGAGCTGCCTGTTCCAGGCACAGCAGGATCGCTTGGATTCAACTCTGACATCAAACTCGATAGCAGACGACCGTACATTTCTCAGATATCAGCTACTTCGGGAGAGTATACCACAGGAGATGAGATTGTCATCCAAGTCCACTTCTCGCGACCAGTAATGATCAATGGTAATCCATCTCTACTTCTCGAGACTGGCAGCATGGACAGGGTAGCAGAGTATAAATCACATCCAAATGATCATGTGATTGAATTTTCATATACAGTCCGACTTGGCGACATGTCAGCCAGTCTCAATTATTGGTCCTCCGACGATTTACTGCCGTCTTCCAAAATGAGCTTCCTCCTCAAAGATGGATGGATAAGGCTCAAATCTGCAAATCCTCAACTAGATGCCGATTTACATGTCAATCCAGTCGATGGATACCTCAATGGTGATGTGACACGCACAGTAAGTGATGGAGTTGCCAAGTTTCGGGAGTTGAAGATAGGTCAGCGCGGAAGTGACTTTAAGATTTGGTTTCAATCTAATCCCCCTGATGGCGGTGTGCTCGAGACTGCAGAAACTGTCAAGATTGACGCGAGCATCGAATATGAAGTCCAGGGAGATCCAGCAAACAGACATGAAGGAGATCTCTACGGAAGTGCAGTCGATCTCGATGGGGATCTCCTTGCAGTAGGAGCTCCAGGGAAGCGGAATCCATCTCCAGAAGTACAAGTTGTGACTGTGTTCAGCGAAGCATTGGACGAAGAACACGAGATTCAAATCATTTCTACCAGTGTCAATGTGAGCGAAGCGATTCGCACATCACAAGAATTCAGTACGTGCGCTGATCCAGAGGAGATGATCCGAGGTCCTTTCCAATTGACATACATCGTGGCTGACAATTACACCTATGCATCATCTATTGAGCTTGATGCAGATGTCAGCGCAGAACAACTTCGTACATTCCTGGAAGATAAATTGAATTTGCGGGGAGTCGTTCATACATCTCGTTCGTCAAATCCAACCTGTGATAGTCAAAATGGCTGGACTTGGAATGTCACATTCCTTGACTCTACCAATGGCGTAGGAATCCTCAAGACTGACGGACATTCATTAATTGGAGAGGGGGCAAATATATCTGAAACTATCACTACCCGCCAAACCGACATGTTGGAAGGGTCTTTTATTCTTGTCAACTCAATAAATGGATTGTCTAGTCGCGCGCTTCCTTATAATGCACCAAGCAATACCGTCAAGGATGCCATCGAAGAAGATCTAGCTATCTCAGTGAAGAGCGTTCTATCAGAAGACGTCCATGAAATACCAAGGCTAGGCCGTCGTTGGACGATTGTATTTTCTCATCATGTTGGCGAGCACGGGAGAGACGTGAACATCCCCCTCCTACAAGTCATCGATGACAACCTCCAGGGCAAAGATGCACAAGTATGGACGCACACTGGATTTGAAGGTCGAGGAATTTTGAATGGTACATTTGCTCTTTCCTTCCGAGACAGCACTCCAAGCCACTTTGTCTCGCACAACTCGTCAGAAACTGACATCAAGGCTGCACTGGAATCTCTTGACTCAATCAATGAAGTGCAGGTCACGAATCGTCGGGAGTTTTACAATGAAGCTGGTAAATCTGGCTTTTCATGGATTGTTACATTCGTATCCGTCAACGAGAGAACCGACTATGGATGGGTATTGGATCTAGAAGGATCAAGTAGCCACGGAAATTTGCCCTCGTTGGAAATCGTAAGCCATCTTACTGGGTGGAATGTAGGACACGAAGTCAGGAGTGAGACTGGAACGGGCGAAGGAGATACCCAAGCGCAATGGATGGAGCAGATAATGGGAGACGATGGAAGAGACAGTGGATCAGTTGATGTTTACAGGCGTGTCCGTGAAACCTGGCAAAAAGAATCATCCTTGTTGGCATCAGACTTTGACTCGAAAGATATGTTTGGATCCAGTGTGAGCGTCAAGGATGATTTACTTCTCGTTGGAGCTCCTTCCAAACAAGTGAATGGATTACCAGAGCAACAAACAATCACTTGTAATGGTCCAGCGGCAGACGGCTTCTTTGTTCTAACTTTCAGAGGATTTCAATCTTCTCCAATCCCTCACAGTGCGACTTTGCCGGAAATACAAAAATTGATCGAAGGCATGTACGGCGAAACATCTCAAATTCATTCCATGCCCCGACTTCTCCTCTCAAGTTACTCGGAACAGTGGGATGAATTATCAACTGGCTTTTGCGATGGAGAAGGAGATAGATCCATCACCATAACGTTTCTCACCCCTGATGGGGGAGGGATTAGTACCTTCGAACGACGAAGTGGGGACTTGGAAGACCTCCTTGTAGACTCTTCAACCCTCGTAGACGCAAGCATCACCGTCACAGAGTCAAGAAGTGGGACAAACTCGCCGATGGGCAAAGATACGAGCCACTCCCATCCAACAGGAAAGCAGGCCGGTTCCGTATATTTTGTTCCAACGAAATCAAGCATGCAATATCTGCTCACCAATTTGGACTCAAGTCATGAAATTCACCCCACTGACAGGAGCGGACCATCCTACTGATGCTGCTCGCTTTGGACATAGCGTCATCTTTGTACCCGAGACCGAATCATCAGCAGCATTGGCCGTCGTAGGATCGCCAGGGTACAACCGCGAGTCGGGAAAGGTGTACATATTCCATCACTCACAGGCATCGTGGATGCTTTTCGATTCCCTCAATGACTCGAACTGGAATCACGATGATATCAAAGGTGGTCGTTTTGGAAGCTCAATTAATGTAGATGGTGATACTATTCTGGTAGGGTCTCCTGGATATTCAAATGGAAGAGGAGCAGTGTATGTATTCAGGAAATCACACGATGGGAAGCATTTTCTCGCGAGCCAAGCAATTTATGGACCGAATGATATCAAAGAAGGTGATAACTTTGGCCATTCACTTTCATTGTCGGAGCACAAGGCCGTGGTATGTGCGCCATATAAATCTGTTGAAGCGATTCAAGTGTTGGGCGAGCCGAAGTTAACCCCGAGTGCGGGTGCTTGTTACGTGTACTCAAGGAAACACGAGGCGAGTACCTTCCACTTTGACCAACAGCTCGTACCATCAAATGTTTTGCCCAGAGATCGCTTTGGATGGGACGTAAGTATATCAGGAAGCCAATTGATCGTCGGTCAAGTTGAGAAATCTGAAGAGAAATTACGGCCTCCTCGACCAGTCCAGGTCATTCAAACTTACTGTGACGAGAACGAGACTCCTTGTGAAGCTAGCGAAAGATCCAAGTTCAAGCTGTACTGGTCAGACGGCAACGTTCTTCACGAGACACAATACTTGTCTGCCTCGATGAGCGCGAATCAACTGAGAGATGCAATCGAAAATTACCTCAACTTGGGAGATGTGACCGTAGACAGGTCAATCCTGCCTGACAAAGACGGAGGATATTCATGGCAGGTTACATTTGACTCCTACAAACACTTCCGAAACGTCAAATCTCTTCCCATGATGAAATGTGAGATGTTAATCGAATCCAATCTTTCCTGCAAAGTTCAGATTCACACTGAAATCCCTCGAAGTCTAAGAAGCAAGGCACACCTATTCGATTTCGATAATAGCATGACTTGGGAAGAACAAGCATACTTATTTCCAGCAAATTCCCAGGCTCAGGATAATTTGGGCAGCAGCGTTGCAATAGATGGTAGCTTTGCAGCAGTCGGAGCTCCAAACAGAGAATGGCTAAATATCAATAGCGGTGCTGCGTTCCTTTTCGACATTAGCTTTCTCAGTTTCAGATTTACCAATGGACCCTACACAGTTGTTGAAGGCGAGACAAAGGAGATTGAACTAGAGAGATCTCATTCAGATCAACTTCAACTGGTATCTCTACGAACTGCAGACCGTAATGCCGAAGACAGCTTCCTCTTCTATGTCAATGACCTGTTTCAGTTTACAATCGCTCGAGGTGTCACCTCACGACTTCCTATTATCATCAAGCACAGCATTCGGACGGAGCCAATTCTACGGATCAAATGAGAAGTGCAGTCGTTTCATCGGGGGCATTTATGACTTTCAAGGGGTGAGTGACTATGCTCCACTACAATTCGAAGATGTAATTATGCCAGGCGAAGAGTCCATCTCGACCACCTTTTTCACCAACAAAGACAACATCCTGGAGAAGCCAGATGAATACACAACCGTGCAAGTCAATTTGCGCGGAATGTTTGCAAGCCCACTCGGTAGACTGACTACTAAAGTTGAAATCATGGGGAGTAATGACGATAGAAGCACCCACTATCAAATACTAGGAGAAGATGTCCCTCCTCGAGAATCGGCAAGGATGGGAGCAGCAGTAGCGATTGACAGGAAAGCAGGCATGCTTGTTGTTGGAAGCGACAAATCTAGCAGTATCGATGAAAATGGGAGCCCTCTCAAGAATGTTGGCAGTGCACAAGTATTCAAAAGGATGCCAGATGGATCTTGGCAATTCTTTCAAGAGCTGAAGCCACCTACAGAATCAGTCAAGGCTGATGCGAAGTTTGGCTCGAGCGTAGCAATTCATAAGCCCTACGGAAGAGATGACATCACCATATTAGTTGGAGCACCTGGCATTGCTACAGTATACGTTTTTGCATTGCAATTAAGCGCTAGCTCATTTGTGGCCCAAGCAACTCTGTCACCTCACGAGACTGCTACTGCTCCGTTGTCAGAACTTCGATTCGGTGGACCGGATGCTATCGCTCTTCAAGGAGATATGGCATTTGTAGGTTCCTCTCACATGGAAGCTGTTTACGTTTTCCGCCGATCTCATGTAAACAATGAAGGATATGTTCACTGGGATCCGTACTCCATCCTTAGAAGCAGTGATTATGATTACGACATTTTTGGTCATGATTTCACTGTGCGACATATCCACCGCCAAAACTTTGGCGTTGCCCTATCTGCGAGTGGTAGATCTCTACTCGTTGGGGCTCCGTTCGCTGACTACGGAAACAGAGGCAGCGTTGACAGCCGGGAGAGATTTGACACAGATGGCATCCACAACCGAGGTCTTGGGAAGGGTAGAGTGTATGCATTCTATTCACAGCCACACACACAGATTGTCACATTGCAATCTGATGAAATTATTGCATCAGGATCTTTCCGTCTGAAGCTAATCAACCATCGAGGAATTCAAGATGAAGATGAGGCCATCTCCGGCCTAATTCGACACAATGCATCACCAGACTCGTTCAAACTAGCACTAGAAGAGATTGCTAATCTTGGAGAAGTAGACGTTGAAATCGATGAAACGTTTCAAAATGGCACATATACATTCAGTTGGAGAGTAACTTTCATCAGCAACTTTGAAGACGATCAGCCCCTCCTCGTTCCTCTTTCGAAAGGAAGCGGCTGCGATGATTGTGACAGACTTGTCGTCAGTGTATTGTCTACTGTACCTCCATTCCTCGACATCGAAATAATCCATTCTCACCAACCATACCTTGAAGAGTTTGAGATGCAACCCGCAGACGTCGTTAGCACTGATTTGTTTGGAACAAGTCTATCCCTCGACGGACCCCAAGCTATTATTGGAAGTAAGCAGAGCGCAGCCAAGACGAGAACAGTTTGGGATTTTGAGACAGGAGATCTGCAAGGTTGGATAGCAACGGGGGATGCCTTTCGATACCAACCCACTTTTGGAGATAATTCTAAATTCAGACCTGTGTACGATGGGTATGGGAGCGAAGCAGCCCACCCTGAAGGCAACCCACAGACTTCCCACTTGGTCGGAAATTATTACATTGGAACATTTGAAAAGAGACCGGGAGATGAAAGTGGCGGATATCAGAAACCGAGCCCCGAGTACGGCATGGGATCCACCCAGGGTGATGAACCAACTGGAACTTTGACTAGCGAACCGTTCATATGTCTAGGCGACCGCATTTCCTTTCGAATAGGCGGTGGTTGCAATCACTTGAAAGTTTATGTAGAGCTACTTGTCGATGGGTATCCATCTCTGAGAGCGACTGGGAAGTGCAACGAAGGCATGGATGCAGTTCACTGGGATGTTTCAACTTTCATCAATAGATCTTGTCAAATCCGAATTGTCGATAGCGGCAGCAAACAATGGGATCACATAAATGTTGACCACTTTGACTTTGATTGGGAATTTGGCCACGAAGGTTGCTTCTCAAACAACTTTGGACAATGCAGTGTAGGGGGTGGTGCTTTACCAAAGAAGAATCAACTTGACAAGCAGCATTACACGGGTAGAGAGGAAACTCCCACATCAGGCGCTGCGTACTTCTTCATTCGCGAATGCCCCCAAAAGGAGTTCAATGATATGTCCCCCAGTAACTCAAATTGTCTTTGGACCGAGCAGGAGAGAATTGTTGCGAGTGACAAAAGGGCAGGCAATCTCTTTGGAATCTCAGTGGATGTCGATCATGAGCAAGGCGTAGCCATCGTTGGCAGTTCATCATCCCCAGCTTATGGATACTACAATGACCCAATCTTTGTTCACCCCCATTCAAATTTAACCACCGTCAACATGCCCATTCCAGAAAATCTCCAAGACTTGATGAGAAGCGGAGGTACTTATTCTGCAACGGGCGGTAATCTCCGTGTGATTGATTATTTGATTCATCAGGAGCTCATCCCAGTGCAGGAACAAATGAGATACACCGAACAGGCTGGCTCTACATACGTATTCAAACGAGAGCCTGCCGAAATTGGACCCAGCGGAGAAGTGATCCGAAAACCATTTTGGAAAACTACCGAGGATAGCAAATTTGCTCCACCAGATATCGCAGCAAGAGATCATTTTGGATTCAGTGTTGCAATGGATGGATCCACGGCAGTGGTTGGGGCCATAGGTCATGATGGCTTTGCAACGAATGGAGGTGGAGCCTTTTTATATGACATGGAGTGGATACGTGCAAAGTTTACCAAAGTAGAATACATCGCATTGGAAGGCTCAGATCATACCGTCAAGATTTTTCTGCAACGAGATTTGCTGTGGAGCAACTCGACACTTACGATAGGGTATTCCACCAGCGATCTTTCAGCTATTGGAGTGGATGCATCAAAATTTGATGAGTGTTTACGTTCCCATGTCTCTCAGCGTGATGGGTGTGGAGATTACGAACAGGCGGCTGGAGAAGTCACCTTCGAAGAAGGGGAGGAACACACGTACTTCAAACTTCGAGTGATGGATGACCATTGCGCTGAACGGAGGCTTGAGTACGTCCAACTTAACCTGCACCAATTAGGGGGATCGCCCTTGCGAGGTGAGAATTACCGGGCACAGCTACGCATTGATGATGACGACTGGCAGGATGAACAATTCTCACAGAATTGTACTGGTGGCTAAGATGAAGATGATAGTAGTAACATCACTGATTTTCTGCGCACTCCTCTAAACGACTCTCTCTTTCAATATCTCTGCACACAAAATATCCCCTGACTGATCGTCCTACAAATCGATTTACTCCTTGATAATCCTTGCTGGCTGTCTCTTCTGTAAGTTGTTGGTAGGCGGTTGGTGTTTTGCATTAATCATTCCCAAATCCCGCACGCAATGATGTCATTATTTACCTATCCCATGTATTAAATCTCAAACGTGGAAAGTCGACTTATCCCATCCCTCAGCTGTCCCCTGTGCTACAATATGTCGTGAGTCACCTGCATCAGACGAAGAAAGCAACCCACGTCCACTGCACTAAAGCTATGTATCTAAATTTTTCCTCCTCAAAGGAGTAAGAGTTGCCCTGTGCATGCTCCTATCATCACAACACACACCACGCCGCCGCCACAAATATATTATGATATCTTGTGGAGGAAAGAGTCCTTATTTGCAATCTCGCCGGTGCTCAATTTATGTCAGCACCACATAAGAATGTAACATCATCTTCTTTGGTGTGAATGAGGATCCTCGAAATGGCACAAAAGAGGCCTTTTGAGAGCACGTGGCGCACCTAAGCAGTACCGGATTGACAGATGCATCACTCCATTACTAGAAAGGGTTATATAGATAAATGGTCCCAAAATGGGTCCAATTGGTCCAATTGGTCCCAATGATATAATCCAACGGATCCGTTGAAAATTGAGTGTTTCTTGTAGATGTTTGGACGAATTTGGCGCGCCCTCGCCGATTTTGGATCCACGCCACAGCCACTGTCCACTGTCCACTGTCCAGGCACCCACTGCATAAAACCACAGCAACAACAACAACACAGCACGCCCAAACCCCAACAGCTAGCAGGCAATATCATGGCCTCCGCCTGCTCCCCTTCCTTTTCACTACACCGCCGGCGCTTACTGCGTGATTGTGAGTATATCATTCTCTCTGGATCTGGATCCAATTTTCGTCATCGTCACCGCTAACGTTCTTTCTTGAGGCGCTTGCCTTTCATCCAAATAGTATTGGGTTCGAAAATCGTCACCGCGTCATTTATCCAACTATAGTATTGGGTTAAAAATACGATCCGTTCAAAGTGATCCCGGCGTTCAATCATTTGAAAGAATAATCTGGTTCCATTGCATCCCCTTTATCTCCGCTGCAGTGGGCCATGAGAGCATATTCTGGACTCGAAGTGTAATAGGAGTATGTTGTATCCGAAGTCTGCATTGCGCTCCCCTGATGCGGTTGTGCAGGGACCAATTGCAGTCACCGATGAGTCTATTCAGCATCGGTGGCTGTGGACAGTTCTTCAGCTCTGAGATGCTGCTGGAAATGCAGTTGTCTGGGAAACTCGAATCATCTGCACAACATTTTGGGATCGTTATGAGCCAGTGCGATAGCTAGAAAGGGGTTGACTTCGGCATGATTTGGGTGATTGCAGTGCGGCCATAGGGAACGAGTGCGGTAAGGAATTGACTTAAATAGGGACAAGATCTATGGCGAAGTGCACTTCTTCGGCGTTGGGAAAGTGCCTGCAATCTCAACTCATCTGCACAACGCTTTGGGATCATCGGAAACCTGTGCAAAAGGCTTGACTTCGGGATGATTTGGGAGATTGTAACGTGTGTGTGGGAAACAAGGATCTAGTGTGGAAAGGAATGACTTCGGGTCATGTCGGGTTCTTTCTGTGACAGTCATCACTCAGCACAATACAACTGGGGATCCGAGTTGACGGTGCTTTTACGTTTCTATTGGAATCGTTGGGTTGAAGCTCGGGAACATACCGGGAGCACCTCAATGCATCACATGACAATCAGCTATACATTGTGGAAACATTAAAAGTAAATCCACATTAAACGTAATCCACACAACTACTGAAAGAATTTGGTTCGTATTTATCTTAGCTGTACATTGCACTACTTCTATCAATACAATTTTGCACTTCTCTTCTATCTCGGCTCAGTACAATCGATCTCGTGCTTGCCTATCTGGCTCAACACCTCTCACAGCGGCCCTCGCATCGATCTCACTTCTTACTCGTTGGTTCAGCGAGAGTTGCGGTCAACGGTAAAAATGGCACAGTTTCTGGTACAGATTTTTTCAACGGACGTCAACGGATGGGATCATTGGGTTCAAAAATCTAATTTACCCTAGAAAGGTATGTAAAATCGCCAAACACATCTCTTTCGCGTCTTGAAGTGCATAATCTTCCCTTGGTTGAAATACCATACACGCAATCAAACCCAATTGCCATGGCCTTCGAGGCGCTCGCAGCCGCCACCACGGCTCTGGCACACATCTATATCGCCATCACCATCACACTTTTATCCATTTCATCGGCATCTGCCTACTCGTACCATTCGTCCTGTAACAAGTCCATGTGCTGCTGGGCACTCAACGTGAATCACTGGAATATACATAATATTTGCTACGGCTGTGGAGGTCAAGATGTGTGCAATTATTATAATCCTCCTCGTAGCACTCACAGGCCGACGTTCCGCCCAACAAAAAAGCCGACTAACAAACCAACCGGGATCGATGGATGGAGTGGCGTTCAAAATAATTATTGCTGTCAAACCACTGGGAATTGCCCAATCGATACCCCCGTCGTGACACATCGGCAGTGGTTGAACCGAGCTAATAGGGTGAGGCTTACATATTGCTGCCAAAAGAGTATCAGCAGTTGGCAAGGTGATAACTGGGGTTGGGAAGGTGATGGCCACAACCGTCGATCGCTACAAGAGCTTCTCCCTCTTTGCATCAACACTGATATGCCAACATCATCACCGACAATATCTCCGACGATGACTCCAAGTATATCTAAGCTCCCCTCATCAACTCCATCAATCTTTCCATCGACATCAGGAAGACCATCATCCGGGCCATCGTCCGTCCCGTCTGGTCAGCCATCGTCTATGCCGAGTGATTCACCTTCAACGTCTGCACAGCCGTCTTCTCAGCCCAGTTTGACTCCATCTGAATCAGCACAACCATCATCCGGGCCATCGTCCGTCCCGTCTGGTCAGCCATCATCTATGCCGAGTGATTCACCTTCAACGTCTGCACAGCCGTCTTCTCAGCCCAGTTTGACTCCATCTGAATCAGCACAACCATCATCCGGGCCATCGTCCGTCCCGTCTGGTCAGCCATCGTCTATGCCTAGTGACTTGCCTTCAACGTCAGGTGAGCCGTCTTCTCAGCCCAGTTTGACTCCATCTGAATCAGCACAACCATCATCCGGGCCATCGTCCGTCCCGTCTGGTCAGCCATCATCTATGCCGAGTGATTCACCTTCAACGTCTGCACAGCCGTCTTCTCAGCCCAGTTTGACTCCATCTGAATCAGCACAACCATCATCCGGGCCATCGTCCGTCCCGTCTAGTCAGCCATCGTCTATGCCTAGTGACTTGCCTTCAACGTCAGGTGAGCCGTCTTCTCAGCCCAGTTTGACTCCATCTGAATCAGCACAACCATCATCCGGGCCATCGTCCGTCCCGTCTGGTCAGCCATCGTCTATGCCGAGTGACTTGCCTTCAACGTCAGGTGAGCCGTCTTCTCAGCCCAGTTTGACTCCATCTGAATCAGCACAACCATCATCCGGGCCATCGTCCGTCCCGTCTAGTCAGCCATCGTCTATGCCGAGTGATTCGCCTTCAACGTCTGCACAGCCGTCTTCTCAGCCCAGTTTGACTCCATCTGAATCAGCACAACCATCATCCGGGCCATCGTCCGTCCCGTCTAGTCAGCCATCGTCTATGCCGAGTGACTTGCCTTCAACGTCAGCGCAGCCGTCTTCTCAGCCCAGTTTGACTCCATCTGAATCAGCACAACCATCATCCGGGCCATCGTCCGTCCCGTCTGGTCAGCCATCATCTATGCCGAGTGATTCACCTTCAAGGTCTGCACAGCCGTCTTCTCAGCCCAGTTTGACTCCATCTGAATCAGCACAACCATCATCCGGGCCATCGTCCGTCCCGTCTGGTCAGCCATCATCTATGCCGAGTGATTCACCTTCAACGTCTGCACAGCCGTCTTCTCAGCCCAGTTTGACTCCATCTGAATCAGCACAACCATCATCCGGGCCATCGTCCGTCCCGTCTGGTCAGCCATCATCTATGCCGAGTGATTCGCCTTCAACGTCTGCACAGCCGTCTTCTCAGCCCAGTTTGACTCCATCTGAATCAGCACAACCATCATCCGGGCCATCGTCCGTCCCGTCTGGTCAGCCATCGTCTTTGCCGAGTGATTCACCTTCAACGTCTGCACAGCCGTCTTCTCAGCCCAGTTTGACTCCATCTGAATCAGCACAACCATCATCCGGGCCATCGTCCGTCCCATCTGGTCAGCCATCGTCTTTGCCGAGTGATTCACCTTCAACGTCTGCACAGCCGTCTTCTCAGCCCAGTTTGACTCCATCTGAATCAGCACAACCATCATCCGGGCCATCGTCCGTCCCGTCTGGTCAGCCATCGTCTATGCCGAGTGATTCACCTTCAAGGTCTGCACAGCCCTCTTCTCAGCCCAGTTTGACTCCATCTGAATCAGCACAACCATCATCCGGGCCATCGTCCGTCCCGTCTGGTCAGCCATCGTCTTTGCCGAGTGATTCACCTTCAACGTCTGCACAGCCGTCTTCTCAGCCCAGTTTGACTCCATCTGAATCAGCACAACCATCATCCGGGCCATCGTCCGTCCCGTCTGGTCAGCCATCGTCTATGCCGAGTGATTCGCCTTCAAGGTCTGCACAGCCGTCTTCTCAGCCCAGTTTGACTCCATCTGAATCAGCACAACCATCATCCGGGCCATCGTCCGTCCCATCTGGTCAGCCATCGTCTTTGCCGAGTGATTCACCTTCAACGTCTGCACAGCCGTCTTCTCAGCCCAGTTTGACTCCATCTGAATCAGCACAACCATCATCCGGGCCATCGTCTGTCCCGTCTGGTCAGCCATCATCTATGCCGAGTGATTCACCTTCAACGTCTGCACAGCCGTCTTCTCAGCCCAGTTTGACTCCATCTGAATCAGCACAACCATCATCCGGGCCATCGTCCGTCCCGTCTGGTCAGCCATCATCTATGCCGAGTGATTCGCCTTCAAGGTCTGCACAGCCGTCTTCTCAGCCCAGTTTGACTCCATCTGAATCAGCACAACCATCATC
This sequence comes from Skeletonema costatum, assembly GCA_018806925.1. Taxonomy (NCBI): domain Eukaryota; phylum Bacillariophyta; class Thalassiosirophyceae; order Thalassiosirales; family Thalassiosiraceae; genus Skeletonema; species Skeletonema costatum. The sequence continues at coordinate 388,240 of JAHBBA010000654.1, read as the reverse complement.
CGGGCCATCGTCCGTCCCGTCTGGTCAGCCATCATCTATGCCGAGTGATTCACCTTCAACGTCTGCACAGCCGTCTTCTCAGCCCAGTTTGACTCCATCTGAATCAGCACAACCATCATCCGGGCCATCGTCCGTCCCGTCTGGTCAGCCATCATCTATGCCGAGTGATTCGCCTTCAAGGTCTGCACAGCCGTCTTCTCAGCCCAGTTTGACTCCATCTGAATCAGCACAACCATCACCACAGCCGTGATTGTCATGCATAGCGTCGCGGGAGTTTTGCGGGACAAATAATAATGTTTGCAAGGATGATTGTTGTGGGTAGTTCAAGTAATTGCCCTCAATCGACACCGAGTGGTCGATATTGTGATAGCAGTGTTGCCTGTCCTTTATCCTTTAGTGCTTAATCTTTCTTATCAATGGTTTACTAATGTTCTTTATGCTTATTTTGAGCCTTTTTTCTTGTCTTCTTCTTCTTCTTTCCAATGCTCTTATTGTCACCCCTGATACCATACATACGTTGCGAGAGGTGAGTACGTTTGAATTTCTTTTTGGTTTATTGCGTTGCGTGTCACATTTCTTCACATGTTCAGTTGCGATAGCAACTGTGCAACTTCCTCCACCTACTGAGAGAGTTTAAGTGGCAATAGATAAGAAATTCCCATATTTAATCGTCGGTGCCGTTCATCTAATTGTTACGTGCGGATGTATTTTCCTACGGAGATGTGCCCTCTTTCACACGCCACAAACCAACCAACTTTATACGTCAACAACGGAGTCATCGCCTCCACACACTCATCCCTATCGAATGTGATGATTATGAATCATTTTACGAGCGTTTCCACTGTGAGGAGAGACGATAGCTTCACCCCGACGAATTTGTTTTGTTTGATGTCGATCGACGCATTAAAGCACCATCATGTTGTGTGTGTTTTCGTGACCCCCACGACGAATCCAACCGCACCCCTTCAAAGACAGTTGTGGCATCGAAGCATGCATGTACGCCTATAAAAGGTTTGGCTCTAAATAGCGGCGTGGCGACCGAAGTGGCATGGCGCTGACGGCTGATGTGCCCAAATAATATTTTGCACATGGTATGATGTTCATGAGCACATCAAAGTGGCCACGAATCTGGCATCTAAACCTTCAAAACCCGTATCAGCAGAGTAATCGGGAGATTGTCGGTGCACTAAGATCGCTGTAGAGAATTATCTCCGCTGCCTTGGTTGCGGCGGGCGACATGGTCGAAAGAAGATGGATTTTAGATTTTAAAAGTGTACAATACTTGTGCCGTGACGAAAAAGACATTGCAAGTTGCATACGGAGTGACGGATCGGTAACGGTAATCGTACTATTCCGACGTAGACGTATTTTGACCTCGTGACCATCCGTGGCCCTATTTTGACCCCCTTTGTCACCCCTTGTAGGTATGTACCACCGGGGACTGGTCAGGGGTTAATATGTATCTTAGGGGTAAACAATAGAATGAAAAAAGTGTGGCATGTCGTTCATCAGCCTCTTTTCTCTTTTTGCCTATTTGTCTCTTCTCCAGCCCACTTTTTGCCATTTTGCAAAAATCAAAACATACCCACCATGGTAGCCGCTACTATCATTGCATATAGTGTCATCCACACATAACTTACATCTGATGCAAAGCTACTAATCGGTTTATGATAATCTATTGACGTCGTGGGTGGAAGGGTTTAAGTTTTACTTCTATCTTTACTTCAAAATATTACAAATTGATAAAGGCAGTATGAGCTACATTTGCTACACATAATATTTCTATTTATTCGTATCCAATTGATCTATGGGCGGGTATGAACTACCCCATCCTTTAGTATATGGTATAAAGTAAGCGACAGGTCGGTTGGATGGATTAAATATATAAGATATAGCCTATTTGATGCGTTGTTTGGTGTATGATAATTTAATATTCTTCGCGGGTGTATTTTCATTGTGTGGTTAGGGGGTGTAAAGTGGCATTGGTAGCTGCAACAAGCGGCGGAACCCTTTGAATATATCATCAACGAAGGATGGAGGGCGGCGGCGGTGGTAATACTACGCAGACGTCGTTACACACCACCTCTTTTGCGTCGGCACATGTCATCGTCCGGAAAATGAGTAGTGACCATGGTCAAATACTCAATAACTAAGGCCCCCAAAATCAGAGACTCAGCGGATTCATCAATCCAAACCATATGATTGCATGGATCCGCTGAGTCTCTGATTTTGGGAGCCTTAGTTATTGACCTCATTTTTCCTAGTAATCCGCCATGGTGAAGACCTTTTTGAGATGTGTGCTGATGAACAAGATGCCACGGAGATAAAAGGGGGCACCCCTTAAATATGTAAGTTATCATTGAAAATTATCTAGTGTAAAAAGCGGGCACCTCTTTTTGTATTCTATTGTTTACCCCTAAAATACATATTAACCCCTGGGACTGGTCAGCAAGGGAGAAGAGAGAAGCCAGAAGAGCAGGCGTTCTTCCTCATATCTCTCTCGTCGCCCCTTTCCCCCGGTGGTAGGGGTGCCCCTTTGTGACTTGAACGTGACCCTATTTTGACGAAACGAGACAAAAACGTTGCCTCTTCGCTTCGGAGATCCGTCCGCGCGCTCCGTACGCTTTGTTGTCGCCCATGGTGGCCCAAAATGGCCCACGCACTAACTGGATATCTTCCAACACCAAAAAAGCCATCTATCCCCCAAATCGGATACAAATCGTGAGATGGCGCGTCGAAAAAAGGTGTCAACTCCAAAAATTTGAGAAGACAAAAAACATCACTTCAGAATCCTTTTGCATCGATGACAACAACATGCCGATCAATGTAGATCCATCCAATCACTTCCTTGAGCAGCCTCTTCATAATATCTTGAATCATATCATATCAACAGAGAAGAATCTAACAACAAACAATCATCATGCTATCCAGCACAACACGAAGGACCACCACCACACTCCTCCGAGGATCATCCTCCACCCTCGCCTCAAAACCCAGTGACATCATCCCATCATCACTCAACGCATCATCCAATAACCATCAGCTAGACCAACGTCGAACATTATTGGGATTAGTCCACGCAATTGATAAACGAGTATATCGATGGGCACGGGGTGTGTTGCCTCCTATTTCCAAGACTGAGAATATTGCCTTGGGGTGTGGGACTATTGGTGAGTGACTGTAGATTGATGGATGATGATGTATTTGTTCTTTGATGGCACTCTTTGTGTGTCAGTTGTGCTCACTGAATTCTTTGTTCGTTCGTTCCTTGATTACTCATTCATTCACATCCATCCATTCACTCACCATAATAATGATCACACTGCAGGATTCGACCGAGACATATTCTCCGGCAACCCCTCCCTCCAACACCTAATCGACACCTACCAACCCTCCCTCACCACCGAAGAACAATCTTATCTTACCAATCAGGTAACCACACTCTGCACACTCCTCAATGATAACGATGTTGTCACGAATAAAGACTTTTCAAAAGAGGCATGGGATTACATGCGGGATGAAAAGTTTTTTGGCATGAAGATTCCGAAAGAGTGGGGTGGGTTGGGGTTTAGTACCGAGGCAGTGAGTCAAGTGTTGGCCAAATTGGCAACTCAGTGTTTTGATGCGAATGCTACGGTGGCTGTGCCGAATTCGTTGGGGCCGGGGGAACTTCTTGTGAGGTATGGGACGGACGAACAGAAGGAGTACTTTTTGCCACGGTTGGCGAATGGGACGTTGATTCCATGTTTTGGATTGACGGGGCCTCATTCGGGGAGTGATGCGACTAGTTTGATTGGGAGTGATTGTGTGGTGTCGAAGCATCCGGTGACTGGGGAGTTGGGTGTTGTGGCGAGTTTTAAGAAGAGGTATATTACGTTGGCGCCGGTGGCGGGTGTGGTGGGGTTGGGATTGAATTTGAGTGATCCGGAGGGATTGTTGGGTGGGAGTGGGGATGAGGGGTTTACTGTGGCGTTGTTGGAGTGAGTGTTCTTTGATTGTATTGTGTTGATGTTATATTATTTGTTATTGTGTCAATATCTTTTGGGGAGAATCAATGTACTTTTTTGCTCATACGACATTTCACTCTCAACAATTCTCAGGAGAGGACACGAAGGATTACGAATGGGACCACGTCACATCCCTCTCAACGCAGCATTCATGAACGGAACAGTCGAGGGAGAAGATGTTTGGATTCCCATGTCGTCCATCTTGGGTGGACAAGAACGTTGTGGATTTGGATGGAATATGTTTGTGGAGTGTCTTGCGGAAGGTCGTGGTGTGAGTTTGCCCGCGGGGAGTATTGGTGCTGCGAGGAGTGTGGTTGCTGGTGTTGGTGCTTATTCGAGGGTTAGGAAGCAGTTTCGTGTTCCTATTGCCGAGTTTGGTGGTATTCAGGAAGGTGAGTTGACTTTTGTGGGTGTGTTGCTTTGTCTCGTTCGTTTTGGATCATTTCTCATTGATCTCCCTCTGCTCATCTCTGTACATCATAGCCATGGCAAAAGCAGGAAGTGATGGTCTCATCACCATTGCCGGAGGAGACGTCATGAATGCAATCGTTGACAACCACGAGGCACCAATGGTAATTAGCTCAGTAATGAAACAAAACTGCACAGAACGTGGACGACGCATCGTTGAATGTGGAATGGATATTGCTGCCGGGTCCGCCATTTGTCGTGGAGATAAGAATTACTTGGGAAATGCCTACATGAGTCTACCCATTGCAATCACCGTTGAGGGAGCTAACATTATGACTCGATCCTTCCAAATCATTGGGCAGGGCTTGACACGTTGCCATCCTCATATGTCAGACCTACTCAAGGCGCTTCAACTCCCCCCATCAGAAGAGAAGCATGGCGTGAAAATTTTCGTAAAGCAATTCCACAAAATTGTTGGACATGGTATCACAAATTTCTTTGGCTCGGTGTCTCGAGGAGTTGGTGCTACCTTTTCTAGCGCTACTCGATCCAAGACGGCGTACAAGAATGGAGATGAGCTACTTGCCTATCATGAAAAGCAGCTCCTTCGTCTTGCTGCGAACTTTGCTTTGACAGCTGACTTGTGCTTTACCTTGGGTGGACGGCTTAAGTTTGAAGAACTTCTAATGGGACGTCTTGCTGATGCATTGGGAGCAATCTACTTGGGATATGCTACTCTTCACCACTATGATCGCCGTCGTGGTATCGAGGGACTTGAGGCTCTTACCGAACATGCCATGCTTCGTTTGGAACGTGAGGCTCAGGAGGCGTTGTATGCTGCATCTGAAAACTTCCCCGGTCCTCTTGGACCAGTTGCTAGTACAGTTATGAAGATGGGTTGCTTCCCTCTTGGAGGGTTGACTCGTCCCTATTCTGATCCAAGTGACACTTTGACCAAGGAGGTGTCTCGTCTTCTTACCACTCCCTCTGAGATCCGTGATATGTTCCAAGAAGGTATCTACTCTGCTCCAGATGGAGCTGTCCATCAAATGACTGACCTCATCAATGCACTCCCCATCTGCGTCGAGGCTGACAAGGTAGCCACATCTCTTCGCCGCGAGAAGAGAGAGCCTACTGCGGAGGAAACTAATTTGATTGCCAAGGCAGACGCATTGCGTGATGCTTTGATTCAGGTTGATGTGTTTGAGCATGCAACAGCTGAGGAAGCACAGCCTGGATACGTAAGGCCGGCACTGCAGGGCACTGAGGAGCGCTTTGCCAACTTGGACAAGACCGTATTCAGGGAAGCTGCTTGAGTTGTTGAGCGACAATTGGGGCATGTAATTTGACTAATGCTAATGCTAGAAGTAGAAGGGAATGGCTAAACACGGAACTGAATTGAAGCAAGGGGGGCATGTGTATTCTATTTTGAACCTTCTCATAGTTGTGTAAAGAAATATAGGTAATTTTGTAGCTATCGAAAGAGACTAAGTTGAAGAATACTTTTTCGAGAATGAGAATAGCCGACTGTCCTTATTTATATTGCTGTGAATGTGCTAAGTTTCTTTGACGCATCTCTCCATGTTGCATACTCTTCGAACACAATGAAGTTGAAGAGAAGTTTCACAAGAGTAAATTTTATGACTTTAGACATAATATATATCATAAAGGCGAGGCGTTATCATACCAGATTCAAAATAGTCCCAATGAATGCAATTGACAGTTTTTCACATTTTGGGAGGAGTCTAATCTATCTGCTCCAAACTATACGACGGTATTCCTCTTCGCTGGGTGGCTGATGATATCCCCTGTATAAAACAAAATCAATATCCCGTTCAATACGATGCAACTCCTCAATGTAAATTTCATATTCATCACTATCTCTGCTTGGCTCTGGATCCAGCCAGTTGATCTCGCACGATTCGACGCCAGCGTAAAAGCGTGTACACCAACTCCACCCAAGACGTGATCCCGCTTGAATAAACCGCAAGCGTAACGGGGGGTTTGGACTTCCATCCCATTCATCGCCGTCATACTCATACCAATCAGGAGAGTCTGCCGAAAGGCTCCAATTGATATGGTTCGACAGGATGTATTTTCTGAATAGCGTTAGCATTGGAGTCCGTTGCAAGAGGAGATGGATTGCGTGCATGAAACTAGGCACGTCCGAAATGAGCTGAAACTTATAACCCACACCACCATGGACGAACATTGGGAGTTTGAGGCTCTCGAGAGTTGGAAAATCATGTCCATGGATGTTCCGAATATCACCTGTCACATTAGTGCCCACCAAATTCAAGTATTTTAGACGAGGAAAGTCGGCCAGATCCATAAAGTTGCCCCTAATGCTGCCGCAACGAACGAGAACCTCTTCAAGTGTATCTTTCAGCACTCTTAAACTCTTGAGATTGCCAGTCAGATTCCCATCAACATCACATTGTATCACTTTGAGCGAGGGACACCCTACTAACATATTCAGATCCCACTTCATTGAGCTCATTAAATAGCAATATCTGCTGATATTAAGCGTTTGAAGAAAAGCAAAGTTGAAGAGGACAGGATACCTGCCATTCAGAGACACAGCGGCCTCAACTTTCAAGCTGCGCAACTTTCTAAAGTTGGCTATGATATTAATATCAAATGTGGTCCAGGTAGCAGTTATTGCAGCTATCGTTTCATCTGGATCATCGCCGTCGATGAATTTATGCCCGTGTCCAGAAATGCGGCGTTTTTTGCCTCCTTTATTAAAAGGAGAGATCGATATCTGCTGCAAATTTGGCAGAGAAGTAGCCATTACTCTCATAGCGTTGTATGATCTCTCACTTTCTACCACAAACTCAGATGGAGGAACAAGAGTCTTCTTCGCTGCATCTCTCCATGTTGTGCACACTCGAGCACGCATGATATCTTGATAGGAGAGGAAGCCGAAGATGATAGCAACGTCGTCTGTGCTCAATTCTTCTTCTTCGGCGGCATCGGCAAGGTGCATCATATTCCTTCTTTCAGTGGGAGTAGGTGGTGCAGACTAAGCGGAGTAATTGATCCACACTTAATGCGGTAGGATTATAATCAGTAGATAATATGGTGATATGATGTGTGTTGTTTTGCTTGTTAGTTCGATCATGCCTGCTGAATTTTTCACTCTCCAGAAAGGCAGTCATGAGGATTTCTTATATATGGACAGTGCCTTATTTATTCCGTAGGTTGCCTGTGGCGCATAAGCACATACATAATATTGTACACACTTAGCATATACGAAAATTAGCATAGGAGATATTAGGGAGTTTGATCAAATGATTACTCATTGCAGTAATCTATGCATTGAGCTGATGGCGCCCCACCACAACACGGCCTAGTGACACATCATACTCGCCCGGAAGAGATGAATTTGCCATGAATTTGCCACGCAAATGAATCATCAGTCATATCAGTCATATACATATTCAGTAGAGACTTGCAACTGAAGTGTAGTACTTGACTCAAGATACACCATCTTCAAGCCCTCTCCGGATGTTGCGCAGGATACTCATCGCAGAGATGACAGAACTGTTCATCAATTTCAAAGCAACACGATACACATCCACGAGGATCTCCAATAGGATATCGTTCCTTAGTTGGATGGACAAGGCCACCAAAGACCTCTTGAAATATTCGTATGTTGTGTAGATGCTCCTTCGATTTGAGCTTGACACCCTTCTCAGCAACATACTCTGCCTGTTCAGATTGAAATTCATCGTCCGATATCCCAATCGATGTGTTGTAATGCTCTACAAGGATATCCCCATCGGAGGCACCACTCCCTCGAAAGATCCAGTCCATACGTCGCCAACTTGCGACAGTGCAGAATGCTTCTCTCAATGGAAGTTTACCAAGTTCTGTACTTCATACGCACCTCCAAAATGAGATTGAAGCTCACATTTATCAGTTGTAACACAATCATCTCGTGATGTTTCACTTAGCGCCCACTTAACAAAGATATCTTGATCTGTAAACGGCTGATGGACAGTTATGCCATACTCAGTTGCAAGTTTCTGTGTAACAAATGGCAACTCTGCCATACTGTTGCGTTTCTCCTTCCAAGCCTCATGGTCATTACTGTACTTTTCGTGAAAGTAACAGTCATACGATCCACCGAACAATTCATCGGCATTATCACCGACGATAATGTCGGTTAATCCGAGTTTGCTAGCCTCATGAAAAGCAGCACTGATGATGAGAGAATTGCGAGTTTCCATGTAGCCCCATAGGGCTAGAGTTTTGATGGTAGGGCGAGAATATTCTTTGATGAGATGTGCAGGTGACAATTTTGCGATGCTGTGTTTCATTTTGTGCGTATCACTATCAGATAACAGACCATCGTTGTATAACCGAGCAGCCTCGATGGCATACAATTCATCATCGGGAGATCGGCGTGATGTGGTATTTTCTTCATCTGATGGGTCAATGATGACAACTGTAATGGCCGCATCCAGCTGGACATTACTCAATGCAGCCGCCTGTAATATGGCTGAACTATCCACTCCACCAGATAGAAACAAGCCGAGTTTACGGCCACCACTACTGCTTTGAGAAGATATCTTCTTCATCGAATCCATCAGACGGTTGCGGCATTCTGTCGCCATGCCATCAGCACGGTTTATTGAAGCAGCGTCTAGGCCTTTTCTCCTTTGCTCCATGTTTTGCTGATGCTGCTTTTTCCAGCATGGTGCTGCAGTATTACTGGATGTTGAAGGCATCGTCGTTGTTATCATAGGACCTATCAGATACAAACAATAGACGCATGCGCAGCATCAAAGACAACGCACACGATGAGGATTTTAGATACAATACCATAGTTGGATTTGCTGCCAGATGCGACTTCTCTCGCCTCTACAATAGTGTTTCTCTTCTCCTGCTAACTTTGAGATATGTGTCTTAGCTTGATGGTATGGCAGCTTCAATCCATTCTCGCTTTCTTTAGCTTGGCATTGGCATGATCCAATTGACAAACTCCTTTCATAATATGGACGTTGTAATCACCGGCTCAATGATACAGCCTCTATCAGTGACCAATCACTTCATTTCCCAAGTAACCAAGGCCACTCCTTCCTCCACCAGCAGTGGTATCAATTACTCCTCTCACCAAGTACTGGAACACTCTCTTCGACATGAATTCATATGCTGCAGCTCCAGCTCCCGACATCAGAAATGATGATATGCATCTCGCTGATGAGACTGCCGCTGAAGAAGTGAGCGCAGACGAGGTTGCAATCATCTTCAGTTTCCTCTCCCATGCAGATATCATGCGTGCTCGAGTATGCAAAACGTGGAGAGATGCTGCAACGAAGACTCTAGTTCCACTGTGTGACTTCAAAATTGATAGCGAGAGATCTTACAACGCCATGAGAGTAATGACTGCTGCGCTACCAAATTTACAGCAGATATCGATCCACAGTCTCGGTCGTGGGCATAAATACTCCGATGGAGAAGATCCACATGAAAGTTGTGCTAGAGTGACTGCCAACTTTATGACCCATGATATTGATATGATATCCAGCTTCACGAAGCTGCGTGTCTTACATTTTGAGAATGCGCCTTTGATTGGAAGATATCCTGTACTCTTCAACTTTCCTCTCCTCCGTGAATTGAGCGTCTCGTCGAGCCACTTACTAAAATTTGATCTTGGAAGGTTATCAGCAGGGTGTCCCTCGCTGAAATCATTGAAGATGAGTGGTAATAGACCACACTTGAACTTGACTGGCAATCTCAGGAGTTTACGAGTGCTCAAAGATACACTTGAAGAGGTGGACGTCGCTAATTGTCAACAAATTGAGGGAGACTTCATGGATTTGGCTGACTTTCCACGTCTGAAGGTCTTGGAACTGTGGGACACTGCTACGACAGGAGATGTTAGGGACATCGGTGAAGATGATTTTCCCGCTTTGGAGAGCCTCGGTCTCCCGACGACTGTCTGCGGTGGTATGTATTATGAGTTTCAGCTCATTTCTGAGGTGCCTAGTTTCATGCAGTCAATCCATCTCCTCTTGCAACGGACCCCATCGCTATTCAAAGAAGATTTGTGTTGGTGTCTCTCGAAACGCTCCCCAGATTGGTATGATGTGGTTTGGGATGGTGAAACTCCATATCCCCGTTTATCTTGCAGATTATTCGAGCGGGATCACGTCTTGGGTGGAGTTGGTACAGCGATGACCACTCTTGCGAAATCAACTGGCTTGATCCAGAGCCTAGCAGTGAAAGCGGTGACTACGAGACTTACATTGAAGAATTGCGGAGTCTTCGATGGCGTGTAAATTTCTACAGAGGATATCACGTCCCGCCCACTGAGGATGAGTACAATCGACTTCTTCAGCCTTGAATTTAGAGTGGTTTTAACCAGGTTGTGTCGCTGTTCTGTATCGCTGTTCGGGCTAGGGTTATCCTTATGTGACATCATCAGCCAGTTGTGTCGCCTGCTAGCTGTGTCAGTGTTGTCTCGCTAGCTGGTCTGTGTCTCTTGAGAGCTGATTTCCGAACTCGCCTCCGAACTTTTCACGTAGGAATTAATGAAAAAGATCCAAGAGCTGATACAAAATTCTCAAATGATGACATGAACCATAAAATATCATATTAAATACATTACATGTGAACACTGTCCAACATGCATCCTGTAGGATCGTACGGAACATCGACACAAACTGGTTAAAACCACTCTTTTTATCTATGGTAGGTTTTGGATTTGCAGCAAGATGCCGGATTCTCTCGTCTCTAGTGTTTCACTTCTCCTTCTAACTTTGAGATATGTGTCTTGATAATTTTTCAATTCACTCTTGCAACTCGCAATGTATGGCAGCTTCAATTCTCGCTTTCTTTAGCTTGGCATGATCCAATTGACAAACTCCTTTCATTAGACGTTGTAATCATGAGCCTATCGATGAACAACAGCCTCTATCAGTGACCAATCACTTCATTTCCCAAGTAACCAATTGGCAAGGCCACTCCTTCCTCCAAGCGGTGGTGGTGATCAATTACTCCTCTCACTCTCACCAAGTACTGAAACACTCTCTTCGACATGAATTCATCTGCTCCAGCTCCAGCTCCCGACATCAGAAATGATGATATGCATCTCGCTGATGAGACTGCCGCTGAAGAAGTGAGCGCAGACGAGGTTGCAATCATCTTCAGTTTCCTCTCCCATGCAGATATCATGCGTGCTCGAGTATGCAAAACGTGGAGAGATGCTGCAACGAAGACTCTAGTTCCACTGTGTGACTTCAAAATTGATAGCGAGAGATCTTACAACGCCATGAGAGTAATGACTGCTGCGCTACCAAATTTACAGCAGATATCGATCCACAGTCTCGGTCGTGGGCATAAATACTCCGATGGAGAAGATCCACATGAAAGTTGTGCTAGAGTGACTGCCAACTTTATGACCCATGATATTGATATGATATCCAGCTTCACGAAGCTGCGTGTCTTACATTTTGAGAATGCGCCTTTGATTGGAAGATATCCTGTACTCTTCAACTTTCCTCTCCTCCGTGAATTGAGCGTCTCGTCGAGCCACTTACTAAAATTTGATCTTGGAAGGTTATCAGCAGGGTGTCCCTCGCTGAAATCATTGAAGATGAGTGGTAATAGACCACACTTGAACTTGACTGGCAATCTCAGGAGTTTACGAGTGCTCAAAGATACACTTGAAGAGGTGGACGTCGCTAATTGTCAACAAATTGAGGGAGACTTCATGGATTTGGCTGACTTTCCACGTCTGAAGGTCTTGGAACTGTGGGACACTGCTACGACAGGAGATGTTAGGGACATCGGTGAAGATGATTTTCCCGCTTTGGAGAGCCTCGGTCTCCCGACGACTGTCTGCGGTGGTATGTATTATGAGTTTCAGCTCATTTCTGAGGTGCCTAGTTTCATGCAGTCAATCCATCTCCTCTTGCAACGGACCCCATCGCTATTCAAAGAAGATTTGTGTTGGTGTCTCTCGAAACGCTCCCCAGATTGGTATGATGTGGTTTGGGATGGTGAAACTCCATATCCCCGTTTATCTTGCAGATTATTCGAGCGGGATCACGTCTTGGGTGGAGTTGGTACAGCGATGACCACTCTTGCGAAATCAACTGGCTTGATCCAGAGCCTAGCAGTGAAAGCGGTGACTACGAGACTTACATTGAAGAATTGCGGAGTCTTCGATGGCGTGTAAATTTCTACAGAGGATATCACGTCCCGCCCACTGAGGATGAGTACAATCGACTTCTTCAGCCTTGAATTTAGAGTGGTTTTAACCAGGTTGTGTCGCTGTTCTGTATCGCTGTTCGGGCTAGGGTTATCCTTATGTGACATCATCAGCCAGTTGTGTCGCCTGCTAGCTGTGTCAGTGTTGTCTCGCTAGCTGGTCTGTGTCTCTTGAGAGCTGATTTCCGAACTCGCCTCCGAACTTTTCACGTAGGAATTAATGAAAAAGATCCAAGAGCTGATACAAAATTCTCAAATGATGACATGAACCATAAAATATCATATTAAATACATTACATGTGAACACTGTCCAACATGCATCCTGTAGGATCGTACGGAACATCGACACAAACTGGTTAAAACCACTCTTTTTATCTATGGTAGGTTTTGGATTTGCTGCAAGATGCCGGATTCTCTCGTCTCTAGTGTTTCACTTCTCCTTCTAACTTTGAGATATGTGTCTTGATAATTTTTCAATTCACTCTTGCAACTCGCAATGTATGGCAGCTTCAATTCTCGCTTTCTTTAGCTTGGCATGATCCAATTGACAAACTCCTTTCATTAGACGTTGTAATCATGAGCCTATCGATGAACAACAGCCTCTATCAGTGACCAATCACTTCATTTCCCAAGTAACCAATTGGCAAGGCCACTCCTTCCTCCAAGCGGTGGTGGTGATCAATTACTCCTCTCACTCTCACCAAGTACTGAAACACTCTCTTCGACATGAATTCATCTGCTCCAGCTCCAGCTCCCAACAGCAGGAATGATATGCACTTCGTCGATGAGACTACTGCTGAAGAAGTGAGCGTAGACGAGGTTGCAATCATCTTCAGTTTCCTCTCCCATGCAGATATCATGCGTGCTCGAGTTTGCAAGGCATGGAGGGATGCGGCAAAGAAGACTCTCGTTCCTCCATCTGATTTTGTGGTTGATAGCGTGAGATCTTACAACGCCATGAGAGTGATGGCTACTTCGCTACCAAACTTGCAGCAGATTGCACTCTATCATCTCGGTGAAGGACACAAATATTCGGATGGAGAAGATCCAGACGAGGAGAGAGCTGCAGTAACTGCTAACTATATCACGCACGATATCAACGTCATATCCAGCTTTCGAAATCTGCGTGTGTTGCATATTAACACAAAGCTGAGGTGGGAAATTCACGAAGCTCCTTTGAATGGAAGATATCCTGTTCTCTTCGACTTTCCTCTTCTCCGTGAATTGAGCGTCACAACGAGCGACTATCTAAAATTTGATCTCGGAATGGTATCAGCAGGGTGTCCCTCGCTCAAAGAATTGAACGTGATTTTTACTGACAACTTGACTGGTGATCTGAGCAGTTTACGAGTGCTCAAAGATACACTTGAAGAGGTGACAATCGTCAATTGTCGCAAGGTTGAGGGCGACTTGATGGATCTAGCTGACTTTCCACGTCTGAAGGAGTTGAATTTGAGAGGCACGAAAGTGATAGGGGATATTCGGGACATTACTGAAGGTGATTTTCCAGCTCTCGGTAGGCTCTCTCTCCCAGATACCGTCCGTGGTGGTATGGACTATCAGTTCCAAAGCATTTCTGACGTGCCTAGCTTCATGCACACTATCCATCTACTCCTCCAACGTGCTCCAACGCTATTCAGAAAAAGCTGCCTGTCGAACAATTTCGGCTGGTCACTTTCGGTAGACTCTCCTGATTGGTATGATTGGGATCGGGGAAATGGAAGTGGACGTCCCCCGTTACGCTTGCGGTTTATTCAAGCGGGATCACGTCTTGGGTGGTGTTGGTGTACACGCTTTTACGCTGAATCGTGCGAGATCAACTGGCTTGATCCAGAGCCAAGCAGAGATAGTGATGAACATGAAATTTACATTGAGGAGTTGCATCGTATTGAACGGGATATTGATTTTGTTTTTTACAGCGGATATCATCAGCCACCCAGCGAAGAGGAATACCGTCGTATAGTTTGGATCAGATAGATTAGACTCCTGAGGCTGGTTGGGTCATGGAAGTCACCCTTCTCTTCCTAGTCAAGGGACACACCAAGAATGACTGCGACAAGATGTTCAACAATCTCAAGCAGGGCACGAGAGGCGAGAACATCTGGACTGCAGATGATCTCGACGATTGTTACGTGAAGAATAACAAGGACTTCATCACTCTTTATCGAGCAGCTTACATCTATGTAGTTGGTTTGCACTGAGAGTGAAGTATTTAGTTGGAAGTTGTTGAAGTTTGATTCAGGGGGATTGAGAGAAGGTAACATCCCGATCGGTTCCGGACAGAGAAAGTGGCCGCAGCTCCATTCTGGAAAAATAACTTCAGACTCGCCAGGAGCAGGAGTTGCCTGTTCGGACTGAGGTGGTACAGTTACAATACGTTGAAGGAGGAGAAATGAGGGGAGAGTGACAAATGCACGTAAGTGGCAATATCAGCTATGAGATGTGTCAACTCAGCACTGAAGAGAGAGGTTCACTAAGTACACAACAGCGACGGAATAGAATCTAAATAATGTACTGATCACTCTGTTTACACCAAATTTAGGAGGCAGTATTGAACCTACCAGATATGCCAACTTCAGCCAAGGATCAACTTTGAGCCGTCGCCGGGAAAGTAGTACCGTATCATCTTTTCAAACATGTCTTTCTTGTGTTCACACACCGATGGCAGAGCCGGATCCACAGTCAGCCCTAGAGAGCTGAGATGTTTCAGTCGAAGGAAGTCTACTAGCTTTCCAAAGCAATAAGGACTTTGCTCAATGAATGTCACCACATCCTGGCTTGCTTTCTCAAGCTGTTTGATCTCTTTCAAGAGAAGGCAGATTGTACCTACACGCTTCACTCCAATATCCTTCAATCCATCTCTATCCAAGGCGAGCAGCTCGGATCCCTTGATCTCATTGTCAGTGAAAAGTGTTGCGATATCATCTGGAACATCGTCGATAACCTTAACCCAATTAGCTACGTCATCCGGAGTCCACTCCTTCACTCGCACATTGTCGCATCCCTGCTCTGTCCACTTCGTGTCGTCAAACTGCTGAGCAAGCATTGACTCTTCCATAACCATCAAAGTATCACGCTTTAGAGCCATATTTGCCCCACTAACGTTGAGGATGACAACGTCATTCACACTACCGCATGCAAATAAATCAATGAATTGTTCCTCGTCCTTGAAGCTCTCCTCAATGAATATCACCTCCTCTTCCAACTTTTCAAGAGCTGCCCTTCTCTCGTTGATGGCATCGTTGACTTCTTTAGTGAATCTGCTGACTTCAGGTAGACTCTTCGGAGAAAGAATGGTAGGAATTTGTTGTAAATGTATTGGATCCCGATCACTGTTAGGGATATCCGACACTTGAAACACTTCCATTTCTTTGATAGGATATGTTGTGGGTGTTTGCAGAGGCAGCCGCGGGGTTTCGAAAGGTTCATATGTTGATCCGTTAAAAAATGCAACTTCTGATCCATCTACTTTCAGATCACACCCCCCTCCAAACGCTGGACCATATTCTTCCGTACCCAAAATTGCATAAATGTCATATGCATTTTTCAGTTTCCTTTTGCATGGGGATGTCAAATCGAATCCAGATAAAATGAAGAGAAACGCCTTGGTAGCCTTGCGCGAGAAATTCTCACAGTCCCAATCAGAATTTGAGTAACCTCCAACAACCCCCTCTGTCGTTTCTATCAATACTAGTGTGCGGCCTTTTTTTATCGCATGTATGATGAAATTCTTCAGCGGATAAACCATCTCTTGACGAACGATAGAGTAGATGCAATTCTCCATCAGAGTTATCCTCATTCAACCAATTGTGAATAATCTCTGCTTCTTTTGCTGAGCGGATAATTTTGCTGTCAATATTTGTCAACTGAGCAAAAAATAATTGCATGTAATGTTTGAGAATGCCTTCAAATTCCGCATCCACAGTTGGAGGCTGAATTTTGTCATCTTCAGACGAGATTGCCGACTCATGCAACCAATCTACAATTGCCCGAAACGCCTTTGGATTAACATCTAGAAATATTCTGCTGCTGTTATCTCGCTGTAATTTTTTCTCCCACCGTCCGCTAAATAATGCCTCGAATCTCGTCCCCTTTCTTTGTGTCAAAACTCCACGACGGGCAGAAATTATTTTACCACCGGCATTAACTTCAATTAGATCATCATCGCTTACATCCGTGATACCATTTTCAGCAGCACATTGCTGCTTCCTCTCATCAATGTCGCGCAGCCTATCACGAATCCGCTTCTCTTCGTCATCGAGCTTCTGAGCCTCTGCGCTGAGACTTGACTGGTGATCGTCTATAGTAGACTTTAAACGTTTGGCGGCCCTCTCTATCTCGTCCATTTCTTATGCACCACCAAATATTGATTATGTCAACCAATTAGAGACAAGAAGAAGCTGCAAGCTCCATAGAATGCTCTTCGCACTTGTGTCTTTTGCACTTAGCTATGTTCAGCATTTTCTCGTGTGTCGTCATCCGATAACTGATGCGACAGCCAGGCTTTCTTCTTATGTGCATCGGTGCTTGCTCCTTTGCAGCCAGCCATCAACAGCAGCTATCATTAATGCAGACCGAAGTTGAACCTCCCCGCCTGGAATTTATTATTTGCTTACGTTGAGCAAGGGAAATAACTACGTTGAGGTTGGCTGCGGCTCTTTCTCTTCAGTCCAGTCGTTATGCAGGGCACCGATGACAACTACGTGTTCTCGACGTAGGTGGCAACTATGTGCATTATAGTATTAGTTACTGATTAGACTTATGCAACACATTATAGTCGGCGTAAGTGTTGATCTATGGTTACTGGAACAGAGGCCACCATGGTGCGGATGCAGATGTGGTGAAGTTTTTGATGAGTATGTGTGAGGAAAGAGTACAAATTCTTAGAAAAACGAGTGTGCATGCCGTGCTCAAATTGGCGTTGAATGCACAGGCCTCATTGCTCTTTACATTTGTATCGCAGGAAATGCCGAAAAAACGCAAGTTGGCTATGCTCTGCGTGAAGCAATTACTTGCGCAAACTATGTAAGTTGGGTTACTCTAGAAAAGAAATAGAGACCATCTCTCTATCCTCTACCGTCGGCATACTTATGACAGCAATGATGCTGTTTTCGCAGTAACTAAAACCAAAGAATAATGAGCTTTTTATTTGCTAGTGAGACTGCATTGAGCAGGGGCCTACTCTTCATGACGGACTTTTCTCTTCCTGCCACTCTGACAAGTTTCAATAGTGGTGGAGATGCACGAGGTGCATGGTTTGTCAGCTCCTCCCCAACTGCATCGTGCCAATTTACACCATGATCGAAACAACGGCTCGACTTTTTTCGCTGTTCGGCTGGGGTAAGCGGAAGCGTTTGACAAAAGCGGCTGCTTGTGCTTTGGCTAGTCTAGCTCTTTCCTTCCGTAGTCTTGTGTCAGATCTACTTCAAGCTATGACGACACATCGACGAGTTGAATATGGCGTGAGCAATGAAACTTCATTAGTTGGGGAAGATGGACTTAATAGAGTCGCCAATGAGATTAACCAGTCGCGAGAAATGACAAAGGATCGCGTTGATCCATTTTTAGATCAAATGCGGATTGATTTGACATCTTAGAAGAAGAGGAATATAGGAATATAGTGCTGTATATAACCACTGAACGCCATCCACATCCACCAGCCAGATGACCAATGCAAGTAATTTGACACTGCATTACATTAACACTATTTACAAGACAAATACAAAATTATCTTCTAATCTCGAAGAAAACTGTCGGGTTATGGTCGACTTAGCCACCAGTTACTCTTGGCAATTTCTACTCCCCACTTTGACTGTTCGGAAGCTACCGCATGCAGTTCTTCCGCGTCAACGACTCCATTACGTTTTTGACGAGCCTGTTCTTCAAGAACAGATTGTCTCAGATTGGTGCGTTGCCCAAGCATCTCGTTGATTAGCCTGCGCTTTTGTATACGCACCATGTACTCCTTTCCATTCTTGCACAGATCCATATCTGACAAAGTAAAACGCCCAGTTGGGCCAAAACTTACTATCATGTTATCATTTTCGTTATCGGTCGACTCGATAGAACTGGATACGTCTATATCAAGCCAGCTGTTCTTGATGTCATCTATAGCGACCTCATACATTATTTCATTGTCAGCGTGGGTAAAATGTACATGCTTGACTACCTTGGATCTCGTTGTGGTATCTGAGACAAGTGATGGCTTCAGTGGAGCCTTCTTTTCTGTGGGTCTAGGCAAAGATTGCGAGCAACCTGACTTGGGGTTTCCGTTGATGTGGACACTTCTGCTCTGGACATGCTTTACAAGCTTATGAGAGGCGAACCTCTTTGGAGCTGAAAAAGTGGCGACACCTTCATCCCAAGTCTCATTCTTGAGGGAGCCTGTGGGATTCGAGGAGGCTCGTGCAAATGCAGTTCTGCACAAATTTCCCATCGACAATGGATAACTAGCTTTTGTTTTCTTGACGTCGTCATCCTCTTCCTGGAGGCTTGATTTTGATCTGGACCTCAGGTTGTAGCGAAGCAAGCCGAGATCGCCCGCGCTTGATGTCTTACCTGCGGTCTGATGTTTGGCTCGTCGTCCTGGATTTCTCCGGAGCAAGTTAGACTTGTCTCTTGATGATGCCATTTGATGGCCGGAGGAGATTGGAAGAAGGCACGCCACTTTCTGATTTCCTCTGTTGATGATGAGGGTGGTGTTCATGATCCTTAGATTATGATAACATATTTGATATTTGTATTGTGTTCTCTTCGAGTTGATTTGCTGCAAATCAAGATACAACAGCACAGTTAGTAAGTGCATGCGTGGGAACAGAATGAAGGCCAGAACTTGAACTTTGCCTCCTTCAAGTTCAACCAATGAACTTCAAGCTAAGAAGCCTACACACTCCTAATCCTATATACCTGCTTCAACTTTGATCCAAGCCTATCAGTGAAAGCGTACATAGCGAGTGGTATTGGTCAGCCATTTTCTCGTGTGTCGTCATCCGATAACTGATGCGACAGCCAGACTTTCTTCTTATGTGCGGTGCTTGCTCCTTTGCAACCAGCCATCAACAGCAGCTATCATTAATTAATGCAGACCAAAGTTGAACCTCCCCGCCTGGAATTTATTATTTGATTACGTTGAGGTTGGCTGCGGCTCTTTCTCTTCAGTCCAGTTGTTATATGCAGACGAAAAATATCGACGAGTTTAGTGGCACTGATGACAACTACTTGTTCTCGACGTAGGTGGCAACCATTGAAACCCTTACTGATTAGACTTATGCAACACATTATAGTCGGCGTAAGTGTTGATCTATGGTTACAGGAACAGAGGCCACCAGCAGATGTGGTATCCGACCATCATCATTGCCGGAGATGAAATGCTGAGCGGTTCTACTGTTGTCCCAATCGTCAAAGTTCCGAGAAGGCAGGAGATGTCAGAGTGACACCTTACCTCGCAAATGCAACCTCGCAAATGCACAATATAATAAGCCACAATCAAAAGCCGCGGCCGCAGCTCATATCTACTTACACAATAAGCCTATTCCGCATCAAAGCAATAAAGCGAGACGTCCGCTAATTATCAGCCAGAGTCAGCATAATTCATCTAATTATGCATAGTAGCTTCCCTCAAGCAACTGGAAACATGCATGCCGACGACGTCGTCTTTGACTATAATATCGACATTGAGGCAATCAAAGGACAGGGCCCACATCAGCAGCAACAAACCTGACCACACTTGATGAGAATCATTGCAGCAATCAACGCCCGCCACCAACTTTGGCCAGCGTTGATGACCTAGAAGCCTCGCTAGGCAAATCAAGCTCTCATCGCAGGAAGCACGTCCCCAAGGACGCACTATCAAGCAGTCTATCCAAGTCCAAAAACACACCCATCGTGATATGCACCGATGAATAAATCGATGTGAAATATCACATTTACTATGAACGTGAATTAGGTCGAGGTCTGGTCGAGGTACCAACACCATCGTATAAGGCCATCGAACGTGCAACGGGGAAGAAGTATGCCATCAAAATGGTCAAGAAGACTCACTCATGTGATTTATGGTCCATTGGTATACTAGCCTATGCACTCTTGAGTGCCAAACCACCATTCCATGGAAAGAATGATAATGAAACCTACACAGCAGTCAAGAAGGGCGAATATACCTTCCCATCATGTGATTGGGATGGTATATCAGAGGAGGCAAAAGACTTTATTCGACATTTACTTGTCATGGGTGCAAGGCAACGTCCATCTGCAGTGGAGCTACGAAAACATCCGTGGATCAAAGATGCCTTGAAGAATGACCAGGGTATCTCCAACTCCAAGCGTAAACGTGGTGGATTTCTTTGGCATACTTCACCGGAGAGAAATAAGAAGCAAGAGAAGGAAGAGCGGAGTTGTGAGTAAAATCTCCTTCGGCTTGAGCTGGTTTGATTATTCGCAGAAGAGGATTGTAATTGTACAGTACAAGAAATGTATCAATGAATCTATCTTTACTATACTCAAATTCTATTGCTTGGCGAACTTCCTCGTCAAAAAAGTACAAGGCTATTACCCTGTCATACCTACATACAGGCTAATACAGGGCTGCCGCCTGGATCGTATGCATCACATACTATCCAATGTTGCTAACCCTGTCCCTACAATTTCATCCCACCGAAGATCTTGTCCATGGCTTCTCTGTCTGCAGTCAAATCCCTGTACATAGAATGGTGATAATACTCAGTCATCTGTGCTGTGTCTCTTGAGTCATCTACCTCGATTTCATACTCTTGATCAGTCAGCGCATCAAAGGTCTGATCAGTAGATTTGTCTTTGAAGAAAACAAGGATGGAAGGATCATGTTTGTCACGATAAAAACATAGACCACCACTGATGAGCTGTGCGTAGGATGCAAAAGACACCTGCTTTGTTTGCACACCAGGCGTCTTCCCACAAATCTTGCCATGGCCCCCTTTCTTCCATGCCTCCTTTTGGCATTCTCTTCCGCAATACCACACTCCTTTGCAAGTGGCGCAGAGGACTAGTTTCTTCTTGAGTTTAGCTAGCTCCAAATCAGTTTTCCCGCAGCAGCCGCACTTTAGACTGTTGTCTGAGTACATTCCATAGCCAAGCTCCTTCATCAAGTCGAGACGTTCATCGTGGGAGAAGTACGGGCGGTTGGCGCCTTCTTGGATCTTACTTTCAATTGTGAGCCCAATGATAATTGAAGTGAAGTTTGTCGTCTTGCTAATGAGAATATCCTTTGACTTATTCATATCCACTTTCCCATGGTAATCAAGAAGCCTAATGGCAGCAAGACAAACTCGATACTCGGCAAGGGCGCCGGAAATGTCCCCCAAATTCTGCAGTGCCCTTGCCCGAAAAATACGAGCCATTATCTCATTCTCGTGTGGTATATCACCTTCTCTCAGTGGAGGGATGAGTGACAATGCCCTATCAATGTAGTCTAGGCCGGATTCGAAATCCTTATTCCTATCGTTCAGGAACGAATTTCCGATGCGATAATTCATCCAAAAGTGAAGAGTGGTAACTCCCTTATCCCCCTCGTCATACCAACCATCTTTTGCATGATATTGTAATAAATGACGTAATAAATGACGCAGAGAAAGAAAAAATGGTTAACATCAAAAGTATCATTTGTGCTCATGACATAAAAATATAACTACGGCAACAACTTACCGTAGCTGTCACGAAAATTGAGTGGCAAATCACTGATGACTTTTGACTTGTGAGTGGGAATACGTTCTTTCAATAGACGAAGCATCTTGAATGAGTGAGGAACCATTTTATCACATGAAGTTCTGACAATGGACCCATCTGCCCTGAACACTGTACGTCCTTCTTCATGATATTGATTCCACTCTTTTTGCCACTGCAAGTCAACCCTCATCAAATCCTTGCGATGCACATTGACTGCTCTCTTATATTTCTTCACTGTGCTGGCGGGCGCATCGGCAATATGGATAACTGCATCGCCAGCGTTTGGCAGCGCCTCGTTCCAGATGGAAAAAATTAGCTCAAGATCCTTTTGACGGCGCTTGGCGTTGTATCTTGCCCTTCGCTCTGGTAGCCAGGTGTCTGAGCTGCTATTACGCCTGCCGAAGGGGTCGATACTACCACTGATACTTCCGAACATCTTCACGCCAATGCACTTCTTCTCTTCGATAAGGGGAGCATGCATCTACCGATTCCTACGTTGGCTCCCGCATTTTCTACAGGAGGATCTTGGCCGGGCATCTCGATTCTTGTCTAAAAAAAAATAGGAGAGCTTTCATTACAGGCACCAACAACAAATAAACACCAACAACCATGAGCGAGAGCGGCAATAACAGACAATCAACTGAATCAGAGCTACTTGAATTTTGTCTATCTGACTCTCTTTCAAAGAAAGGCCTACGAGAAATAATTGAGCGGCATGAAATAATTCAGTGGACAGGATTGGCGCCTCATGATCGTGTGAATGATTATCAATTCTTCCTTGAGGCTTGCTATAATAAAAGAGTCACAGTGGGCATAATTCGATATCTTCTCGAATATTTTCCTGATTCTATCAGGGCTACTGATGAGGATGGACACCTACCACTTCACTATGCATGCGGCAACCCAAATATGACACCCAAAATTATTCAACTCCTCATCGATGCAGCTCCCAATTCTGTCCGTAGTGTAGACATTCACGGTCGAATGCCTCTTCATTGTTTCTGTGATAGCAAAAACGAGGATGATAGGAAAGCAATGCAAATTTTGAAGTTGCTTATCGAGAGGCAGTCGGATGCAGTCCGACATGTCGATGATGACGGCTTTCTACCGATTCATCATGCATGCGGTGGGGGGAGATCTCCTGAGTTTTTTCGCGTGCTTATCGAAGCATATCCCGGATCTGAGCGAATGACTGCTTCTAATGGAACCCTACCTCTGCATTTCGCATGTATGACCAATACTGTCGCCACAGTAGAATACTTGTACAAACTTTACCCCGATGCAATCAATCATGTTGTTGGAGTGTATGGGTATTATCCAATTCACTACACAATGATTGGTGTGGAACACAGAGACAATCCAATGGATACTGTGGGAGTTGTGAAATACCTGTTTGATTGCGACCCTAATGTGAAATTCCAGAAGATGAGTGAACGTTCTCTTCTTGAATTTGCTTGTCAGGGTGAGTTCAATGACAAAACCATAGAGGCAGCTCTCAAAGTCATCAAGCTAATTTATGATGTACACCCCGAAGCGATTGAAAGCAATAGAATTGCGTCAAATATTCAAAGCTACCACGAACAGGTGCAAGCATTCATCAACGGCGAGTTAGTCTATTCTCGTCAAGCCACAGATCACCGTCAGATGACAACACCGGATGGGAATGGACAACTTCCACTGCACACAGCGGTTCAAAGCAAAGTCAGACTTGGCTCAATCAAACTGCTAGTAAAAGGCAATCCCGCTGCTGCACAATCTCCCAACAATAGCGGCGCATTACCCTTGCACATTGCGTGTCAGCATCATGATTCTGCAGACGTTATTCAGTACTTGGTCGGACTAGATGCAGCAACTCTCGAAGCCGAAGCTTGGAAGAGAAGGGAAACACAGCCCTTCATTTTGCTTGCCACTTTGCTAAGCATGAGTTCATCGCGCTGCTGCTGGGAAAGTACGATGCCGTATCAGTATCGACTCGAAATGCTCACGGGAAGCTTCCTATTGATCTCCTCTGGGAAAGTAATGTGTTCCTTGATAGAGACAGTGTTGAATATACGGAGAGTGTCTTTCGGCTTCTGAAAGCATACCCCGAGATTGTAATGACCACCGATATGCAGCTGCAATCTGATTCAGTTGCTCGCCTAAGTCAGAATAGAAAGAAGAGAAAGTTTGATCACGAAGAGTAGAACTGTCTTGCCCAATGTAGAGCAACTAGCAAATAAATTATTGATAATTCTTCGAGCAGCACCCCTTTCATCATCACAAGTCTTTGCGACCCAAAAATCTGCAAGAGAGGGCAGCTAACCTAAAAATTTGAACTTGTTTGCTTCAGATTTGAATTTACATCTGTTCCAGCTCCTGAGAGCAGAATAAAATGCACCTCACCGAAAAGACCACTAATGATATAGATACAAACGAGGTCGCAATCATCTTCAGGCTCTCCCTCGAGCAGATATTATGAAAGATCGACCATGAATTCTGCCAACAGACGTTTACATTCGTCTTCTGTAGGCGGTTGAGTATATCCTCGGTAAATATCTACCTGTTCATTAATTTCTTCCAATTCTTCAATATATTGTTCATAGTCACTGCCATATCTGTGCGGCTCAGGATCTAGCCAATTCACTTCGCATGCCATTGGATCATTATAAGCAGTTTCCCATCGATAGCCAACACGTGATCCCGCCTCAACAAAAAGGACATACATTGGACCTAGATTATAAGATGCATCGGGATCTGGATCGTACCAATCAGGAGAATCCTCAGAGAGCTTTCCAGACCAATCTTTCAGTAGAGAAGAGAAGCGTAGTTTTCTGAATGAATAGAGAACACTAATGGTATCATGTGCATCAGAAATGCTTAGAAACTCTTGACCATAGCCACCGTAGACGTCCTTTGGGAGGGAGAGGCTCTTCAGGACGGGAAAATCACGTTCACCAATCTCCCTGATATCACCTGTAATAGCAGTGTCGCGCAAATCCAACACCGTCAGATGGGGAAAGTCAGCTAGATCCATGATGCTGCCCTCTACTTTCTTACAATCGATAATCTCAACCTTTTCGAGGATTTCTTTCAGCACTCTCAAACTGTTGATGTTGCCTTCCAATTGTGGATTCCATTCCAGATACAATTCTTTGAGCACCGGCAACCTAGCCAGCTCTTCTAGATCCCATTTTAGATCCCAGCTTTTCGTGATGCTTAATTTGTTTAGGAGAGGGAAATTGAACAGAAAAGGATATCTCCCATTCAGAGAATGTTCAGTCTCAATGTTCAAACTTCGCAACATTCTGAAGTTGGATATTATTTCAATATCGTGCGAAGTAAAGTTGTCAGTAAACCGAGCCCAAGTCCTGTGTTCATCTGGATCCTCGCCGTCGATGTATTTGTGTTTGTGTTCATAGCCGAGTTCACTGAATGAAATCTGCTGCAAATTTGGCATCGCTGACGCCATCGCAGCCGCGGAATTGTATTTATCAACGCTATCAACAATGAATTCTACGGGAGGAACTATTGTCGTCTTTGTAGCATCTCTCATCTTTTTGTTCAGACGAGCACGCATAATATCATTCGGTGGGAGGAAGCCGAAGATATGTGCAAGCTCATCGGTACCAAGAATATCAAGTGCACTGGTCAAAGAATCATCACCGGCCGCCTCATCGGTCAGCGCCGCCACATTTCCTTCTAGCTTTTGTTTCTTCTGTAGACGAGGCATGTTGACAAACAACACCGACACCGCCGTCGCCGTTATAATTTTAAGAGCAAGATCGTTACAAGATGTAGATAATGTAGATAAATAATGTGGTTGGCTAAGTTGGGTCGGTCCCGTCGGTCCCGTCCGTCGGGGTCGGGGCCCCAGTCCGTCATTGATTTTTAGAACCGCTCAGACACTCACACTCTCTCACACGTCAAGTCGTCCTACATATGTATTTCTTTGTCGACATTCATGCATGATCCAACGCAGAAGAGAAGTGGCTCAACAACATCCATTCATTTACATGAATTCTCATTATTCTGCACCTTGGCCAATCATCCCTATCACCAAGAAGTATTGGAAGCCGCTTTGCCATGTATTCAACTGTACCCCACGAGAGCAGCGAAGCGTGCCTTGCTGCTGAAGATGAAGAGACTGCTGATGAGGTGAGCTCAGACGAGGTTGCAATCATCTTTGGCTTCCTCTCGCATGTAGATATCATGCGTGATCGTCGAGTATGTACAACATGGAGGGATGCTGCAAAGAAGACGATTGTTCCTTCGACTGAATTTGTGGTCAATAGCGTGAGATCATACAACGCTATGAGAGTGATGTCTACTGCTCTACCTAACTTGCACAGATTGCACTTCATGATATCAGCCCCCGGAATAAATACAGCGACGGGGAGGATCCAAATGAAAGGAGGGCTACAGTAACTGCCAACCATACCACCCATGATATCAATATCATATCAAACTTCAATAGGTTGCAAAGCCTGGAAATTTGCAATGTACAATCCAGGACCGGGTTCACTCCTCCAAGTAGGTTCCGTATTTGGGATAATGATAATAGCTCGTTGAATGGAAGATATCCTGTCTTCTTCAGCTTCCCTCTACTCAAAAACTTGGCTATCTATAATTGCGGCCATCTCAAATGGGACTTGGAGATGCTAGAGGGACTGCCCTCGCTCAAAGAGATTGATTGCTCTGATAATCCGCACTTGACTGGTAATATCAGGAGTTTAAGAATACTGATAGACACTCTTGAAAAGGTGGATTTCGACCAATGTCCCAAGATCAGGGGCGACTTGATGGATCTGGCCGACTTTCCACGTCTGAAGGTGTTGCATCTGCGTAGGACTAAAGTGACTGGGGATATTCGAGACATCCGCAGACATGATTTTCCAGCTCTGGAGAGCCTTGATCTCCCGTATACTGTCCATGGTGGTGTATATCACACGTTTCAGCTCATGTCTGACGTGCCTAGTTTCATGCACGCAATCCATCTCCTCTTTCAACGGAACCCAAAGCTATTCAAAGAAGACTTGCTCTCAGAAGCTTTCGGTTGGGATCTCTCGGAAGCCTCTCCTGATTGGTATGATTGGGAAGAACGGTATGATTGGGAAAGTGAAACCCCAACGCCTCCATTTCGCCTGCAATTGATTCAAGCAGACGCACGTCGTGGGTGGTGTTGGTGCAGCGATGACGGCCATTCGTGCGAAATCAACTGGCTTGACCTAGAACCGAGCAGTCAAAGCAGGGGTTGCAGCGTATTGGCCGTCGCATAGACTTCTACCGAGGTTATTACGATCCTCCCACGGATGAGGAGTACCGTCGTCTATGCGCAGGATTCTCGCGTGGGACGTAGACTTTTAGATGTCTGAGGATGACACAAGAAGTATTGTAAGTGTCTCTCTATTGTAATTGTAGGAGCACGCAAAGAAGGATGATGCACATGCTGCGCTTGTGTCAGTGTCTATGCCAGGAGGAGATGAAGTGGTCTCACCCTGTCACAAATAATTGGCTGACACTTGCAACATCTTGGGGTCTTACGAATTAATCAGTGAATTAAGTGGTGCATTACATAGTTAGCATTCCTCGATGAATCAATCATACTAACATGTTGTGAGTTGTCATCACTGCTGCTTTTATATCCTGCAATATCTTTTCCAGCATCCCCACAACATCTTCAGGCAATTGTTCCACAAGAAATGATGCCGGCATCCCCCATCGTACCAACACCTGCGGCATTCCCGTATCAGACTGAACAGTATCAGGTATAGCCATCGTTTGTCCTCCCGGCATCATCATAACATTACCCTCGAGGATGCCACCCATATCGAGCACTTTTTGTACCACGTCGTCGTAGTTATCGGAGGATGATGAAATGAAATTGAGTGCTCGTAGACCATTGGGACCGAGTTGAAAATATACCCCGCTGAAGATACCTCTGGAGATGTGGTGCAAAACGAAGTTGCAATCATCTTCAGCTTCATCCCCAGCGCACCTCAATCAATAATCCTCAATCATTCCGTGGATGGTCCAATATTCGTCTCGTGTAGGCGGTTGATGATATCCTCGGTAAATATCTACCTGTCCATTAATCTCTTGCAATTCTTCAATATACTTTTCATAGTCACTGCTATATCTATCCGGCTCGGGGTCAAGCCAATTCACTTCGCATGCCATTGGAACGTCGTGAGCAGTTTCCCATCGATAGCCAACACGTGATCCCGCCTCAACAAAAACGACATACATTGGAGCTGGATTATAAACTGCGCGGCGATCTGCATCGTACCAATCAAAAGAATCTACAGAGAGCTTTCCAGACCAATATTTTAGTAGAGGCGGGCGTTGTTTTCTGAATGAATAGAGAACACTAATGGTATCATGTGCATCAGAAATGCTCTGAAACTCTTGACCATCGCCACCGTAGACACCCTTTGGGAGGGAGAGGATCTTCAGGGCGGGAAAATTGTGTGCACTGATCTCCCTAACATCACCTGTTACAGCAGTGTGGCACAGATTCAACTCAATCAAATGGGGAAAATGAGCTAGATCCATGAAGTTGCCCTCTACTTTCATACAATCAATAATCTCTACCTTTGCAAGGGTGTCTCTCAGCGCTCTCAAACTGTTAATGTTGCCAGTCAATTGTTTATTATCATTCAGATACAATTCTTTGAGCACCGGCAACCCTGCCAGCACTTCTAGATCCCATTTGAGTTTCCAGTTTGTTGTGATGCTCAATTTGTTTAGTAGTGGAAAATTGAACAGAAGCGGATATCTTCCATTCAAAGGCGCAAAATGTACTACCAGGCTGCGTAACATTTCGAAGTTGCATATTATTTCAATATCGTGGGAGATAAAGTTGATAGTTTCGGCAGCCATACGTTCATCTGGATCGTAGCCGTCGATGTATTTGTGTCCACTGCCGAGATAGCCAATTTCAATTTGCTGTAGATTTGGCAGTGCAATCGTCATCACATCTATTGCGTTGTATTTATCCACACTATTAACCAAAAATTGAGACATAGGTACTATTGTCGTCTTTGCAGCATCTCTCATCTTTTTGTTCAGACGAGCAGACATAATATCATGCGGCGGGAGGAAGCCGAAGATAAAAGCAATTTCATCGGTGCCCAGTC
The DNA here is from genome assembly GCA_018806925.1 of Skeletonema costatum. Lineage (NCBI taxonomy): Eukaryota > Bacillariophyta > Thalassiosirophyceae > Thalassiosirales > Thalassiosiraceae > Skeletonema > Skeletonema costatum. Next base: position 358,791 of record JAHBBA010000654.1, on the reverse strand, counting down.
TATCAATTGCACTGGTCGTCAAATTATCATCATCGCCGGCCGCCTCATTGCTATTTTGGCCTTCTTCTAGCTTCTGATTATTCTGTCGACGAGGAGGCATCTTGACAAACACCACCACCGCCGTCGATATTATTTTAGGTGCAATGTTATCTTCATCAATAGCGTCCGGTCCGGTCGGAGGCCGCGGGGGGTCAATGGTCATTAGTCCGGTCTGGAACTCGATTCAGAACCGCTGAGACACTCACACTCTCTCACATGGTCAAGTCGTCACTTCTTTGCTCCATTCATGCATGATTCAAAGCAGAAGAGCTTAACAACACCCTTTCATTTACAGAATTCTCTTATCCTACTACCTGGCCAATCACCCTCTCGTCAATTGGAAGCCGCTTCGTCATGTATTCAACTGCACCATTTGCTCACAATCAAGAGCAGCGAAGCGCACCTCTCTGCTGATTGAAGAGACCGCTGATGAAGTGAGCTCAGACGAGGTTGCAATCATCTTCGGCTTTCTTCCTCATGAAGATATCATGTGTGCTCGTCGAGTATGCACAACATGGAGAGATGCTGCAAAGAAGACGATTGTTCCTTCATCTAAACTTGTGGTCGGTAGCGAGAGATCATACAACGCTATGAGAGTCATGACTGCTGCTCTACCTAACTTGCAGCAGATTGCACTCTATGCTCTCAAACCCTATAATAAATACAGCGATGGCGAGGATCCTGATGAAAGGAGGGCTCGAGGTATTGCCCACGTGCCTACCCATGATATTGATATCATATCAAACTTCAGAAAGTTGTGCAGCTTCGACATTTTTCGTGCGCCTTTGAATGGAAGATATCCTGCCCTCTTCAACTTTCCACTTCTTGAAAAATTGTCCATAGCAGAATGCAGCAATCTAAGGTTTGATCTTAATATGCTACATGGTCTGCCTTCTCTTACAGATTTGGATCTAGATTGCGATAATAATCCAGACTTCACTGGCAATCTCAGGAGTTTGAGAGTGCTGAAAGACACTCTTGAAAAGGTGGTAATGGTCTACTGTCTCAAGATCAGGGGAGACTTCATGGATCTAACAGACTTTCCACATCTCGAGGAGTTGTGTTTGAGAGGCACAAAAGTGACAGGACATATTCGAGACATTGGTGAAAGTGATTTTCCAGCTCTGGAAGAGAGCCTCGCTCTCCCAGATACTGTTCATGGTGGTCAATGGTATAAGTTTCAGCGCATTTCTGAGGTGCCTAGTTTTATGCACACAATGCATGTACTCCTCAAACGAATTCCATCGTTATTCTCTGACTAAGGAGTCTCGAGAGCTTTCCATTGGAGACTTTCGAAAGACTCTCCTGATATTTATGATTTTGATGATACACGTGGATGCCCATTTCCTCCGTTTGACTTGCAGATTATTCGAGCGGGCTCACGCCTTGGGTGGAGCTGGTGTGCTTACGGCAACGGTCGTGGATATAGATATTCTTGGAGAGAGAGGTACGAAGGCGAGACTTTTTTGTGCGAGATCAACTGGCTTGGTCCAGAGCCGAGCCGGGAAATCAGTGACTACGAAAACTATGTTGAGGAGTTGAAGGGAGTTTGAATACTGATTTCTACAGAGGATATTCGAACCTCCCAATGCCGTCGAGTATCGTCGCCTTTGTGAAGAATTCTTGCCTTGAATACTACAATTTTGACAGATTGACGTGCTCACGGCCAAATGATTAACGTTATAAAAGCAGTCCATCTATACTCATGCATCTCCTGTTGAATTGAAGAGTTACAGCGCAGCTGAGACGAATTAAGACGAAGGACTTATAAAGGAGTCGTCCCTTCACTACTTATTTCCTTGGAAAGAAACCTTCTGCTCTTGTGTCAATACTGATGCCTGTGAGGGGAGGAGTGTCTCGCCCTGTCACAAAATCTCACTTCTTCCAACATCATCATAATCTGGAATCTACTCAGCTAAACCCTCGTAGCATCGTCCGTATGTGAATGATACTGAACTAATAAGTGAATTAAGTGGTGCATTACAATTGAGTTCTCTCGAATGTCTAGTGGATCCATACTCCTGCAGCAGTTGCGTAGTCGTCGTCAATCAAAAAGTAGCACTAATAACAAATCATCATCTGATGGCAAAAATGAGAAGTCAGACATCACCACATCATCTCGTGATGGCACCGCAGTCAATCCGCCAGTATCAGCAATATCTCAACGAAAGATATCGTTACCAACTGCTACGAAGAAGAAACAAGTAATTGAAGTTTGCCTCGGGCCAGATTGTGCAGTGGCCGGCGGCGGAGCGGCACTACTTGAAATTGAAGATCTAGTTCGTCCGCAGCAGTGCAACAAAGATAGTCACAACGATGATATGAAGATTATTGTACAGCCGGGCGGATGCCGAGATCATTGTACCGAGGGGCCGAATGTACGTCTCGTCTCTTGCAACGGTGACGGGGGTGTCGATGCTGATTTTCACAAAGTGAATAATCCAGAAGCATGTCGTCGTGTAGTGAACTCTTTATGCCCGACGGAAAGTACACCTACAAACAATGAATTACATGCTGCGGGCCAATCCACACATGTAACGGCTGCAACAAATAGCAATGAACACGATGATTCATCATCATCATCATCTGACAATGTTGTCGCGAGACTGTTACTGAGGAAAGAAGATGCAAATCGGTGGAAAGCACATCGGGAGAGAGCAGCAAAGGAACGCAGGCTGCAGGCAATCTCTCGGAGTCAAGGCACGTAACAATTTGGAGAATGAAGATGCTAAAACAGAGGGAGGAGGAAGGGCGGTTGGAGTGGGTTGGAGTAGGCTGGCACAATATTTAGTCTTATGAAGCACATGACAGTTAGCGAAAGAGAGCATTTCATGACTTCCTTTCTGGCTCAGCATGATTGAATTCAGTGAGTGAGGCTCCCCTCCTTCATTGCACCACATAAATCGCCATGACTTCCAATAGCTATCCCTCTATAAACGATCGATTACTCTCACCGATTGAAGAAAGCCTCTCCATCATGCATCCATCTACCGATGCATCTCCCGATATCGCTGCCAATGAACCGCACCTTTCGTATGAGGCTGCTAACAAGATAGTCAAGAAACTGAGCCCCGACATGGTAGAAAACATCTTCAAATTCATCAGTGGGGAAGAAGTCATGCGAGCCACTGATATTGCTCGCATTCTAAGTTATCTTGGTTGCGAAGAAATTATACGTGCTCGTAGAGTGAGCAAAAAGTGGAGAGATGCGGCGAAGATGACTGTCCCTACATCTGAATTTGTGGTTGACAGCGTGAGATCATTCAACACAATGAGAGTGATGACGACGGCGCTACCAAATTTGCAGCGGCTTAAGCTCAGCGAACTCGGTAGAGGACACAAATACTGCGATGGGGAAGACCCAGATGAAGCGATAGCTGCTGAAAGTGCCGACCATTCTACCCATGATATCGACATCATATCAAACTTCACAAGGTTGCAAAGCCTTGAAATTTATGATGCACCTTTGAATGGCATCTACCCTGTTCTGTTCAACTTTCCTCTACTCCAAAAACTCACTATCAGGAATGGTGGAGGTTTGAGTGGCAATCTCAGGGGTTTAAGAGTGCTCAAACATACACTTGAAAAGGTGGACATCAACCATTATCATATAACGGGGAACTTTATGGATCTAGCGGACTTTCCACATCTGAAGGAGTTGGATCTGTGGGATACTGATGTTACAGGAGATATTCGGGACATCGGTGAAGATGATTTTCAGGTTCTGGAGCGCCCCATTCTCCCAGAGAGCGTTCGTGGCGGTACTAGCTATAAGTTTCAACACGTTTCTGAGGTGCCTAGTTTCATGCACGCCATCCATCGACTACTGCAGCGCACTCCAAATTTATTTGAATTTTATGATGATGACCTCTGGGATGCTTTCGGCTGGTCACTCTCAAAACAATCTCCTGATTGGTATGATACAGAAATTGGACGTCCTCGGCCCCCGTTTGACTTGCACTATATTCGAGCGGGAGTACGTACTGGGTGGAGTTGGTGCAGCCTTTGGAGTTCTCAAGATGTAGATCATTCGTGCGAGATCAATTGGCTTGATCCAGAGCCAAGCAGTGAAAGCAGTGACTACGAGGCTTATATGGAGGAGATGCATGGTATTCAACAGCACATAAACTTCTACAAAGGATATTACGAACCTCCCAATGAGCAGCAGTACCGTCGTCTATGCGAAGGAGTGCGTCAGAGAGATTAGAGACCCTCCCAACATTTGAACATTGCATTCGCACGGACTATTCTGGAAGCTGTTGAAGCCAAATGAGCAGCAGTACCGTCGACTATGTGAAGGTCAGGGAGCAACAAATTGATCTTGCCAATGAATCTTGTAAAGTACTTATGAGTGTGCTTACGTTTACACAAATATCTAACGTTATAAGCAGTCACAATAATCCTTTCTTGTAATCATTAGATTTTCCAAAGCATACTACCTACCATGCGGAGCTTTAAGCAATCTCCCACTGGAATATCCACTTTGACACATCTTCAGCCTGCTCTCCTTTCATAGCCTTGGCCGCTCGCTCTGCACTTCTAGCCTGCATCTCGATACAAACGATCCAAACGCCTTTTACTATAATCTTTCAATGCTCCCTCCAAGTCATGACCATCACGAATACAGGCAGCAAGTGTTGCGGCATCTTCCAGTGCGAAATTGGCAGCCTGCCCGTAACTCGCAGACATGGCATGGGCAGCATCACCCGCAAGTACGACTCGTCCATCTGCTGAATGAAGAGGATGGGTACCAAGTTCTTTTGCCTCTTCCGACTTTTGGCAGAATATATTCTCGGCACTTGTTTCAGTGATCAGGTCAATAACTGTTGTGATGTAGGCGTCTGAATCAAGTGAATTGAGTTTTGCCAATAACTTCTCTTTGAGAGCCATTTTTCCATCACTCCCCGCTGGTAGTCCATCAGTAAAAGTGACAGCATCCCCGTCAGTTACACTATCTGCAACACTAATCGCCCAATAAGTCGACCCCTCTCCCGCTGGACCAGCAAAGACTGCCACAGACCCATCTGGAGCAAACGCCGCATGAGTATGCCCACTCTTATACTCCTCCCCCAATGATTTGTTCACAACAGCTTTGATATTAATACGTCCTCCATATTTGACATCTTCGCCACTTGCATCAGTAACATCTGTTGTTAGATGTGTCACGTCCTTACGAACGAGTGCTCTGAACGCTGATCGGACTCCATCTGCTCCAATAATCAAGGGAGTGGAGGATAGATCGGCAACAGTATTCCCCGATGTATCAATCATACTAACATGTTGTGAGTTGTCATCACTGCTGCTTTTATATCCTGCAATATCTTTTCCAGCTTCCGTAACTACAACATCTTCCGGCAATTGATCCGCAAGAAATGAACGGAGCATGCCCCATCGTACCAACACCTGTGGCATTCCCGTATCAGCGTGAGTAGTGTCAGGTATAGCCATAGTTTGTCCTCCCGGCATCATCATAACATTACCCTCGAGGATGCCACCCATATCGAGCACTTTTTGTACCACGTCGTCGTAGTTATCGGAGGATGAAATGAAATTGAGTGCTCGTAGACCATTGGGACCGAGTTGAGCGGCGGCACCAGAATCGGTGTTTTGGAAGGATGCTTTGGTGCTTGCTTCCAATACTTTGACATTGGATACTGTATTAGAAGAGATCACATATCATACGGAGTGAGTAAATTGCAAAGAACAGCACATTCTTTGTAGGGCAACCGCAGACATGAAGCACATCTTGTGCACAAAATATAACACTAACCTCCAGCGACATTACGCAAAGCAGCCGCCACAGCCAACCCAGCAATTCCACCACCCACAATCACCGTTCCCTCGGCTTGTGTTGCGGCATTCGATTTCATATTTAATGCGCTCGTAGAAAATAAAGACCGGGAAGTAGGTGGGACAGTGCTCGTTCTGGAGATGAATGCAGTTGCTAGATGGAGAGGTGGCAGTCTCATGTGATGCTGATTGTATTTAGTAGTATTGTTGTTGTTGTTATCATCTTGTTTGCTTTTATGAGCGGAAGCGTCGCTGTCCGTCTTGGGAACGAGCGGGGTCACTTGCTTGGGTAAAAGTATCATGGTGTCGCCGGCCACGTCATCGTGCGTTCAATCAATGCTTGCATTCTACTTATTTTCATTGAGGGCTCCCATGTGCCATTGAGTCGGTGCGCGGTGCGACACTAACATAGACTCAGTTCTTACCTTTTCAGAAACCGCTCCTCGCTCCTCCATAAGTAAGTAGTTAGTCCAAACTGAGAAGATGACTAAGTATTTCAATAGCAGGCGATAGGACTCGAGTAACGAGCTGCAGCATGTTGATGGGGCTAAACCCCTCAGAGATATAAGTTACATCACACAGTGATACATAGACATAGACATAGATGGCAAGAAGAAGAAGAACCTGCCCTGCTGAATTTGAATTGAAATTGCTACTTCTACTCATTTTTGGGGATGGGCATTAGGAGATACGGTAACAGTAATTGAGCTTGAGTTGAATTAGGAGTGTTGTGCAACTTGCACTTTCGCTTGTGATTGAATCAATACCTCATGATGTCCATCAGCATCAGTCCGAAATATTGAGTGATGACAAGACTGGCAAGGAGAAATGAGGAATCATGTAACCTACTTTTGGTGTGAATGGAAGGACCTTGTTTGATTACTTGTAACGAGATAATATGTAGTGAAGAGACTTAACTTGAGCAGATTAAAGGAAAATAATTGATTTGTAGGAATGCAGTCACAAGAACAAAGGGGTCTCCCTCATATGCCTCAATTTACTCTACTGCAAATAATTCGCCACTTGACAGCAGCCCAAATCGTCATCACCCCAATTATCCCGGTTCATTGCATCTAAATAATCCCGCGCCTTCCAACAGTACTGAAACTGAACAAGTTTCATGAATTGGTGTTCACAGCAACATCAACCTCATCATTTCTTGCACATCAAGCGAAATCGTCTGTTACCCCATGCATTCCTCGCATAGTCGATTGTATACCTCTTCGCTGGGTGGCTGATGGTGTCCTTTGTAAATATCGATATTCCGCTCAATAGGCTGCAATTCCTCAACGTAATCTTCGTAGCCACTGCTGTCTCTGCTTGGCTCTGGATCAAGCCAGTTGATCTCGCACGAATCGCCGTCATTGCTGCACCAACTCCACCCACGACGAGATTCCGCCTGTACAATTTGAAGGGAAAATGGGGGATACGGACATCCATATATATTATCGTACTCATACCTATCAGGAGATTGTCCCGAGAGGGACCAAGCGAAAGCTCCTGGGAGCCAGATTTCTCTGAATAGCGTTGGAGTGCGTTGCAAGAGGAGATGGATTGCCTGCATGAAACTAGGCACCTCAGAAATGAGCTGAAACTCACAATACATACCACCGTAGACAGACCTCGGGAGACCGAGGCTCTCCAAAACGGGAAAATCATCTTCACCGATGTCCCGAATATCTCCTGTTATAGCAGGAGTGTGGTCCAGATCAAGCTCCTTCAAATGTGGTAAGTCAGCGAGATCCATCAAGTTTCCCTCAATTTGTTTGCAACTGTTGACTTCCAACTTTTCAAGAGTATGTTCAAGCACTCTTAAACTCCTGAGATTGCCAGTCAGGCGAGAATTCCGATTGCAACCCAATTCTTTAAGCGAAGGCAGTCCCTGCAGCATCTCCAAATCCCATTTTAGATATGGGCAATCCGAGATAATCAATTTTTCAAGCAGTGGGAATCTAAAGAAGACAGGATATCTTCCATTCAAAGGTGCTCCTTCAATATGTAGCACACGCAACTTTGTAAAGTTAGATATGATATTGACATCATGACTGGTCAAGCTGGCATGGTATCGAGCCAACTTTTCATCTGGATCCTCCCCATCACTGTATTTATGTCCACTGCGGAGACCGCGGATCGACAGCTGCTGTAAGTTTGGTAGCGCAGTCGTCATGACTCTCATAGCGTTGTATTTTCTCACGCTATCAACACTAAACTCAGTCATAGGAACAATTGTCTTTTTTGCTGCCTCCCTCCACTTTATGCACACACGCCGCATTCGCATAATATCATCGGGAGGGAAGCTTCCAAAAATAATTGCAATCACATCGCCGCTTAATTCATTGGCCGTGGCGGCTGTATAACGGTCCACCACTGCCGACACCGCTGCATTGGCAACTGGGCCGTCAAGTCTGCCGTCGAGTCTCGGCTTCTTATGGTGAGGCATACTAACAGATATACAATGTTGTCAACGTGGTTTGCAGATAGTTTGTTGCTTTGTTGTTGTTGTTGATTTGAAGTCCGAAAACGGTTTCGTCGGGCCTGTAAACGGTACCATACAACAAGGAGATGATGGATGATGCTCATCGCTCGAACTATACCCCCAATTTGGCTTATACCCCCCCTCAAAATCTCAGCCTAGGGTCAAGTTCTTATACCCCCCTCCCCAATTACTATGAGAAGCAGGGGAAAGCTAGGTGACAACTTCGACTTATACCCCCCTAAATCTCAGCCTAGCCTGAAATTCTTATACCCCCCGGGGGTATAGTTCGAGCGACTTCACTGTACATCATACAAAGTACCATAGCACGTTTGTGGCGTCACTATGATAAGTAGGGATGCGGTGGTCATCATCTTCTCCTTACATGCATCACTATCATCAAGTTGCATCAGTCTTTTGGAGAAGGAAGCTCTTTGTTCTCAAGTTAAAGTTGGGGCTATCTTGTCATGTCCATAATTATGTAACCTTGCTATCACAAGCCAAGCTAACTCAAGAATCAATTACATATGTTAATTGCGGTTCAAAGAAACTAAGTATTCAGACAATAGAAAAATGAATCATCAGCGTTTAAGAGCATTTAGCACTGAGCACTTTTCTTCTAACTCCAATCAAGGCAAAATCCCTTATCCACCACGCCCCCAGACGACTAGTACTATAACATTACTGTTGTATTGAGTATTTCTAATCATATTACTGTGCATGCCTCAATCTACTGCTACTGCAAAATTATCTAGACAGAGTACCAAGGGTTTTCCTCGCATAGTCGATTGTACTCTGCCAACGTAGGTGGCTGGTGGTATCCTTTGTAAAAATCTATACGCCGTTCAATACGCTGCAATGCCTCAATATAAGTTTCGTAGCCACTGCTTTCACTGCTTCTGCTTGGCTCTGGATCGAGCCAATTGATCTCGCACGAATGGCATTTATCTTCATCTTCATCATCATACTCTTCGTCATTGCAACCGTAACTACACCAAACCCATCCAAGACGTGATCCCGCTTGAACTAATTGCAAGTGAAACGGGGGTTTCGGAACTTCACTTCCATCATCATAAGCATACCAATCAGGAGAGTCTTCCGAAAGTCTCCAATGGAAAGCGTAAGAGTACGAGAACAAGTCTTCTTTGAATAGCGTTGGAGTGCGTTGCATGAGGAGATGGACTACTTGCATGAAACTAAGCACGTCAGAAATGCGCTGAAACTCATAATCCATACCACCACGGACGGTCGAGGCAGAGATAGTTGCTCCAGAGCTGGGAAATCATGCCTAGAGATGTCCCGAATATCTCCTGACACAGTACCCCCTAGCAATTTCAACTGCTTAAGCCGAGGAAAGTCTGCCAGATCCATGAAGTTACCCTCAACTCGGTGGCATCCAACAATTCGCACCGTTTCAATAGTCTCTTTCAGCACTCTTAAATTCCTGATGTCGCCAGTCACGGGAATGAAAATTGAATCAAATTCTTTGAGCGAGGGCAGTCCTGACAACATTCCGAGATCAATTTTTAGAAAGCGGCAATCCGAGATAAATAGTTTGTGGAGGAGAGGAAAGTCGAAGAGGACAGGATATCTTCCATTCAAATCAACTAAGGAAATATTCAACGTGCGCAGATTTTTGAAGTTGGATATGATATTGATATCATGACTGGTCTCGTTGGCATGGTATCGAGCCAACTCTTCATCTGGATCTTCCCCATCACTGTATTTATGTCCACTGCCCGGACTGCCGAGACCCCAATTGATCGACAGCTGCTGTAAATTTGGTAGCGCAGTCGTCATCACTCTCATTGCGTTGTAAGATCTCACGTTACCGACCACAAATTTAGTCGAAGGAACAGTTGCCCTCTTTGCCGCCTCTCTCCACTTTTGCACACACGCCGCATTCGCATAATATCTTTGGGAGGGAAGAATCCAAAAATAATTGCAACGATGTCGCCGCTCAATTTATTGGCCGCAGCGCCTGAATTGCGGTTCGCAGCATAATCGGCTGCTGAGCCGCCAAGTCTCGGCTTCTTATGGTGAGGCATAAAATAACAACTATTAATTGGAGGCAACTCAAGCAAGTGGTATTATCAACTAGATACTCGATGTTTTGTGTTTTGTTAGTTGGAAAGAAGTCCGAAAACGGCCTCGTCGGGCCTGAAAAGGACCACCTTTCTTCTCTAATCTCTATGCTCTCTAGCTGACTATTGTAAGCAGTACATCATGATATGATAAAGGAATGCGGTGGCGGTGGCGTCTCCTTCCTCGCTCCCCAATTCAGGTGTCCCAAATAAGCGCTCGTCTTCATACTTCAAAGAATCCTCTTCCTCCACCACAGTGCGGGGCGAGCGCAGCGAGCTGAGCACTTCTATATTCCGAAGACACTATGTGAGACGGTGCTCCTGTTGCGTTGCAAGTGATTCCTTTCTACTGCCGAGCTCTGATAACTATAGGACATTCAGTGCGTGCATACAGTGTCGATCGTAGTATGAATAATAGTAACACAATTTTTATGACTAGCATCATCACACCAAACCTAATTTATGAGCCTAAGAGCACCTACATGAGTCCAACAGCACTAAACAAGCTTCATGAGTTGGTGGGACTTCAGCAACAGTAACGTTGTTCCTTGCACACCAAACGAAATCGCCAATTTACCGCCTGTATTCCAGGCATAGTCGATTGTACTCCGCTAACGTAGGTGGCTGGCTATATCCTCTGTAAAAACCTACATTCCGTTCAATACCCTGCAATTCCTCAGCGTAAGCTTTGTATCCACTGCTTTCTCTGCTTGGCTTTGGATCAAGCCAGTTGATCTCGCACGAATGGTCGTCATGGGTGCACCAACTCCAACCAAGACATGATCCCGCTTGAATAATCTGCAAGTGCAAGCGAAAAGGGGGGAATGGGCAACTACTTTCAAAATCATACTAATCAGGGGGGCGTTCTGAAAGTGACTGGCGGTAGACCGATGCTCCCCAAAGCGGGAAAACCATTTTCACCAATGTCCATAACATAACCTGTTACAGAAGTGTGGCGCAAATCCAACTGCTTCAGACGTAGGAAATCGGCCAGATCCATGAAGTTACCCTCAATTTGATGGCAACTGATGTCCACCTCTTCAAGTATGTCTTTGAGCACTCGTAAACTCCTGAGATTGCCAACCACCCGGTCATTACCAATTAGCTTCAATTCTTTGAGCAAGGGCAATCTTGATAACATTGCGAGATCAAATTTTAGATAGCGGCAATCCGAGATAAATAGTTTGTGGAGGAGAGGAAAGTCGAAGAGGACTGGATATCTTCCATTCAACGGTGCATCGTGAATTTCCAAGCACCGCAGCTTTCTAAAGTTGGGTATGATATTGATGTCATGAGTGGTATAGTTCGCAGTATATCGAGCCCTCCTTTCGTCTGCATCCTCCCCATCGCTGTATTTGTGTCCACTGCCGAGACCGCGGATCGACAGCTGCTGTAAATTTGGTAACGCCGTTGCCATCGCCACCAAGGCGTTGTACTTATCGACGTTGTTAACACTAAAATCAGTCATAGGAACAAATGTCTTTTTTGCCGCCTCTCTCCACTTTTTGCACACACCCCGCATTCGCATAATATCTTCTGGAGGGAGGCATCCAAAAATAATTGCAACGACGTCATCGCTCAATTCATTGGCCATGGCGGCTAAATCATCACGGTCCTCTCTCGTGGTCCTCCACTGCCGATATCGCCGCATCGGCTGCTGGCCCATCGAGCCTCGGCCTCTTATGGTAGGCATAATAACAGCTACTCCTATGTAATTAATTGAAGGCAACTCACAAGTTGTTCGTCGATGTTGTGTCGAGTGTGAATTTATGAATTTTGAGTTTTGAGTGAAAGAGGTCCGAAAACGGTGAAGAAGGGCCTGGAATCGATACAAATGAATATTTGCTCACCTTCCACCTCTGGAGAGAATAAGAATGTATGTAGCTTACTGAGCACGTCCGTGGCGTCAATGATAAGATGCGGTGGTCATCATCTTCTTACCTGCACCATTGTGCTCATTTGATTCGTGCTCTTTGTTGGAGTTAAGCTGCCTTAGGAGGAGGAAGCTCTGAGGCCGTGCAGTGTGTAGGTACTTCCACCCTCTATTTATCTATCCTTACTTGTGAAACTTTGTAGTAGAGTACATGATTCATAGGCTGTGACAATGAACATAAATATAATAATTAAAAGAAACTGAGTACACAGCCAGTAGCAAATTCGTATATCATGGCAGCGATGCGAGCGTTTCACACACTCGTCTTCAACTTCAATGCAATCCTCCTTCGCAAAGACGACGGTACTCCAACATGTTGGGAGGCTGGTGATATCCTCGGTAGAAATCTGAACGACGTTCAACACGCTGTAGCTCCTCCATGTAAGCCTCGTAGTCACCACTTTCTCTGCTTGGCTCTGGGTCCAGCCAGTTGATCTCACATGAAAGGCGTTCCTCTTCAGCATTCCAAGGGTCACCGCTGCACCAACTCCATCCAAGACGTTTTCCAGCTTGAATGAATTGCAAATCAAATGGGGGCCGAGGCCGTCCAATTTCCCGATCATACCAATCAGGAGAGCTTGCTGAGAGGTTCCAATAAAAAGCTACGGAGATCTGTCCACAGTATGAGAATAGTGTTGGAGTGCGTTGCATGAGGAGATGGACTGCTTGCATGAAACTAGGCACGTCCGAAATGCGCTGAAACTCATAATCCATACCACCACGGACGGTCCATGGCAGACAAAGTTGCTCCAGAGCTGGGAAATCATGCCTACGGATGTCCCTCACATCACCTGCCACGGTAGTCCCTAGCAAATTCAACTGCTTAAGCCGAGGAAAGTCTGCCAGATCCATGAAGATACCCTCAACTCGGTGGCATCCAACAATTCGCACCTTTTCAATAGTCTCTTTCAGCACTTGTAAGCTGTTAATATTGCCAGTCAGTCGAGAATTCCCGTTTCCTATCCTTGTGCCATTCAGCTCTAACCCTTTGAGCGAGGGAAATCCTCGTAACATATTCAGATCCCACTTTAGAAAATCACAATTGATGTGCAGATGTCGGAGGAGTGGAAAGTCGAATAGGGCAGGGTATCTTCCATTCAAAAATATAGTGTCAATGTGCAATACACGCAACTTTCGAAAGCTTGATATGATGTTGATATCATGAGTGGTATAGTTCGCAGTATCTGCAGCTATCTCTTCATCTGGATCATCGCCGTTAGAGTATATATGCCGTCTTCTCAGATTAGAGATCGATAGCTGCTGTAAGTTTGGTAGAGCAGTAGCCATTATTCTCATGGCGTTGTAAGATCTCACGCTATGAACACGGAAGTCGGTATAAGGAACAAGAGTCTTCTTCGCTGCGTCTCTCCATGTTTTACATACTCGAGCACACATGATATCCCGATGGTGGAGGAAGCTGAAGATGATTGCAACCTCGTCTGCGCCTACTTCTCCAGTAGTATCATTGAAAAGGTGCATTCCATTCCTGCTCTCTTGAGCGGGAGAAGATGGCCCAGATGAATGCATGGCGAAGCGGCTTCCAGTACTTGGCGAGATGGATGGTATGATTGACCACCGACGGAGATAAGGCTATCGGTTATTGCTGTTTTCTATAGAAGGCTCTTGATTACTTATTTGGATCATGCAATCCAAAGAAAGGTCGATGTAAAGTATGGACAGAGATAGCTCTATGAAGTGTAAGGAGAAGTAAAAAGCGAGAGGTGAGAGAAGCACCTCACGGATCAGAAATCGAAAAGCAAGAAGCAAAAATTCATAAAACCATGGCGTGATCGCAGTAGGGTGCAAGACTGGCTCTTCTCTTTGATGCTTCACTATTAATAGACTGTCAGATTATTCTTCAGCTATACAAACATTATTATTCTATTGTTGCGTTATCAACTACAGTAAGGGCAGCAATCGGCGAACGGTAAGTCTAAGACATGACAAATTTAAACTCAAATTCATGCCGTCGGCGAGAAGAAAATGGAATCTCTCTCCTTTCCGATGCATTCAGCCAGCAGTCATCAGTTATTATGAAGAGGGACAATTTTGGCGTCAATTACGGTGGCTCTCAAATGTTCTAAGACAGCAGAATACCCTTCAGAGCGGTGGTGCACATATCATATGTGCAGCATCCAAATATATGCACAGACGGACGTTTGTCTTTCGTCCAATCTATTAGTTCGATTTGGTTTCATAGACGTCACTCCTGATTGCCAATATTCTCAATTATAAGTGAAATGAGAAATAAATCTCTTATTCTTGGAGCGGCGGGTGTCTTTTAGTGTAACTAATTGCAATGTCCCGTTCTAACATTCTCTAACAATCGCCCTTTTTCGCTCGTCTCTTTACCAACAATTGCACGATATAATTACTTATTGCATCGATGAATGAATGGCATAATTGAACGACGCAACAATAATGACAATACCAATGCAACCGTGCACCATTTTGTAGAGAACAACACTTCTAATTAAAGAATATCCTCAACGAAGTATTCAAAATCAATTCAAGCACAAACTCAAAAATTCAAAACAACAGCAATGGCCAACACTCTTCAATATCTACTCAGCCGCAACCTCTCCGGAGTCTACCGTGATCCACAACGCCTCATCCGCGATGTTGAAACCCTCCAAAAAACGTCTCTCGGGCGAAATCTAAACCCAACGACAGAACCACTCACTTCCAATGACGGCTCCGTCACTCCCTCGGTACTGGTACTTAATGGGACACTTCCCATGGTGTATAGGAATGTGACTTACAACATACCAATCGACCTGTACTTGCCACCGCAATATCCACAGCGTGCTCCCATCGTGTATGTTCGACCGGTGAGCAGCATGGCAATCAAAGAGAACCATCGTCATGTCGGGAGGGATGGAATGGTGTACATGCCATATCTGCATGAGTGGGTAGCACAGACTCATGATTTACGTGAGTTGTGTGTTTGGATGAGTAGTTTGTTTGGGAGTGAGCCTCCATGTTATGCTAGACCTGCTGGGGCGCCGAGAGTTAGTGCTGCATCGAATGTTGCTGCTACGTATGGGAGTCGTCCACCTGCGTATGCTCAGGCGACACAGTCAACTACAAACACGTACAGTCCATATGTCGCTGCCAGCAGTAGCAGCAACAATAGATCGAGGGAAGCAGAAGAACAAGAACGAAGAAAACAGCAACAAATTGAAAAGGAGGTTGCCGAGGCCAACCTCGCCGCCAAAATCGCACGGGAGGAATCCCTCAAGGAAGCAAAACTCAAGGCGGAACAATCTCGATTGCAGAAGGATCATGAAGAAAAGTTATCGTCCATGAGAGTCATGGCTACTTCGAAAGTAGAGTATGAGTTACAGGTGGTGTTTCGTGATGCCAAGGATGATTTACGGGTGACGTTGAAGAATCAAAAGTTGTTGGATTATGGGAAGGAGGAGATTCAACAGTTATTAAAGGAGGGAGAGGAGAGGAAGGAGGAATTAATGGCGTTGAATGATGAGATGGATGGGGCAGTGAAGAAGTTGGAGGGGTGGCTTGTAGCGGCCGAAACGCAGCAACAGCAGGAAGGTGAAAATGGCAACAGTAATTCATCATCGCAATCATCCAAGGTAGATCAAATAGCACTACCGGTCGAACACACACTCCTCTCAGATGCTTCAACTTGCCGCGGAGAATGCTGCTATTGACGATGTTTCTACTTCCTTGATCAGTCTCTGGCAACAGAAAAATATACACTAAAAGTATTTTTTAGAGGAGGTTCGGAAGTTGAGTAAGCGGCAGTTTACTGTGAAGGCTCATTTGATTAAGATTCGCGACGCGAAGGCGTCGAACCCTTTTGATGAATAAAAGAGATGACAATTAATGTTTGATCACGAAAATTTACAAGACTCTAAATAATTGGTGTTGTTGAAATTGTTGATGCATTATCTTACTCTGCATAAAACAGACTGATGCATTCATTAGCACCTCACTGGAAAGATGGACAGTTGGTATATCTCAAAATCGTCCGTAGGAATGCATTGTTCACCCCACCAGAATGCATTTGACTAACGTTCCGTTCACATGTTGGAAGAAGCCTCTAATCTCTCTGCCCCACTCCTTCACAAAGGCGACGGTACTGCTGCTCAGTGGGCGGTTCGTGATATCCTCGGTAGAAATCCATGTCTTCGCGCCGTTCAACACGCTGCAATGCCTCAATGCAAGCTTCGTAGTCATCACTTTCACTGCTTCGCTCTGGATCAAGCCAGTTGATCTCGCATGAATGGCATTCATCTTCATAATCGTAATCTTCATCATCGTGACTATACCAACTCCATCCAAGCCGTGATCCCGCCTGGATGAATCGCAAAAACAAATGGGGGGAATGGGGTTTCACTCCCATCATCCCGATCATACCAATCAGGAGAGTCTTCCGAGAGCGTCCAGAAGAAAGCGTATGAGAGCAAGTGCTGGTCGAAGAGCGTTGGAGTGCGTTGCAAGAGGAGATAGATAGTGTGAATGAAATCAGGCACGTCAGAAATGTTCTGAAAACTTGTAATTCATACCACCACGAACGCTCTTTGGGAGACGGAGCCTCTCTAGAGCTGGAAAATCATGTCCGCGGATGTCTCCAATATGTCCTGTGACAGTAGTACAATTCAGATCCAACTCCTTCAGACGTGGAAAGTCAGCCAGATCCATGAAATTGCCCCTAATATGAATGTCGAGACTCAACACACCGCCACCGACGATTTTCACCATTTCAAGAGTATCTCTTAACGCCCTCAAACTGCTGAGATCGCCAGTCAGTGCATTACTATTACCCACTTGCAATTCTCTGAGCAACGGGAATGATGCTAGCATCTCGAGATCCCATTTTAGATAACAGCAATTCGTGATGGACAATCTTTGAAGAAGTGAGAAGTTAAAGAAGACAGGGTTATCTTCCATTCAAATTCGAATAAAGAGAGCTAATTTTCAAGCTGCGCAACTTTTCTGAAGCTGGATATGATATTGATATCATACGTGGTGTCGTTGGCAGTTCGTCGAGCCCATTCTTCATCTGGATCCTCTCCATCGGAGTATTTGTGTCCATGTCCAATATCCAACGATCAATAGCTGCTGCAAATTGGGTAGAGCAGTAGCCATTACTCTCATAGCATTGAATGATCTCACGCTATTAACACGGAAGTCGGTATCGGTAGGAGGAAACGAGAGTCTTCTTCGCGGCCTCTCTCCATGTTGTGCATACTCGAGCACGCATGATATCTACATGGGAGAGAAAGCCGAAGATGATTGCAAACTCATCTGCGCTCAATTTTTTAGTGAGGTGGGCTACATTGCCGCTCTGGGCAGCAGATGAATGCATGGTGAAGCGGCTTCCAGTACTTGCTGAGACTGAGAGAAGTAGTGATTGGTCACCGCCGATAGAGGTAGGATTATTATTATCTGAGGTGGACATGGTGATTTTTACTGCGTCTAGCTGAAACGTCTATGCATGAAAGGAGGAGGCGTTGTTAGTTTGTTGATATGAATCATGAACGTTGAGTATGGAGGCTGAATTTTTCACAGAGAGAGCACCGCTGAAGTGAGTGGAGCGAATTGAGTTCTGGGTACCGGACGGTACCGATGAGACACGTCCGACTTCTTTCCTCCATGCAGTTTTGAACTCGAAGATCAAAACATCATCATCATCAAACCTCATCAAAAACACGAGCTGCTGCAATCATTTTTTAGATACGGACGTGATCTATTGGCGTTTGGCATAGCTTCAGTGATCTGCAGGTAAAATAACAAAAACAGCCATGACTCTAGCCAGCATCGCCGCCTCAGTTGCAAAACGAGCTCCTCGCTACGGCTACCATCGATCATCTGTAGGGACCAAAAAGAAGCTATTAAATGGAGCACACTACAATCCCAAAATGAACGGAGAGAGAACGCACATCGGGCCAAGAGGAGTTCCACCAATATCCATTCGTGTCAAAGATATGGATGACAACACTCTGCTGACATTTGGAGCACTCAATGATCATTCTGCTCGTGAAGAAATTCTGAAGCGGCACATCATGGATATCGATGACTGTTCGTATGAAACTGCATGTGTTATGTTCAACACAATAGCCGATCGGAACATGAAGGGCTATTATATGGTCACTTTGCCGTATAAGATAGGGATTAGCTCTGCAATATTTGCTGGGGTGGTGGCATTTCCGTTGGTATTTCATCTACCGACGATTGAGTGGTTTAATGAGTGGGCGGTGACGTGTGATATACCTGAGGCGAGGGAGTTGAAAACTCCACTGGAGGTGTCGATTTGGGCATGGAATTGGATGGAGGTGAGTGCACTGCTGTTATTGATGATCAATACATTGTAGGAGGGGGGAAATTGATTACAATAATGCTACGATTATTGGTTGAGTAGGATCTCATGAGAATACTTTGTTTTAACCAACACATTTCAGCCTCCGCTAGGGACGATATCCTTTGCCTTACTATGCAGCCAGTATGCAAGATCACAAATGAACAACCTGGGAGTGCGACCATATACACGGTGGATAAAGTCTCGAAGAGGTCATGCACTTGCAGAGGCTTTCCCCATGTACGATGAGAAGATTCTAGCTGCGTATTCTGAAACTGCAGATTTGCAGGATTGGCAAATTAAATGGCTCGAGAAACGACGAAACAAGAAAGAAGCAGGGCCATGAAATGAATCGCATACTGCTATGAAGCGAGGAAGGAACGCCAAATAATGAAAAGGTGCAGCATATTTAGTAGTATTCTTTCTATAGAAAGCAAACAATTGAAAGTCCGTGCTGAAATTGTTTGGACGGAGGTTGGCCAACCATGATGAGAGAGATTTGACAGCATGAAAGGAATATTATATACAATATGTAGAGTGGAGAGAGATAAACTGCTTTATAACATTAGGCACACCATATAACGTAAGTCTGTTCACCAGCTTTCAAAGTAGTGCGTATAATATGCATTTGACAAATGTTCACATGTTAGGAGGAGTCTCTAATCTCTCTGCTCCAATCCATCACATAGACGACGATATTCCTCTGCAGTGGGAGGTTCGTTATATCCTCTGTAGAAGTTAATGTGCTGTTCAATACGCTGCAAATCCTCAATGTAAGCTTCGTAGTCATCACTTTCACTGCTTGGCTCGGGATCAAGCCAGTTGATTTCGCACTTAAACGAAGTCCTCCAATCCCAAGTACACCAACGCCATCCAAAACGAGACCCCGCTTGAATATATTGCAATTCAAACGGGGGTTCTGGTCTTCCGTTTACCCGATGATACCAATCAGGAGATTGTCCCGAGAGCGACCAACCGCTCGTGTGCTTTTCAAATAAATGTGGATTGCGCTGCAAGAGGAGATGGATTGTATGCATGAAACTAGGCACGTCAGAAATGCGCTGAAACTCATAATCCATACCACCATGGACGGTGTTTGGGAGAGTGAGGCTCTCCATGGCGGGAAAATCGTGCTCACAAATGCCACGAATATCCCCAGTCACATTAGTGCAAAATATATCCAATTCCCTCAGACGAGGAAAGTCGGCCAGATCCATGAAGTTCCCCGTTATATGACAATGGTTGATGTCCACCTTTTCAAGCGCATCTTTGAGCACTCTTAAACTCCTGAGATTGCCACTCAAACCTCCACGAGATCCTTCTTGAACTACAAAAATTTCTTTAAGCGAAGGCAACCCCGACAGCATATCAAGATTCCACTCGACGTCATCGCCATTCCAGATTGATAATTTTTGGAGTAGAGGAAAGTTGAACAGAACAGGGTAGATGCCATTCAAAGGTGCATCATAAATTTCAAGGCTTTGCAACCTTCGGAAGTTGGATATGATGTCGATATCATGTGTGGTACCGTTGTCAGTTAATGTAGCCCACTCTTCATCTAGGTTTTCCCCATCGCAGTAGTCTCCGTCTCCAAGATCATGGAGTGCAAGCTGCTGTAAATTTGGTAGCGCCGTCGTCATCACTCTCATAGCGTCGAATGATCTCACGCTGTCAACCACAAATTCAGATTTAGGGACAGTCATCATTGCCGCATCTCTCCACTTTTTGCTCACTCTACGAGCACGCATAATTTCTTCACAACCAAGATAACTTAGAATACGAGCAATATCACTGGTTCGCATTACTTCCTCTCCACTGATGAATTTGAAGATGTTTTCAACCATGTCGGGGCTCAGTTTCTTGACTATCTTGCTGGCAGTCTCATACGTAAGGCGCGGTTCATTGGCAGCGCTATCGGGAGATGCATCGGTAGATGGATGCATGTCGAGGCGGCTTCTTTTAGTCGGTGAGAGTAATCGATCGTTGATAGAGGGATGGCTATTGGAAGTCATGGCGATTTATGGGGTGCAATGAAGGAGGGGAGCCTCACTCACTGAATTCAATCATGCTGAGCCAGAAAGGAAGTCATGAAATGCTCTCTTTCGCTAACTGTCATGTGCTTCCAAAGACTAAATATTGTGCCAGCCTACTCCAACCCACTCCAACCGCCCTTCCTCCTCCCTCTGTTTTAGCATCTTCATTCTCCAAATTGTTACGTGCCTTGACTACGTGAGATTGCTTGCAGCCTTCGTTCCTTTGCTGCTCTCTCCCGATGTGCTTTCCACCTCTTTGCATCTTCTTTCCTCAGTAACAGTCTCGCTACAACGACATTGTCAGATGATGATGATGTATCATCGTGTTCATTGCTATTTGTTGCAGCCGTAGCACTACGCATGGAATGGCCAGCAGCATGTAATTCATTGTTTGTAGGCGTACTTTCCGTCGGGAATAAATAGCTCACTGCACGACGACATGCTTCTGGATTATTCACTTTGTGAAAGTCAGCATCAACTCCACAACCGTTGCAAGAGATGAGACGTACATTCGGCCCCTCGGTACAATGATCTCGGCATCCTCCCGGCTGCACAATAATCTTTGTATCATCGTTGTTGCTTTCTTTGTTGTTGCACTGCTGCTGACGAACTAGATCTTCAATTTCAAGTAGTGCCGCTCCGCCGCCGGCCACTGCACAATCTGGCCCGAGACAGACTTCGATTACTTGTTTCTTCTTCGTAGCAGTTGGTAACGATATCTTTCGTTGAGATGTTGCTGATACTGGCGGATTGGTAGGGGCAACTGTGGTGCCATCACAAGATGATTTGATGATGTCTGACTTCTCATTTTTGCCATCAGATGACAATTTGTTATTACTGCTACTTTTTGATTGACGACTACGCAACTGCTGCAGGAGTATGGATCCACTAGACATTCGAGAGAACTCAATTGTAATGCACCACTTAATTCACTTATTAGTTCAGTCATTACACATTTTTTACTGGCCGATGCTACGAGGGTTTAGCTGAGTAGATTCCAGATTATGATGATGTTGGAAGAAGTGAGATTTTGTGACAGGGCGAGATACTCCTCTCCTCACAGGCATCGGTATTGACACAAAAGCAGATAAATAGGTATCTTAACTAAGTGGCCTTCTTTGTCTTCTTCGTCTCGGCTGTAACTCTTCAATTCAACAGGAGATGCATGTGTATATGGGCTGCTTTTATAACGTTAATCATTCGGCCGTGAGCACGTCAATCGATCAAAATAGTAGTATTCAAGGCAATAATTCTTCACGAAGACAAAGACGACGGTACTCCTCTTGTTGGGAGGTTTGTAATATCCTCTGTAGAAATCTGTATCCAAACTCCCTTCAATACGCTGCAGCTCCTTAATATCCAGTTGACCTCTCTTTCGAAGAATAGACACTATGTATCCACGACCGTCAGGTGAAGTGGCATGATTATACCAATTTCCGAAGTCTCCAATAGAAAGCTTTCGAGACGTTGTGGTCGTGGTAGAGAATAGAGGGGATTGTGTGCATGAAACCAGGCATGTGAGAAATGCTGTGAAACTTACACAATTTGCCACAAAAAACGATCTTTTGGAGAGAGAGTCTCTCCAAAAACTGGAACATCAAGTTTGGACGGAGGTTATCACATGATGATTTGACAAGTACCATAGAGATGTAGAGAGATGAACTGCTTTTATAGCATTAGGCACACCATATAAACGTAAGTCTGTTCACCAGCTTTCCGAGTAGTGCGTACAAATATGCACTTGACAAATGCTCACAAGTTGGGAGGAATTCTAATCTCTCTGCTCCAATCCTAGACGACGATACTCCTCTGCAGTGGGCGGTTCGTAATATCCTCTGTAGACGTTTATGTGCCGTTCAATACGCTGCAAATCCTCAATGTAAACCTCGTAGCCATCACTTTCGCTGATAGGCTCTGGATCTAGCCAGTTGATCTCGCACGAATGGCGTCCATGATATTCAGGACCGTCTCCGTAAGCATACCAACCCCATCCACTTCGTGTTCCTGCTTGAACAGATTGCAAGTCAAGCGGGGGCTGGAGACGTCCAATTTCCCTATCATACATATCAGGGGAGTTTTCAGAGAGGTTCCAACCGAAAGCGTACGAGGTGAGCCAGTATTCGTTAAATAGTGTTGGATTGCGTTTCAAGAGGAGGTGGATGGCATGCATGAAACTAGTCACGTCAGAAACGAGTTGAAACTCATAGTTTATGCCACCATGGACAGTATCTGGGAGATAGATGCTCTCCAGAGCGGGAAAATCATCTTCAACAATGTCCCGAATATCTCCAGTCACGTTCGTGCAAATCAAATTCAACCCCTTCAGACGTGGAAAGTCAGCCAAATTCATGAGGTTGCCCTCAATCTTGCGACAATTAGTGATTTCCACTTTTTCAAGATTATCTTTCAGCACTCTTAAACTATTGAGATTGCCAGTCAACTGTGGGTTACGAAATGTAGCCAACTCTTTAAGCGATGGGAATCCAAGCATCTCGAGATCCCATTTTAGATAGCTGCATTCTGAGGTGGAAAACTTTTGAAGAAATTGAAAGCCGAAGAGGACATGGTATCTTCCATTCAGATTACAAGTTTCAATATGCAACAAACGCAACATTCTAAAGTTGGATATGACGTTGATATCGTGAGAGATATAGTTGGTAGTTTCTGCAGCTCTCTCCTCATCTGGATCCTCCCCATTGGAATATTTGTGTCCAGGACAAAGATTAAAGATCGATAGCTGCTGTAAGTTTGGTAGAGCAGTAGCCATTACTCTCATAGCGATAGCGTTGTAGGATCTCATGCTATCAACTTTGAAGTCACACAGAGGAACGAGTGTCTTCTTTGCCGCATCTCTCCATGTTGTGCACACTCGAGCACGCATGATATCCTGATGAGGGAGGAAGCTGAAGATGATTGCAATCACGTCTACGGCTAATTTTCTTGTGGTCTCTTCAGCACGGCTAATCTCATCTTCAGCAGCGAGGCTGGCTACATTGCCGCTCTCGGGTGCAGATGAATGCATGACGAATTGGCTTCCAGTACTTGCTGAGTGGAGTGATTGGTCACCACCAATGGGGCCAGCATTATTATCAGAGGACATGGCAATGCTGCTTCTCTGTTTGTTGTTCTTCTGTTCGATCATGCATGAGCGAAGGAAGACTGAATTTTCAGAAGAGAGAGCGCGCAGCGCGCGGAAGCTGGCGAGGAGGGCCTCTGGGTGCCGGACGGTACCCATTGGCAAGCTTGACATTATTTCATCGAATTGTGATGAAGTGTGTCACGTGATATCAAACAATTATACGGTGTTCGTGTATTGCATCATTGCAATGCAAAGAGCAGGAGCAACTACAGTCTCATGTAAAATAGGGAGCACAATGCCACTAAAATGAGTGTATAAAAGTATGAATTATTAAAGCAAGATTGATCACATCACTTTCTATTCAATTCATGCTGTAAATACTTCTACGCGGAATATGAAATTCTCCTCATTCGAGGCTACTAACATCTGCCAAAAGGGATGCGGTGTCTGACATTGGTGGCAAAGAAGATGAATTTTCATCATTTGGTAGTGGTCCCATGACTTCATCGTCATCATCATCATCGTTGAAGTAGGAATCTTCCGACTCAGCCTCTCGATATTTGCGTTGATCTTCTAATGCCTTCTTATTTATCACGGGAGCGGGACGTCCATTGAATGTTGCACCATCGTCACCAGGGTTTCCTTCTTCATTGTTGGGATCAAGATGCATTCCAATATTCTCCTCGTGAGTCCTTCGTAGCTGAGCAAACGTGTCAACGTGAGGGTTGGCAATGTCTTCCAAGCTCTTCTCGCCAGGAGATGTAGACTTCGTCAAATGCTTCGTCACAATGTATTCGAGAAGTGACTTGATGTTTTCTGTGCGGATAAAGTCGCACATTTCGAGAACTGCAGAAGAGATGAGGTTGCGACCCACGGGAAAAATCCGGAAAGCGTCAAAGACGGGAGCGAATAAGTTGTATTGTACAATGTGACGATGGTAGAATTCATCCTTCACAGAGAGGACCGAGCGGAGGAACTTTAGAGATGCCAGTTTGAGGCATTTGCCACCAGATGACATTTGATGCGGATGCGGTGCTTTCTGACAAAGCATCTTAAGGATAGTACCCAACAACCGCGTTCTCAAAATAAAGAACTTCATTCGGTAAACATGCGCCCGGACGCAAAAAACTCAATATCTCGAGCGTGAACGAGGATCTAACGGCGCACCCTGCAACCGACGTTAGAGACTTCTCTTCGCTAGCACTGCAATGCTTGAATTCCTGTCTAATTCGATTGATTGCACTGAATGATTCATCTTGGTTACTCTCTGATAGCAGCGGAAGGATAGACTTGGATATGAACATTTTGTATTGGAATGGTGCCACCAACCATTGGATGTAGCGATCGTAGAACAATGCGAGGAAGGAATTTTGCTCCTCCGAGCCTGTATCGTGCCGAATATTCTGGCTATTCATGGCGTTGATGTCGTTCTCTTCATTCATAAAACTGCCGTTCAGTGATGTCCCCTGATCTCCAACAATATCTGTATCAAGAATTATCCGTATTATCTCCGATGTTTGAAGCAAAATACCCGCATCCGTCGCCGTCGACATGACAAATAATATTGAAAGTAGCAAGTCATTTGGAGGACAAATGAAAATGACTTCTCGGTGGTCATTTGGGTCGGGTCGAAGGCATGAGAACATTTCATTACTCGAGCTTTCAGCTGCTGTTCCCGCCCCCTGCAGACAGTGTCGTCGAATGACACACGGATCGTGCATAGCAACCACAGACACCATTTCGAGAGCTGCACCTTGCTCATCAACGCCAACATTGGGATCGGAGAGAATGGCTCCGAGGAGATACAGCAGCTTTGAATTTGATACACAGCTTTCAATAAACTCGTCCTTCTCGGGCTGCTGCAATGACACTCGTGCCTTGCAAAATAATTCCTTGAGAAACATCAAGCACCCCTTCCGCCGAATGTGACGCGAACTGAGTGATGAGTCTTGCGGAGCTAGGTGTTGCTGCCACATGGTAGTACCTCCTGACTCTTCCTGTATCGGTTGATTCTGGCAGATAGGATCAGCATTAGATTCGTCTTCACCCGAGATGACTGTTCTGATAGCATCGATCTCTACTGCTAGCAAGCGAACTACCTTCGTCAGGTAGCTCAACCCCGGCAATTCACTTGCAACACCGCCAGCACCAGCGACTTTTACCTTGGGAGCAGTGATCACCCCCTTGATAATATCCGACTGAGTAAATTGAGCAAGCGAAACTAGCGTCGAAAGACTACTCTCATCCATGGTCGGTCGTAGCACATTATCCCTCAAATACGTCACACGAAACAAATGATGGATTTGGGATACCAACTCATCATCCTCCATCTTCACCACCGTTCGGAACTTGGCACATTTCCGAATAAACTCACGGTGATTTGCCTTTTCTCGCAATTCAGGATCATACTCTAGGACGGCACAGACTGATTCAAACGTTGGTGCATCGGAAGTCACGTACTCGATGATTTCAGGGTCATTCAAAAGCAAAATTGTCTTGA
The DNA here is from genome assembly GCA_018806925.1 of Skeletonema costatum. NCBI lineage: Eukaryota > Bacillariophyta > Thalassiosirophyceae > Thalassiosirales > Thalassiosiraceae > Skeletonema > Skeletonema costatum. The sequence continues at coordinate 332,535 of JAHBBA010000654.1, read as the reverse complement.
TGATGACTGCCAATTCAGTCATGTCCTCACCACGCCCCTCAGCAGGAGGGAACAAATTCAATAAAAGTTTAATGTAGGCACAATCCGACTGGGATAAAAATATCAAAAAGTCTTCCCGCTGATGAAGGTGCACCCCGGCAATCACATCACCAATATTTTGTAAATCATCCCACGTGGGTGATTTGGGAAGTTGCAACGGCGAAGAAACTCCTCCTACTGCATTGGTGTTATCCAAATGGCTATTGTTGTTGTTCATGTGAAACCCATGCAGTGTCCCTCCTCCTCCACCTCCTCCTGCACCACCACCCATTGACAACGGAGACGAAACATTCGTATTATCCACCCCCCCTCCTCCTCCTCCAGCAGCAGCATTCCCATCTTTCGGGGAGAGCTTATACGATGCCGCAGCAGCAGCTGCCATTGAAACAGCCGTCATATGATCCACAGCATCATGAAACTGTTTCTCCTCTTCATCATCATCCGAAGAAGACGGTGATGATGATGAATACGGTGACTTATTGGATGGCAATGCATGATTGTGACTATGCAATCGATTCTCTACATTCGTCAATGACGACGATGACGACGAGGATGAATTACCAATACTATTGGAATCCTTGTTGGTCCAAATGGATGGACGGGAGGATATCCCTCCCAATGGGGAACCACCGCCTCCTCCCCCACCAGCAATTAATTTATCTTCCACATAGTCATGATCAGGTGAGTTGGGAGAATTATGTAATGGATGAGCATGAGTTGAGGATGTTGTAACTTTGATGGGTGATAGTGGAGAATGAATTGACATGGATAATGACGACGAAGTTGATGATGTGTTGTTGCTGGCAAAGTGAGTAGTCATCTCCCTTGCACACGATTGTACATTGAGAATATGCTGCCATATATCCTTGCAGCCTGCATTATCTTGAAAGGAAAGAGCCAAGTCCACCCCCGCCGGTGATGATGATGCTGCTGGAGCAGAATCACCACCTTGTTGTTGTTGTTGCTGTGGACGAGCCGATAGAGGATTACTGCTACTACTACTTGAAGCAGAAGCATCCACCTTGTCCTTTTTTCCATGGGCATGAAATGGTTCACACCAAGTAATAATATTCCCCCCCTGACATTGATATGCCTCGTGTAATAATACTCGTGTTCGTAATAACACCTTCTCCCCCGATGATGATGATGGTCCACCCCTTCATTGCTGTTGTTGTTGCCGGCAAAGGTATTCTTGTTCTCCGCATTGATATTGGAATTAGCACCCTGTTGTTGCTGTTGTTGCTTTTGCGAAAGTTCCGCCCGCATACACAACATGGGCTCACCCAACTCACGAAATAAATTCTTCAATACTGGTGGCTGCTTCTTCCCCTCACCACCACCACTCATTAACTTTGCCCCATGCAGTTGCTGTGGTTGTAAATGACCCTCCCCCTCACCAACTACTCCACCCTTGATCCCCTCACCACTACTACCACTACTACTACCCCTCGCATAATAGAATTGTATCCGACCAGTACCACAATCATCCCATGTTCCATCCATGTTGAGACGGTATAATTTCACCCTCCACCCTGGTGGTTGTGTCTGTTGTTGAGACTGTAAGGACGTATTCATAGTGTTGGCTGTAGTATTAGTTGCACCCTTACCATCCCCACTACTATTAGTGGTGGATGATGAAAATCGCTGTGCCAATTGCTGACTCGCCTGCTGTTGTTGTTGTTGTTGCTGTTGTTGTTGCAATAATCTCATTTGACCAATATTATTTTGCTGTTGCATTCGTATTGTAGTCAATCTCCCTCCTCCTCCTCCCATTGTGTTGTTGGTTATGGATTGATTGTGCTCCCCAATGTTGTTGTTGTTGTTGATATTGCTCGTTGACGTAATTCCAACTGACGAAATACCAGCCGAATTATTCGTCACTGCTGCAGTAGCAGTACCACCACTTGATAATGAAGTAGCCACCACTGCACTCGCATTACCAACCGCAGTAGTAGTAGTAGTCACATCAGGAACATTGGGAGAATGACAAACCGGCACATTCTCCCTCTCCGTTTGAGGCATGGGTGACATGGCTCGATCGGGGGGAATGACTCCCTCGTGGGTGGTGCGCTGTATCGGCGATGAGTTGGATGTGTCCTTTTCGTTATTGTTGGTGGTGGCAGTAGCAGCCACATTGTTAATATTGCTATTCTGTGCTGCAAGTTTTTCAGGTGGTAACTTCCCCTCGTCATTTTCTGCATGATCATCCCCACCCCCTTCTTCTTCATCAGCATCAGCCCCCTCACCACCATCACTATTATTAGTATTAACAACTGAAGTTGCCAAAAATTCATCCATCATTCGTTTATTACCACCCTCATCATCCTCCTCCTCTTGAAACGAAGACAGCACCTTTTTCTTAGTGATTGATTTCGTAATTGCAGAGGTGGCCTTTCGTTTGCGTTTTTTGGTGCCCCCTAATAACTGCAGTGCGGTGGTGTTCACACTGCTACTGCTGCTGCTGTTTGTGCTGCCAATGACACCACTGCTAGTTGTTGTGGTTTCAACGGCAACAGTATTTTTGAGAGTCATGTGGTTACCATCAATGCCCTTTTTCACTTGGTCATTTTTGATGTTACTACAAGCGTCATCATCATTATTGCCGTCATCGTTTATAGGAGCACTCAATGATGCATTCCCAACAGCAGCCGTAGCAACTGACAATGGTTTAGCACCCCCCGCCGCCTCTTCTTCTTTGGCATCTTCTTCGGGTGAGGAACTTACCGGTCGCACTTCACCTCTCAGAGCAGCCTTTTCTTCGGCTGTATTATTAGTATCATTAATTGATGATGATGAAGCGTCTGATTTTTCGGGTGACAATATCATTTCGCCGTCGGATTTATTAGATCCTTTCATTATATATTATATAATTCGTTTGACCACGAGAGACTTTTTCTCAACGCTACTTCGAAATGGGGAAAAGCAGCAGCCCTGCGGTTTAGTCGTCTTTGGTCTCTTTACTTTCGACGCCTCAAAGCTAATATTTTGGTTATCACCGCAGCACTACCACTGGCATTTTTCTTCTATTAATAAAGTGACTTGATGAGCACTGATCAGGCCTTTATCATTGACGAAGACCCGTCGGTTACTCTTGTACGATAACAAGTCTTATCTTTGCTGTCTTTGTGCCTTGTGACGGGGAACTTTGTTGAAGATGAGTGGACGCGCGTTGCGATGCGCTGTTCTGTTCATTCCGGCGGAAGATTGGCCGCGAAGGAAGTACCGAATTGGTGTAGGTATGAGTATGAATTGTCGTAACGGCACCCTTGTGAGTCTTGCTTCGGACTCGCTCCAACCAAGATCATCGAAAGCTCCTCCATATCCTCGCTCCTCATTTCTGGGAGGCTCTCAAGAAAGAGCTTTCATTAAACGAAGGATAAGCAATCACCATGTCGTTTAAAGTTAATCCTGCCGCCACCGGTGGCGATCTCTTACCCATGACACTGTGATTTTTCTGCTCACCATGACCATGCTTATATATATACTAAGTTAATCAGATTAGATATCTACCTTTCTGCATCATCTGCTCCCGAGAGCAAGAGAAGCTAAGAATGTAATGCGCCTCGCTGACGATACCGCTGAACAATTGAGTATAGATGAGGTTGCTATCATCTTCGGCTACCTCCCTCATCAAGATATCATGCGTGCTCGAGTGTGCAAAACATGGAGGGATGCAACGAAGAAGACTATCGTTCCTCCATCTGATTTTGTGTTTGATAGTGTGAGATCTTACAACGCTATGAGAGTAATAGCTGCTGCACTATGCACTACCGAATTTGCAACAGCTATCGATTCGTAGTCTCTATGAGCTCGACATTTTCACCAACGGGGAGGATCCAGATGAGGAGAGAGCTGCAGAAACTGCCAGCTATACCTCTCATGATATCAATATCATATCCAACTTAGAAAGTTGCGTGTGTTGGAAATTGACAATGCACCGTTGAATGGAAGATATCCCTCCTCGTTCAACTTTTGGGGGATTTGACTTTGAAGTTTCAATTGTTGGATACGATTCATTCATGTGTTATTTGAAATGCACGAGGAAGCAATTGGTACCATACCCATACGAGGAATGCTGCAACTTGGAAGAATTCGAAGAGATAGGTTCTATTCTTTACATCTTATTTATATTAAAGCCTACTTCTTTCCTCCAACCTTACTCGTAGCAGCTTGAAGTCAACCACGTCCAAATAGACCCTCCCTTGGATTTCTCATCCCACCTTCCATAGAAATGCTTGTACTTGTTATCCTCTTCGTCGTAGTAGTAGTGAGTACACGCAGTTGCAACCTCTTCTTGACTCAAAACTCCGTCTCCATCTTCATCAATAATGTTGAAACCGTACTCAACATCATCATCTGTCAAGTTAGGAAAGAGGGCTGTCACAAAAGCCTTATACTCAGCCAAATTGACCACTCCATCCTTATTGCTGTCTACAGCTTTGAACAATTTGACGTTGATATCTCGGGAGATTTCCCGATAGTTGGGGCATTTTTCGATGAACGCCGCGAAAAAACCCGTCCACTCATCATAACTTTTTGTGTTGCCAAAGTAGCTTTCACCAACACTTACCCAGTATTCTTTGCCTTCGTCATCCAAGTCCAATCCAACTTTCTCGGCTGCAATTTTACCCCAAATTGCGAAGTCATTAGAGCTCACGTACCCGTTGTTGTCAAAGTCTTTAGCCTCATACATGCGACGCAACTTAGCGTCTTGAAAAGAGGTCTTCGGAAACTTGATAGAAGAAGCCATGGTAAGTATCGAGCAGTGCTAGAGATAAATATGTAATGTTGAGTGTTCACAGCATGAGCTTGCTGCAAAGTGATTGATCACTCTGCGGATGGTCGACGTGGTGGCAAAGAGGCACCACATCATTATCATTATGTTGTTACCTACTCATCATTTCGATCCATCATTTATCATTTCTGACAAAGTCTCAATAGTAAGTACAGATGCCATCTTTGCTCCGGGGTATGAAGAGGAGACCCCATCTGAAATCTATATGTATACTATTTGTATATCCAAGCTTCGGAGAAGTGAGGGCTGAAGTGTTTTTTTTAGTTGAGGGAAGAGGTGGCCGCGATGGAAATTTGCATCTTGTTGTTTTTCAGACTAGTACATTGCATGTAAGGGTACTGTAAGGGTACACCGGACGCTATATAAGTTACATCATCAAACATATGTATCCATGCTTCGGAGAAGTGAGGGCTGCAGTGTTCTTTGAGTTGAAGGGAAGAGGGGGCCCGCTGGAATTTTGCATCTTGTTGTGTTGTTTCAGACTAGTACATAGCATGTAAGGGTAGGTACTACTGTAAGGGTACACCGTGCAGAAGAGGGGAGTGAGCAGAGAGGGTGTTGTGACATGTTACGTGTGAAATTCAACCAAAATGTGTGTAGGAAAGCTTGCGCAAGGATAGCTTGCGCAAGGTAAGGATAGCTTGCGCAAGGAAAAGGTCCTCTGGTCGCACCACATCTCTCGAAGAACTCAAACCTCTACTCAATCGATCATCTCATAATTTTTCAGAGAGCAATCTTTGGACTTAACTCGGAGATGAAGTCAAGAAAAGAAATCAACAAACAAAACTACCAACACGACGCAACATACTCTCCAGCTCTAAGGAAACGTTACTATAACCCAGCTCAGAGGAAACTCCAACACAAAGCTACATACTCTCCTGCTCAGAGGAAACTTGAGTACATCCAACAGAAATCAGCAAGTGCCCAAAAGGTCCGCAATGAGCAGTTCTGTAATCGTAGTACTAGATCTACATCTACATCTAACCAAGCAGACATCAAGCTTCCAATTGAGATCAGAGAATCGTTGAAGCATGCCATCAAATGCGATCAGAAATCCATGCAGGTGGAAGGGAGAGTGGATGCGTTTTGTCTTCCTGTATGCCTCATCTGCGATAGAGTCATATTTGGATGTGAGACAGTGCACAAAGTTGACAAGGAGGCAGTGCTGGCCACAAAATCAAAGTTCAGCATTGAGGAATATAACTCTTTTTACGACATGGAACTGCATGCGGAGCTGATCAAGCAGTACGAAGTCGAGGGATTAGAGGGGTTGTTACTATCTCCGCGAGCGACAAAGACAACAAATGCTAGTACAGGTGATGTACACTACAGCACATGCTTCAACTGCTACAACTCGATGAAGGACAAGAGGAGTGACAACCCCCCAAAACATGCCATCGCCAATGGATTCGCCATCGGGCAAAGTGCCAACACGCATACTAAAGAATGAGGACATCACAGAAGAAATGTGTGCATTGCTTGCGCCAATACGTCCTTATGCGTACCTCTTCGCATACTCTGCCGGGGCTCACAAATCCATCAAAGGGCATTACAGTTTCTTTGAGATGGACTTGACACATACAGGTTCCGTGATGAATCACTTTCTCAAGATAGGATCAAATCCAATGGTATATGTTGTATTGAACGGCCGAATGACTCCAAAACAGAAGGAACTGGTGAGAGGACGCGCAGAACTTGATACGTCAAAGATGATGCAATTGATGGATTGGTTTGTAACAGAGTCGGGACATCCTGCATACGCAAATGTGGCACGGCCATCAGAGTGCCCACGACCAGTCGTTATGGAAGACAAGGAAAACGCAAACAATACCGACAATGAGATGAATCCAGAAGTTGAGCATACATTCGCAGCTGCATCGTACCATTTTGCCAGCAATCACGATCCAAACGAAGACACTGGAGTCTACGAAACAAACCAAAAGTTTGTATCTTCCATGTTAGATCGGACCATGCCCACACTCTTGGTCAGTGGCGGAGAATATGCCAACCTCAAGGAGTTGGAAATAGAGAATGTGACGCCACTTCAATTCCCGTTCGGCCAGGGCGGTCCAAAGCAATCTCGCAGGACTCGCATATCCTATCTGGAATGCTTCAAGCTGTACAGCAGGTTGTCGTTGAAACAGTTCATGCGAGCAGACTTTCTATTGATATTGAATAATATGCACGGTAGGCTTCGCAGCTTCAACAAGGCAATCATCAAGTGCAAATCACAAAACTGCGGCACCACGCTGGCAGAAAAAATATCCACGCTTGACATAGATGACCTCAATCAAGCCATGTTTTGCATCCAGACAGGGCAAGATCCAAAAGGTACTGCCGCAGAATACATCAAAACTATCAAGGCATCCTGCGAACCTATAGGGCACAGTGCAGAAGCCGCAAAAAAGAACCGAAGGCGACACTTTGCCATTTGTGATTACTTCGGAGAGTCTAGCTTATTCGTCACTACGACGCCTTGTGATGAAAGTACATTACGTGTGGGATTGTTGATGACTGGCGTCAATGCACTCCTCTCACGAAATGTTGTAAGCCCCACAATGGCGCATCTACTCATATCGCAAGGAGGCACTAGATTCACGTATTCACATGGTGAAGAAAACCTGCTAGTGACGCAACTTGAAGACTATCTTGAAGGAAGAGAATGCAATTTCATACTCAGAAAGAACTACAACAAAATAGAAAAAAAGTAGAGCGATTGCCGGACTCCACTGCTTATGATTATGTGTTCCGCCCGCGAGAGCTTCAACGACTCTGCTACTATGAATACATGATGAAATACAAAAAGGGGTTCAAAACATTCAAACGAATCAACAGAGAACAGGATTTGGAAATATCCGGCAATGCAGACTGCAATGATGAAGATGAAGAGTCCAGTGTCCAATTCGAGTTCCAGGACGGCCATCCAGGCAAACGGTATGCCTTCTTGACAGAGCGCAAGTTTCCCGTCATCCCAACCATCATGATGCGAAATGGTAGGCTCTGCGATGTGGAGCTGCTTGAGATAGGGAACAGTAGTCCCAGTTTTAACACAGCAAGGTATCGCGAGAACTACGCAAAACAGGCTCTCATGATGTTCTTTCCCATCACTGCTGCCGTGGATGATCTAAAATTCAATGGTAGTCACTGGGAAAAGTTCATGGCCGTAGGCGGAACTAAATGTTACGATGCAAAGCTTGACAGCCAGGATGAAACACCTGCCGAGTGCATGTGGGAATATGGAAAGAAGATCTTGGAAAACATTCAGACTCGCAAAACAGTCAAATCCAAAATGAAACGCCCTCCAGATCCCCTCACACTAGGCACCAAAGACCCCAAAGCACAGGAGAAAGGACGAGGGCCGATATTGACGACGAGGTCAGATTTGATGCTGACTTCAGCGAGTATTGCATTGATGACGATGATGACGATGAGGACACTCACAATGGTATACTGGAACCATTAGCGCAAAATGCAAAACGATCGCACAAGACACTGATAGACAGAGCCCATGTGAATGCAACAAAACTTGTGCAGCCCATTGTTGCACCGGGAGAAACTCTGATTGATACGTCAGATAACGCTGGTGACACCTCCTCCACGACCGAAAATACAACAACCACCACATGTTCAACCCAACGAAATCCGCCTGCTTCCAACTCGCCTTCGACAAAATATGGGCAAATGCTAACTTTCATACGGGGCACATTAGTTGGTGGAAGAAATCGGCAAGAGAGCACGAACAAGAACAAGCAATGGTGGGACACAGATGAGATGGGGATGATCCTACTCTTACCATGACGGACGATGAGATTGCAGCTAACTTTGATAGGCTTTGGGATGAAGCTGCTGCGCATGCCGCCAGCAGTAAAGAGAAGAACACAACGAACTCAATCCCCACGTTGCAACAAGTAGCGAATGAGAGCGGCAGGTACCTTGATGACAAACAATATGAGTTGCTTACCAGATCATCTCTTGCACATTTCTCATCCAGTTGATAAATGAAGGAGGGGGACACAAACTCAAGACTAGGGGGCATTCTGGGCGCCACGCTGGGTCTCAGTGATGAAGATCTTGCCGTGAGAAATGACTTGAAAAGGGAACTAGAGGACAGAGGAGGGCTTGACCAGCTACTAATGCTGCTAACGGGAGGTGCAGGATGCGGAAAGAGTACATCCCTTGATGCTGCCCAGGAATTCGCTCACAAGTTCTGCATGGCTGTTGCTGTCGCCTTCAATGACTACACCTTCTACTTTACCTCCACGACTGGGTCGTCAGCGGCGCTGTTTGGGGGGAGCACCATACACGGCGCAGCGCACCTCAACAAATCACGGTTGGATGATAACATGAGACAGATTTGGCGTGAGGATGTGAAAATCCTCATCATTGATGAAATATCGTTCTTCAAAACAAGTGATATGCAAAAGCTCGATCAGCAGCTCCAGAAACTAACTGGCCGTAGAAAAATCTTTGGAGGTATATCAATCGTATTCTCAGGCGACTTCCACCAACTCAAACCTATCTGCAGCGAGGGGGAGGTACTGTAAAGCAAAGGAGGAAAGAGTAAAAAACGAAAGCGGAAATCAAAGAACGGAAAGAAAGGAAAATCTCTCAAGCTCTGCATGACATCATCACTACAGAACTGGGCGACAATGACATCAAATCGACTGACTTCAAAACCAAGGGTGCAAAACTAGACCCCGTCCTACGATTATATCACGGATCGCACCACATGTGCATAACAAATGACGACCTCAGCAAAGGTCGGGGCAATGGAACACTTTGCAAATGCATCAAGGTCAAACTCAAGAAAGGAAAAAGACGTAGATGGAAGAATTGGGAAGGTAAGAAAGTTTGGACGGCCTCTATAGATGACGTTGCCTGGGTGGAATTTGAACACTTCCCAGAACCACCCAAAGGGAAAGCGAAACGATTCAGGCTTGCCCCCCAGAAGTTCACCGCTACCATCACTTTCAACATTGTCAAAGGGCTAACCACCGAGAACAACTTCAAAGTTGGAAACGCCACAGTGACACAAATCCCCGTCAACTCCAACGTGGCAACGACCGGGCATAAGCTGCAGGGTATGTCCAAGGATACACTTATTGTCAGTGAGTGGGACTATAGATGTGCTAATTGGGTTTATGTTGTCCTGTCTAGGGTACGAACCCGCAAAGGGCTCTTCTGACAAAGCCACTTGACTTGGAGCGAGATTTCAACGTTCCAGAAAGCCTCATTGACTTCGAAAACAGAATCAGGACCAACTTGGAGCAACAAACTCTAGACAGATTGGCACTAAAGGGGTACTACCGCCCTGAAGGAACTCATAATGCAGAATAAGTGCAGCTGGCATCTGCAATACAAAACTCTCTAGTGCTAGTGCTACTACATAATACAACAGTATACAACAGTAACAAGTTTTACCAAGTACCTAACATCTACCCACTCTCACTCCATCCATCCAACCCACCAAAGCCACGAAGCCCGAAGCTTGCCGCTGCCGCGTCACAATTTAGATGTCCACTTCTACTACACTTAGACTTAGTCCGGTACTGTCACAATTTCAAATGGGATCTTGATATTATGTCAGCATCATTCCCCTTGCTCAAAGAATTGAAGATGAGAGTTAATCAGCACTTGACTGGCAATCTCAGGAGTTTGAGAGTGCTCAACCATACACTTGAAAAGGTGGACATCATGAGTTGCCACCAAATTGAGGGTAACTTCATGGATTTGGCCGACTTTCCACGTCTGACTGTCTTGAATCTTGACCACACTTCTGTCACAGGTGATGTGAGGGACATTGGCGAGCACGATTTTCCAGCCCTGGAGAGCGTCGCTCTCCCACGTACCGTCCATGGTGGTATAGGTTATAAGTTTTCAGCGCATTACTGACGTGCCTGATTTCCATGCACACTATCCATATCCTCTTGCAACGCATTCCAACACCATTCAGAGAAATCTGGCTCTCAAGAGCTTTCGGTTGGTCGCTCTCGGGACAATCTCCTGATTGGTATGCTGGGGGAATTGGAAATCCACCCCCGTTTTGCTTGCAATTGATTCGAGCGGGCTCACGTCTTGGATGGAGGTGTGTGTACTTGGGATGGTGGCCATTTGTGCGAGATCAACTGGCTTGATCCAGAGCCAAGCAGTGGAAAAGTGATGGACTACGAAGCTTACATTGAGGCATTGCAGCGTATTGAAGGGGAGTTGAATACAGATTTCTACAGGGGATATCACGAACCTCCCACTGAGATGGAGTACTGTCGTCTGTGTGAAGGATTGGAGCAGAGAGATTAGAGACTCGTCTCAGCATCAACATGTGCGCATTTTGTTGAAATGCACTCTTCGTACGGACTATTTCGAAAGCTAGTGAACAAGACTTCCATCGTCTAACGTTATAACGAGTAGTTCATCTATTTGTTTATGTTTCATATATTCTTATACGTTCTGTCAAATTCAAATCTCTTTCTAATGGCCGTGATTACAGCAGCAGCAGAAGCATTTCGTTTCTCTATCTCTACAAAGAAGACGTGCAGGTGCAGGAGGACGTTCCAATCTCTCCTATTTATATTCTGTTGGAAAGAGGGGTATGAGCAGGGCTAGGCTCTCTAGATAAGACACCCCCCTCTCTCTAGATAGCTGAGAGTGAGAGAGAGATGACACTGTGATTTTTCTGCTCACCATGACCAGCGATGGGGAGGATCCAGATGAAGAGAATGCCCAACGTACTGCCAGCCATAGAGCTCACGATATCAATATCATATCCAACTTTAGAAAACTGCGCATATTGATGATAAAGAATGCTCCTTTAAATGGAAGGTATCATGTCCTCTTCAACTTTCAACTGCTTCAAAAGTTCAGCATCAAGGAGTGCCTCTATCTTAAGTTTGATCTGGAGATGCTAGGAGGTTTGTCTTCGCTCAAAGAGCTCGTTTGCGAAGGCAACCAACACATGACTGGTAATTCAGGAGTTTGAGAGCGCTGAAAGACTCGCTTGAGCTTGAAAAGGTACAGATTCGTGCATGTTCAAAGACTAATTACACATTATTCTCCTGAAACTTAAATGACTTCATGTATTTAGCAGACTTTCCACGTCTGGAGGAGTTGGATCTGAGAGGCACTAAAGTGACAGGGGATATTCGAAATATTGGTAGAGATGCTTTTACTACACTGCAGAGCCTCTATCTCCCAGCTACAGCCCGTGGTGGTGTTGGCCATAAGTTTCAGAGCATTTCTGAGGTGCCTAGTTTCATACAGGCAGTCCATATCCTCTTGCAACGCACTCCAACGCCATTTGGAAAAGGCTGGCTTCAAAGAGCTTTCTATTGGAAACTTTCGACAAACTCTCCTGATTGGTATGGTTGGGACAATGGAAGTGATAATCCATCACCCCCGTTTTTCTTGCAATTCATTCAAGCGGGACCACGTCTTGGGTGGAGTTGGTGCGATTTTGATGTTCATTCCTGTGAAATCAATTGGCTCGATGCAGAGCCAAGCTGTGAAAGCAATGACTACGCAACTTACTTTGAGGATTTGCAGCTTCTTGAACGTCGTAGGGATTTCAACTTCTACAGCGGATTTTACGTCCCACCCACTGAGGATCAGTACCGTCGTCTATGTGAAGGATAGAGACATCCTCAAATGCTGATGAACATGCTGACGGTGTAGTTATATTCCCTTGCTCACGGTAACATCATATCGAACGTTGTAAAAGTATGTAGTTCATCTTCACCTGCAATCCTTTTGCTCCGACCTACAGCAGCACCCACACAGCACACCTCTATTATCTCGTTGGATAACGAACTCATGACTTGAAGTTGAAGACGAGGTGTTAAACGCTCGTAACACTGATGTATGAATTCGCTATGACTGAGTACTTAGTTTCTTTCAATTATATGTCTTCTCAACTACTGATCAAAGGCAAAGGCAGGGGGGGGGGGGGGGGGAAGCAGCAGCCGCGGTTTATATAGTAGTCGTCTTTGGTCTCTTACTTTCGATGCCTAAGAGCTAATATTTTGGTTATCACCGCAGCACTAACACTGGCATTTTTCTTTTCTTAACAATTAAAGCAGTGATCAGGCCTTTATCATTGACGAAGACCCTTCAATTGCTCTTGTAATTGTAGTCTTTGCTGTCTTTGTGCCTTGTGAAAGGGACCTTGATTGTGGAATGGTTTGAGTGGACGCGCGTTGCGATGCGCTGATGAATTGTCGTAACGGCACCCCTGTGAGTCTTATTCAGTCGCTCCCTAAGCGAACTCCTCGCTCGCTCGAAGCAAGGGAATATGTACATAACTATGGGGGTAAGATGTAGCCGTTTACGCGGGGCGCGCCAGAATGACTTGCTCAAAATTCATTTCGGCCGAAAAATCGAAAAATCTCGCTCTTCTAGCAATCACCATTTAATCGACCATTTGTAATGCCCTTGTAGATCGATGGAATCAATTCCATTCGCCAATAACAGGTTATAGCCGTGTTCTACACTCGAAGCCTCACCACTTGAATGCTGGTTCGGCTTCGAAATTCGGTGTACTCGCTGAGAACGAGCTCTCTCAAAATCGCCCATCAACGCAGACGGCCGAAATCGATCAATTTTGACTCACCTCGATCATAAAGATAGAACCGGCTGGCCAACATGCCGCTACACTCTAGGGCTTCGGGACTTTGATGCTGCCACTTATCCTCACTCGATTGGTACAATGTATAACGTCAGGTCATTGACGAACGCCCCGTCCAGGCAGTTCTGTTTGTATGCCTGCACGTCGAATTTGACATGTACATGTACAGAATCGGTAGAGCAACGAACAAAAAGCTCGGCAATAGCAATCAACAAAATGAGATTAAAGAGACGTCAGACGAGAGGAACGTAGAGGGAGGGATGAAAAGAGATTTGTGGAGGGCAAATGATGGATATTTGAAAGAGTGCATGGCAGGAGAGTAGATAGAAAGTGAGTACGAGGAAATGCACAGAAGGATCACGTTTATCCACCACTGCTGATTAGGTTTGCTAACGTGTCGAGGAGCAAGCTCTCCAGCCCAATTATGATTGCATTCGCAGGTCTTTGAACGCTCAACGAATGACATAAAGTAGGCACGATCATATTATGCTGCCGAGTATCAACAGTTCCTCTCATGCATCTCTGGGCTAGACGATAGGGATGGAGAGCCTAAGCGTTAATAAACATAAATTGATGCCGACAAGTTCCAACAAAGGAGACAAGTCAATGTGATGGAGTGGTATAAAGAAGTAGCAGCAGGCTTTTGATTATATAACTCTCTCATTTACAACGATCTTCTTCTCCTCTTTCACTTTCATGTGATCAATCGATCTAACTCTATCACAGCTTCAATGTAATATACTTCCTCACTTGCATAGCCACCTATAGCTATAGCCACTCCATCTCCCCCTCTTCATCCATTCTTCGTCACTAACACTCTCTTCGATTTCGTTCTCCAATATCCTCACTCGATTAGAGCCTCGGATCTTTTCTCTGTTGTTTGATCCTGTCATTGGTCGTTGGCAGCTCGTAGTACTAGATACTGATGCAGTAGACAAACCCACGGTGCCAGAAAGATCGAGAGTTAGACAGTGCCTCCACAAATCTGCATACTGCACGATCCATGTTGCGTGCGTTCTGTACGTGCTTCATGGAGTTTGCCCCCCGTGGCGTTGGTGTCGCGTTGGTGATATGAAATTGTTTAGACAATCCGTACATGCTTTATTTGCCGTTGTTGCCGAGTTCTTCAATATATAAGATCTTATATCGCAAGATGCAAAGTACTGTCTCCAAGCAATTGTGTGAAATCACTTCTTCATTCAGCGAGCATTTTGTTTCTCATGTGCAACTCCGACCCATGATCTGCAACGCTCTTGCTCTTCCCATTGCATCTGCCATACACTGCACAAGATCCATGCACAATTTGATCTATGGAACGTTATTGAATCCGATATCATGGGGCCTGGGGCGACAGCGTAGCTTCTCTTTGTGGCGAATAGTCAACCGTTTCAAGATTTCGTTCTTTCGAATTCAGCCAAGGCTTCATCCTAGTCTAGACCTCAGCTCAAAAGGTCAAATAGGATTGCATATTCATCGTCATCGGAGTCGTAATCGGCCATTATTTGTGATGTGATATTGGATAGATCGATTTCGGCCGTCTGCGTTGATGGGCGATTTTGAGAGAGTTCGTTCTCAGCGAGTACACCGAATTTCGAAGCCGAACCAGCATTCAAGTGGTGAGGCTTCGAGTGTAGAACACGGCTATAACCTGTTATTGGCGAATGGAATTGATTCCATTGATCTACAAGGGCATTACAAATGGTCGATTAACATGGTGATTGCTAGAAGAGCGAGATTTTTCGATTTTTCGGCCGAAATGAATTTTGAGCAAGTCATTCTGGCGCGAACGGCCAGTCTTACCCCCATAGTTATTCCCTTGCTCGAAGTAAGCACTCCCAACTCCCACACCGAAAAGTTCAGCGCCCTCAAAAGCAACGAGCAGCCCTTTCACTAACGCAGGAAGCAATCACCATGTTCTGTGATGATAATCCTGCCGCCACCGGTGGTGGTGGTGATCTCTCACCCATGACTGTGACTGTGATCGTTGTGCTCATGCTTTCTGTGTTTCTGCATTATCTGCTCCCGAGAGCGAGAGAAGCTAAGAATGTAATGCGCCTCGCTGACGATACCGCTGCCACTGAACAATTGAGCGCAGATGAGGTTGCAATCATCTTCGGCTTCCTCCCTCATCAAGATATTATGCGTGCTCGAGTTTGTTCAACATGGAAGGATGCGGCGAAGAAGACTATCGTTCCTCCATCTAATTTTGTGGCTGATAGTTTGAGATCATACAACGCCATGAGGGTAGTGGCGACAGCGCTACCAACTTTACAGCAGCTATCGCTTCGTGGACTCAGTGGGCTCGACATATACACCAACGGGGAGGATCAAGATGAAAGAATGGATCAACATACTGCCAACTTCATCATCATGAGCATCATATCAAACTTCAGAAAGTTGCGTGTGTTGGAAATTCACGGTTTACTGCTGAATGGAAGATATCCCTCCTTGTTTAACTTTCCAAACCTCCAAAGTTTGGCCATCACATACTGTCTTAATCTCAAATGGGATCTTGATATTATGTCAGCATCATTCCCCTTGCTCAAAGAATTGAAGCTGAGTGTTAATCCATACTTCACTGGCAATCTCAGAAGTTTGAGAGTGCTCAAACATACACTTGAAAAGGTGGACATCATCAGTTGCCACCAAATTGAGGGTAACTTGATGGATCTAGCCGACTTTCCACATCTGAAATACTTGGATCTGAACCACGCTTCCGTAACAGGAGATGTTAGGGACATCGGTGAACATGATTTTCCCGCTTTGGAGAGCCTCGGTCTCCCGAGGACTGTCTGCGGTGGTGTTGGCTATGCGTTCCACAGTATTTCTGATGTGCCTAGCTTCATGAATACAGTCTATCTCCTCTTGCAACGCACTCCAAAACCATTCACAGAATTTTGGCTCTCGTGTGCATTCGATTGGAGACTTTCTAAAGACTCTCCTGATTGGTATGAGTACGATAATAGAAAAGGATATCCGCAACCCCCGTTTGGCTTGCAGATTATTCGTGCGGGATCACGTCTTGGATGGAGTTGGTGTACTTTCAATAGGACTAATGGCCACTCGTGCGAAATCAAGTGGCTAGATCCAGAGCCCAACAGTGAAAGCAGTGACTACGGGGCTTACACGAAGGATTTGCAGCTTGTCTATCAGCGCATAAGCTTCTTCAGAGGATATCATGAACCGCCCACTGCAGAGCAGTATCGTCGCCTCTGTGATGGATTGGAGCAGATGGATTAGAGAATCGTCTCAACATCAACACGTGAGCATTTGTCAAATGCATTCTTCGTCGGATTATTTTGAAAGCTGGTAAAAAGAGCTTCTGTCGTACGATATGTCTAACGTTATATGTCATAAAAGCAGTTCATTTATATCTATATTTTATGTATTTCTTTCGTTCTGTCAAATCTCATGGGAGATTTATATTCGTTTACGATAGCAGATTCATTAATTTTATATCTACTCTTCAGATCCAGATCTTGATCGAGTTGCGTTAGCGGGCTAACCCCAACACCCTCTGTGCAGTCGCAGTAGACAGCAGATAAGACCGCAGATATCTCATCTCTCTTGTAGTAATCAAGACCATTTCAGAGATGGAAAAGCATCCAAAAATGGTTCAGCACCACAGCCATGCAATGCAACGCTCCATTCTGCCAGCCCCCACAACTCTACGTTCAATCATTATTTACAACATCTCATACTTCAGCTACTGTTGAAGCAAGCTCGGTCTTCCAAAGAGCAAGCTCACGCAATGTTCTTTGAATTGTTGCGTTGAGTTCCCACGTGATATGCTCACTAACGTTGAACAGATGATTCATTCCTTATATTGAAGCGGTCTTAATTATCTCTATATGATGCTATGCAGAGTGACTGGATACGATTTATTGTATGTATTCATTCATTGCATTCTATCATACAAGCACAAAGTGATATGATTTGCGTATTCCGTGTCATTGCTTCAGCCGAACCACCCTTCAAGTGATGATGACACGAGCATCGGATCGGGGGTTTTGAAGCAGTATTGAAGGTGGCTTGCTTAGGATAACTTAGGAGAGGACGCACGTCGTATGTGTCCCAGGAAGTCAACAAATCGCCCTTGTATTGAGACAGAGATGAACATCGCTCTTCAACAGAAAGTTCGGCTCAGTGTCAATTATGCTCACGTCCTCCGAATATATAGGTTTGATCGAGTTGGCGCATGCGCCATCACAGCAATTCTTTCAATTCTTTCAACAATACTTTTCAGTCTTTCGTCTGTCACAGTTAGTTAATTAACGATCAGCAATAACAAGGAACAGCTCTCCTGCACGGCAACCTCCCATTCACTAGCTTGCAGAGCAGGGCTCAACCCGACTATTATTGCATTGCATTGGGGTGCCAGCTGACGACTGACTTTTTGCTCTGACATCTATTCTCTGTCATTGACAGGTCTGACGTCACGACTTGAAAAAGGGTATAATTACGTCATTCATCTGAGTGGACTCTCTCGCTCCGGTTGTCACACCTGCGATCTATTTTGTCCGACCCCCCTCTAGCTCGATCTGATCCGATAGTGAATGGTGGAGAGTTGGTGCGTGAAATGAAGCCTGTGCGTGAAAGCCATCCTCGAGAGACACAAGGGAGATGAAGTCATTCAATAATGCAAAGGATAGATAGAAACGCCACCAACCATCTGTTGTGGATCTAATCGTCATGATCATCCCCAACATGCAACATAAGAAGACATGTACGATTTTAGCAAAAGTCAGACGGGCAGATGCACACTATAAATAATTACTATGTTGGATTCTCTTCTGACACGCTCTGCTCTTCTTCTTCTTCACTGTCCTCTTGCCTAGTCAACATAGCAGCAACAGTAGCCGATGGCTGTGCATTAATCGGCGGGGGGTTCTGCGAATTTTGGATCTGACGAAGCCATGCCTGATGAAGTGGATCCAATGGCAGTGATTGCTGCTGCTGCTGCTGCATCATCAGACTACGTTGTAATAGATCAAGTTGTTGTGCTTCATGAGGAACGTTGGACGTTCCTGCGTTTGAAATTGGTTGGTGTTGCAAACTACTCAACACGCTGCTGAGCAAAAGCGCATTATTTAATGGATTCAATTGCTGCTGCTGTTGCAGGTTCTGTAAGATCTGATTATTAGCCGCCAGTTGAGATTGAGATCCTGTCGAGTAATTAGTTGAAGATGTCCCACCAGCAGGAAGAATGGCGTTCATCGACAGCACTCCTTGTGAAGACAAGAATGGAGTAGACGGAGGAGGAAGTGAAGCAGGTGGAAGCACATTCTGCTGGTTCAACAGGCGTTGAAGAAGAAGAAGCTGTTGCTGCTGCTGCTGCTGCTGTTGAATAACTTGCTGCTGCTGCGCCTGAGCCAGCATTTGTTGTGTCAATCCTTCAAGTAAAGCAGGTGAAAGTTGTTGCTGAGGCATCATCATCTGTTGTCCCAATGGATTCTGGCCCAAAGTATACTGAAGTGGGAGCTGCTGCTGTTGTTGTTGGTGATGATTCCGCTGCTGCTGCACTGCCTGAGCCAGCACTTGAATCAATCCATTTTGATTCACATTTTGATCAATGGAAGATGTTGGGAGGGTAGTGGTAGTACTATTGGATTGTTGCAGTTGTGGACGAAGCTGCTGCCGACGATTGAAATTTCCATTCAAACGAAGCATTGCATCTGCCACCGAATCAGTATGATCATTGCTTACTGTAGACTCTGTATTATTGGTGTCTGCTGCCGCCGCCGCCGCTGGACCATGAGCAAAAAGTCCATGATGTGCCACAGATGATGATGAAACATTGCCTTCCGTCTGATTATTCGAGCTATGACTATACAGATGACGTTGAGGTGGCCGATCAGTGCTTTGTGATGATTTTGTGGCCACAGCACCACCATCCTGTGGCACAGGAAGTGACCTCCGTGACCGTCGGTGCTTCCTCTTCTCTTTCAAAGATTCCCCTTTGATAGCATATGCCATTGCCTGTGCTGCCTTGTCGGCTGCATCTCTCTTTGATAGCTCGTTCCATTGGCCAGTATCAGGACATTGTTTGAGAAATCTGCCGGGCGGATCCAGCGAATAGATTTCTTCAACGATAGCCTTGGATATGTCCATCTTTCGTTTCTTGGTGCCTGCCATGTAGGCAGTCTTTGAAAGATGAAATGCGGACGTTGGTTATCAACATACAGCATCAATTGAAAGACGAGGATATAAAGTTGAGGCTCACTTACCTTCTTCTCTACGAGCATCCTCCGAAATTGTTCATTGCCAGGATGTTGATTGAACCAAGCCCCTCGGCCTGACAACACGTCGTTATCAGTAGGTTCCATTGCCATTGTCAATAATTTGTTTTCGTTCAAGTTCTGGCCTTTTTTATCGAATAGAGAAGAACAAGAGATGATGAACAGCGCCGCAATCACAAATGTATCTCTGGTGGAGTTGTATACTTTCGCTAGAGGAACAACCTCTAGGTAGAAATGATAATGATGTCTTCCCCATGGATCACTATCTACTGTGAGGTAGCTACAGCAGCGCAACAACGTGAAGTAAATAATAAAGGTGTGAGAGGAAGAGAAACAGGTGGCAACGTGGTGAGGTGGTGGCCGGCTGGCCCCGTCAGAGGCCATCTGTTCCTTTTTGTGGTAGATATGACGCGATTGATCGCAGCCAAATTGACAGGTACACCCGGGCGGGGCCATCTCACGATCAGCTGACAGCGCGCATTTTTCTAGCAGTCGAGTCTCAGTCCAGTCCGGGTAGAATGATTCCGGGAGTTTTGTCGCCCGTGAGGTAAGAAGGTAGGTTCTCATCGTTATGCACGCGCTGCCATCAATGATCTTCGATGTCAAACAAGAGCAAAGGACGATGATGAAGCCGATTGCTCCCCTAATAGCGGCCAATAGCATAGATAATGCGTCATAAATCCATTGATTCCATCGCCGTCGTCTCTGCTTGTCATATTCATCGCCTGGATTGGGGGCGATTATTTCTTTGTCAGCCGATGGTGCCCGTGGAGCGTTATTTTTGGTAGTTGCCCAGTGCATCGATCCGTTATCGATAACGGGGGCACACTATGCCTTCTCCTGCTGGAATTCCTCCTGCGTCTCCTTCTGGTATAGGTGCAACGGGTGATGTTAGATGTGCCGGTGGCGGCGTAGGTGATACGGCCGCCCCGGCAGCGGCAGGTAATAAAGTCGACACTCCTGCTGTCATGGCAGCGGGCAATGCCGAGAAGAACAATGCAAGGACGTCTACGATAGTGCACCAAACATCAGATATTTTGGCTCACTTCAATGCGTAATCGTAGATCCGTCAACATGCGTGAGGTAGTGCAGCAGCGGAGGAGGAGGATGAAACATGTAATACGTAGATGTAGATTATTAATGATTAGATATTATAAATATAACTGAATCAAGCAACGTGCTCTTTCATTTCAACTCACCTTTCATTCCCTATTTAACAGCAGTCCATAAGCATTGTAGAAGTAAGATTGAATGTTGACTCTACTCTTGAAAAGTTGCCTCATTGCCGCTATTGTGACATCGCTTTCTTTGCCATGTAAATAATTAGGCTTACTACCTTACAGCCCGATCAGTAGCACCACTGTCCCATACACACACGTAAACTGTGTCAATGAGCAAGACGAGACATCTGAGACCTCTTGTTCTTCAACACTCAACACTAAAACCCAGTGGTGATGGGTGATGATGTATCACGATATAATAAGATCATAGTAGAGCATCTCATGCTAATCAACGTACGAGATCGATTTAAATTGTTGCATGATATAATTACAAGGTTGCCTGGAAGAAGTACTTTCTGAGTCCTGAGATGGCCACAAAGCAACAGAAGGCGTTGGAGGTTGGAGCGGCAAATTGCTTCAACCTGATGCTGTGGTCGTAGAGTCGAAAGGGATTCTTTGGCGATCACGAACGGATGCCCGGTTCACGTAAAGGAGATTATCGATGAGTAGTAGAGGTATCCTTTAGCAGTAGTGAACGATCAGTTGTATGCATGAGTATGACACAATAGTGGCTAATAGTGGCATGATGCCGTAGCATAGAGCTCTGCTACTCTCATCTCTCTTCGCCCTATTCTGCAGCTGAACGAAAACGCTTCCCGCCATCGAGCTGATCGTGAGATGGCTCCCGTGGAAAATGATCATAACTCGCCACGCGAAGCGCTCTACGTACAAAAGTACTACATTGAAAGCAGGAAGCTCCGACGAATCTTATCACCAACTCCTGCCTGCCTATTTTGCCACTTGCAAGTCGTCTCTTGTACTGCTTGCAAAGAAGATGAATGTTGGGGAGCAAATGAATTGAATCAAAATGGAGGCTCACTTCAACTCTTCTGGCAGAACTGTTTCAGTGTGTCAATGTGGGGTTATGCTTCAGGTGGAGATTGCAGTACGATAGTTAGGGCACGATACAACTTCATTGATGTGCTGGCACCCCAAAATACATGCAGACTTGCACGAAAGAATTTTACTATCCCATGGTAGGTCATGACAAGGCTGATGATATATGATATTCCCTCGGCCTCGGAGGAGGATGTTGGCAAACCTCATGCTTTTGATTCTCCAAGGTGATGACACAACAAATGAGGAATTGGATTTGTTGATGCGACCAGTCTGATTTAAGCGTCCATATTCAACACAAGTATGAGGGTGTGGTCGGAGATAGGTGTACCTCAAGCTATAGTTAAGTACGGATCAATCATTTCACGTATCTGGATGATTGACTGTGTTTGAACAATGGAATGACAAGGAAGACGAGACTAAAACAACTCTGGTCATACTGACGATAATAAAAAGTGTGCTTTACTTGCTAAAAAGTGATTCTGATAAGAAGTAGCAATGGTAATGATAATGAAGCAAGTTCGAAGTGTCGGCGAAAAAAATCACGCCTACAACTTTGTGTTATCTTCATTCTCTGCCTTTCCTGTATCCAGAAGTAGCAGCCAAGAGAACAAAAATACAATGGAATGAAATAGATTTCAATGACACCTCCAAACAGCAAAGGTCCCTTATGCTTTCAGCTTTGAGCTCTTCTGTACGGGTTCAGCTAAACTCCACATCATCATCATAATATTTTTTCAAACTCGAATTCGGAGCAGCCAGCAAAACGGAAACCAGAGCAGAACGAGTGGGAATAAATTCGTCTGTAGAAAATGAAGTGAATGAAGCAGATGGCTTTTATGACACCTCCTCTAGAGAACTCTAGATTCTTCCCACGTACACATGCAGAATGAATTATATGCAGTGATTCATCATGATGAACGATAAGCGCACAAAATATCTCAGCACGAACTATCACTATCAACTATGTATTTCTCAATCCCTATCCCTATCCGCACCATCTTTGCTGTTGCTGGATCTCTCGCAATTCTGCCTGAATGCAATGCCCTTATTATATCCACTAACAGAGACAAAGAATTTCCCTATAAAGCTGATATAATGTCAATGAGGATGCTACCAACCAGCAAACTTATATGCAACGGGGCATTTTATTTAGCTGAGATAAAGTCAATGGGGACGCCAGAAACTGGCAACCGGCAGCTAGGAGTAGGAGCGGAGAGGGGATATCTTCAGAGTACGGGTGAATTTGTGATCCTCAACAGCAAAACATACCGTGGGAGTAGGACACTCACATCTGTTGAGGAGGGGAAGGACGAGGAAACACAATACTCTCTTCATATAAACTGGTGTGTCTCTGCAGTGCTTTGTGTGCGTTGTGTGCTGTTTTGTGTGGCTGGGCCTTGCTGCAGTGTGGCCCTCGGGGCCTTGTGCTGGCAGTTGTTGTGGGTCTTCTTTGAGTCACTAATTCTGACTATAAAGTTGCTCTGCAATGCTGTGACTACTAAGTATGGTAGGCAGGTTATTGAGTAGAGTAGTGAGTATGTAAGTATGTATGTAGTAAGTGTTCCGTTTAGATGTATTCCCAGTTAAGTATTGTAGCAACTTGAAGCGCGCCCATCAAAAACAAAAAGATCTTTTTTTCACCTCTGACACATCATCACCATGTCGAAAGTCCGCCGGCCACATCTTGCTGACACCGAGAGTTAGACAACAAGCAGCATGTCAGTGTCGATCGCGATGTAATTGCGGCACCAACGATAGGCGGCGGCCGCCGCAATAAATCCTGCTGCCTCCGGCGGAAATCTCTATCTATCTGCATACACCGCCGTTTCCAAACATCATGCGATCAGCGTAATCGGCTGGCACTATCTTTCCATCTGGTGAAATTAGAAAACAATTGAAGCATTTATCCCGATATCGATCAGATTAATATGGGGTGACAAATGGGAACGGTATTGCGCAATAATCTTGTCGGAATGCATTAGTACAAACATCTGCTCGACATGATGTGTGTACATCATAAAGACACATCACATGCACTATGCACTGCAAGCAAAACAAAACGAGCAAACACGCGGATGAGTACACATCAATCAGATAGAGTATGCGCCATGTGAAAAGATATGACAGTCAACTGGATAGTGGAGAGTCAACGTAAAGGTGGCGAGCGTCAGCATGACGTCATCGAATGACGGAGGCAGTATTTTTGTCGGTGCTCTTCTTTGTACTAAGTATGTACAATGCATCTTGAAGCCAGTCTGAACCGTGTCGTTTGTGTGTAGATTCTTTGCAATTGGATTTTTGCATGGTAAGTAAGTTTCAGTTACATTTTCGATTTGTGTGCGTTTAAAATCGTGGAGACTCCACGATTTTAAACATGTTGCTTGTTAGTTTCGAGTTGGGAAAAAGATAGGTGAGCACATATGGTACAAAAGCAAGTAGCAAGTGGACAAGAATAAAGGCAAGTACAGGTAAACACACAGCAATCAACTCGGCAACTGCACGTACGTATTTTGACTAGAAGGGTTTACAGGTAAGATGCAACCCAGATGACTATCTGTAGAGATGCTGCAGCCTGCGCAAATGAAGCACACAAAAATCAAATGCATTGCACCTCCTCAAAGGAATACAGCGAATCCAAGCAACAACGCAACGACGAACAGCAGCTGGGACAATCAAATCAGTTAGATGGCGCAGGGCAGCGCAATACACTGGACCGGGTCTAACATTTCGATTGATAGAATTCTCAACTGCGCCAAGAAGATGAATGGCCAATTGTGCGAGGCAGTGATCAAGAGAGATAAGTGGGTCGAACACCTGAAAAAGAAAGCTGAACACACGGCGAAAGTGACATACAACAATGAAAGGGCAACTATGATCCTCAACACAACGTACAAGACAGCAATGGAGGGAAATCTGATACCCGACAGGGAGGCTCTTGTGACAAGAATCGGCAACATGATCAAGTCTCCTAACAGCAACTGGTCCGAGAAGAAGCCAGAATGGGAGCTTCCCAGGACATATTTCGATGCATAACTACCTTCGAGAGAGTTGATGAATGTTTGCTCACAACGTTTAAAATCATGGCAAATACACCATTTTAAATGGACCAACAAAACGACCCAAATCGAAAGGAGACAACAAATCACAAGAAAGTTTCTGGCTAAAAAGAACCGAAAGTAAGTTTGCTATAGAGAAATTACAAAAAAAAATGTCTACAAGACATGGGTGCAGGACCATTTTTCTCGCTATTCTACAGAGGAATCAATACAATACCCTACAGCCATATGATTCTACACAGGCTCTACATGGTGCCTCAAGATTTATTTCTCCTAAATCCATAACATAGTAATTCCTACGTTAATCCCTGTAGAATTGCTCTGGGTAATTTTGGGTAAAATGACCTACAGGGTAAGGAGGGCACCTCCGTGGCCGCCGATAAAAGCTACGCTAACCGTCTGGGGCCCCGAGGGCCGATGAACGCCACTGGCCTCCCGACCAGTTGCGTCGATTGCACAGTTGCAATCGCCCTCATCCAAACATACTCGTGTAGCACAACCGATGCATATGATAGTGCACTAAAGTTTTCCCTCCAAGATGCGCTCACTTATGTCACCAACGAGAATGGGAGTACCGACGGCTGGAAGACTACAACCTTTCGTGAATTGAGATTCGAACAACAACTCGACGCTGCCCCTATCTTTGGTAGATGCTCTTAACCCTGCCACATCAACTGATTCCAAGGTCGCTGTGTATTTGTATGATATGGAAGAGAATCCTATTGCATGTGCTACATTTGAAGAAGCGAGCGAGGAAGAAGCGGCAATGTATGAGAAATTGTTTTATGGTGAAAGTGAAAGTGGAGAGGGAGAAGATGATGAACCCGATGCTGCAGCTGTCAATCCTCTTGAAGATGATACTTCATCTGCTTCTGGCGGTCTCGAACTTGTTTCTGTGTTTGTGGCTGGGGTGTCTTTGTTCGCTAGTGCCATTCTCGTCTTCGTGTGAGGATTCAATAAGGGGAGGGGGGGACTGTTTCTGTTTCTTGTGACACGTTGTCTTGATCTTAATTAATCTAATCAATCCAATCTCGTTACCAACACTCCAATAGATAGTGATAATCCTCCTCTAAAATATCATATCAAAGCAACAAGTCAACAATAGGTGATGCTGTTCACGACGAGACTCACATCACATGAAGGAATGTGTACACAACTTTTGTTGCGACACTTTGACAAAACACCATGTCAACGAAAAGCCAAGTGAAAGTGAAGAAGAAGGTGTTGACAGCATCAAGCGATAAAGGAGAGGACGATGATGATGTGGGTGTTTTGATCTACCGGGAGTGTTAGCTGAGGAAGGCGGAGGCGGCGGCTGCAGCGGCCGAAAGCAATTGTCTCTTCTTTCACCCATCATCGAACTTTACTTGGCAGAGAACACCTGTGATAACCAAAGCAAAGAAGAATCATTATTACCAAACCAACAATGCAAAGGTGATGAGACACGAGAGTGTTCCTTGTGAAGGAGGATCAGCCCAGGAAGAATGTGATCAAAAAGAAGTACAGATGCGATATTCATATGAACATTCTGCTGATGGGTGCACAATCATGCCAAGGCCAAGAATGGAGGAGTTTGCATCAAGCATGCGGCAAAGATCTAGAACTAGAAATACACCCGTGATGGATGCACAAATGTAATAGCAATATGTAGGAGTATATGATAGGGCCATCTCACCATCGTCAGAGTGGAGGTAGCAGCATGTTGTGTTGGCAGAGGAGTCTCGCCTTCGGGACTCCGTATTCAGTGGGACGAGATCCAGGAAAAAATGCCATCTGTTTCCGGATCTTGTGGTGGGTAACGTGATAATGCGCTTCGTTGGACGGATAAATGTTACATTGAAAACCAAATTATTAAGTAGCTTGAAAATCTAATTGAAAGAAGTCAATAATGAAGCTCATCAAATGATGCCTGGATGTAATCTTGCGATTTTTACGTTCATGCATGTCGCTCCTGCCCTGTGCCCTGCATGCCCGTACCATGTGCGTGTGCGTGTCTCAGCTCATAAATTTACATCGATTACGATTGTGGCGAAGGTGTTTGCGGCCACTCTGCTTACTTTCCAATCGGCTCCCACGGCTATCATAATTGATTGTGAGTATCGAATGTCATTATGTCTACTTGTCTCTACAGCTCGCTGACCCTTTGCCTCGCTCGTATCCATCATAAAACGAAATCTTTCCACCGCAGACACTCGACAAACAATGGCTTCCTTCTCCGACGCCGCACATTTCCTCCTACTCACCGTCCTGGGAATTGCAGGCAATCCGTCTACAGCCGATGCTGCGTCTGCTTCACCTGTACCGGGATGGCGCAGCGACCTCGATTGGGCCGCCTTGACTTCGAAGCTCTCCTCATCGGCATCTCTCATCGACACTTCCCTCAATGACTACACAGTCGAATGTATGCCTGAGTTTTCTGAGCCTAGTCCAACAACCCATGCATTAATTGACCAACCTTATGGGATGTGCTTACCTCATCTACTCCTCGGCTGGGAGATGAGCTGGCCTCGTCCTAGCGAAAATCATCATATGGATCAACCCTATGTTCAGGCTACTTTTGATTTGTTTGGTCTGGATCCTACCGCAGATTTTGAAAGCTGGATGTCTGACCCAACCAATCCAAGTCTTAATCTCCCTTACAAAGTGTTGTTTCCCGTCGTTGCCTCTGATGTTGTTGCAGCTGTCAACTTCGCCAAAGAGAATCGTCTTGAAATCAGTGTTAAGAACAGTGGCCATAGTTATCAAGGTGCTTCATCCAAAAAAGACACACTCCTACTGAACATGAATCGATACACCCATTATGCTCCGACTGGAATCACAGACTGTGATGCATCCACATTGGATACCACAGTAGCTGAGGATATGAGCGATCAGCCATGTCTTCTTTCATTGGCAAAGAACAAGTCTAGTACGATTCGTGTCGGTGGAGGCGAGAACTTTGGTAAGTGTTTGTTTTGATCGATCATTATTTCGTTCTCATCACAGTTTTATATCATGAGTTCTAACATCAATGTCCTCTTACTTATACTCATCAACACATGAACATGGCAGACAAGGCGTACCGAGCTGTGATAGCTGCCAATGAGGAGGGAGGTTACAAGTATCACCTAGTAGGAGGCGCAGCAGGCACTGTAAAAGCCTGAGTGAGTAATGTTTTTGGTACTGGGATGCTGTCAATTCTATGTCAACTAATAATTATTGTGTTTAACCAATCATCTCGCTTGTTTGTTTGACTGAAACGATGATACAGTGGGGTGGTCTTTTCAAGGTGGTCTCCCGGGAACAATGGCAGGCCGACTCTATGGTATGTGTGCTCATCTTCATCTACTTATTTGTTAGATCGCTTATATATTTTGAACAGCTGAACATTGATTAATCCTCATATTATTATCTTCCTCAAAACAAAACATGACAGGTCTTGGCGTAGATCAGTTTGTGCAAATTGAGATGGTGCTGCCAAATGGCGTTCATGTAAAGTTTGGGCCTACCGAATGGGAAGATGCCAGTGCAGCGGGATTCATTGTCCCGAAAACGAAGGTCGTGACAGGAGTGTGTAGAAGCAACCCTGATGAACACGATGAGGAGAAATGGAGCTGGGAGCGTTGTCCTGAAGACTTTGATATTGATTTCAGTGACTTGTGGTTTGCAGTCCGTGGAGGTGGCGGAGGAACCTGGGGAGTCATTACATCCGTACTTCTTCAGCTTCATGACTATCTTCCTTACACCCCTTATTTATTCAACAGACCTCCAACAGAAGAGTGCTCTCCCATCACTACTCAATTTTCAGAGTTTAAGTTTCAGTACATGAATACACCATCTCTTTTAAACGTGACGAAGGAGCACAGTCTCGCTTGTGGGAGTCCAAACACATTGGATGAAATTTACTGTTATGGCGAAGAAGATGTGATGCAAGCCTGGACAAGATTCCTAGATCTGAATAACTTGACTGATAAGATGGCATTCTTTTCAAGGTTCTTCAAGAGAACAACGAAGGTGTCATGCAAACTCCAAAAGGATATGCTGAAGGGGCGCTGTTTGGTGATTTGGATAGGTTCCCTGGTAAAGTTAGGGATGCTCCTGCTCCTTCATGGAAGGGAAATCAGTTTGGTGTTTTTTGGTCCCGCAATCCTTCCTTGATGAAAGTGAAGAGAATGTAAAGTATGTTTTGGAGAGCGCAGATAGAGATAGTCTTGGTGCAACGCCATACTACGCTTTCGGGGGCGGTACGGTCAGCCGTTCCGATCAAGCCAATTCTCTTTCCCAGGCTCATCGCGATGCTGCTTTCACGTTGAATTTCAATCTCACTGGCGACTTCTACGAAAAGATCTTCCCCAAGATGTATGACCTTTCCGACAAGACCAAGTTTCCTCCTATTTTTGGCTCCAACCATGCAGGGTTTCTCGCTATGGGACCTTTGAAGGAAGATTGGACTAAGCCTTGTCCTTGGGAATGGACATTCAAGGAACGCGGAGAAAAGTGCAACTCTTTCCCAAGAAGCGATTTACGGGACAGAGCGGCTCGCCCGAATTGAGGCAATCAAGAAGGCTGTTGATCCCCAGTTCATTTTCAACTGCGCCAATTGTATCGGAAATAATCTTCCCGAGGCATCCAAGTCTCCGTCTCCTCCTGCTGAGCCGTCTCCTCCTGCAGAACCTAAACCTCTTGATGAGCCATCTGGAGCATCTTATGTGTCTTCTTTCGCAGCTGCCATCATTGCGACCACGGCGTACTTGCTCATCAATGTGGTCTAGTTATACGTGTGAAGTAGAGAAGAAAAGCTATCTTTTAGGTTGGTGAGTACACAAGCAGAATCAGCTTACCCTTGAGATAGGAAGCTTTTTAGTGAAGTAATTTTGTGTAGAAGAAATAATTTTTGACATCAGAGTGGTATCTTCCTTTTGCGTTTGAGTATGAAGTCACAACTTGGGCGTTATAACATGATCTCTATACGCCGCATATTCGTTCCATGTAACCTGCCGCATATCAAATGAAAGCTCATGACCTCCCAAATTGATGATGCTACTGTCGGATCACATCCTCAGTGTCAGTGTAGGTGTTGTGTTACATATGTTTGCCCTTCGCGTCCGCCCGGTCGGCATCAATCTCAAAACTCAAGCACCATCCTACAACATACAATACAAACGAACGTTGAGTTCTTCCATTACATAGTTATTATTAAGTATGCCTCTTCTTTAGTTCTGCGGTGGGTGGAGCACTGCAAGTACATCATAAGCTACGTATTAGGGGTCGTAGCGGTACCCCAGTCCCGCTCGCTCCCCTCGCTCGCCTCTTCCAAGATACTGAAAAATTCACTTGCAACGCAGTCATACAAATCGAAAACGTTTACGTTGCCTTCACCAGTCGTCCGATGATAATAATCCCGTCTTCATTGGTGGTGACCAATCATTTTTCTCACAATGTACTGAAAGCCGCTTCGTCATGCATTCATTTACATCATCTGCTCTCGATACTGATAGCACTTCCAATGAAGCGCCGTGTGAGACTGTCGACAAGATTTTCAAGAAACTGAACTCCGACATGGCTGAAATGATCTTTAGATTCATCAGCGGTGAAGAAGTCATGCGGACCAAAGATATTGCGAAACATTCTTAGTTATCTTTGTTGGAAGGATATCATGCATGCTCGAGTGAGCAAAAAATGGAGAGAGGCGGCGAAGCAGAGTATCGTTCCTCCTACCATTTTCCATATTGATAGCGTGAGATCGTACAACGCTATGAGAGTAATGTCTACTGCTCTACCGAACATGGAGCAGCTATCTATCTCTAATCTCGGTCATGAAAACATGTACTCTATCGGGGGAAGGACCCAGATAAGATGAAGAAATGGCTCAACGTACTGCCAACCTGCCCTCCCATGATATCAATATCATATCCAGTTTTAGAAAGCTGCGTGTCATGCACATGTGCAATGCTCTGTTGAATGGAAGTTTCCCCGTCCTCTTCAACTTCCAACTTCTTGAAAAATTGAGTATACAGTTTTGCAACTATCTAACATTTGATCTTGATATGCTACAGGGTCTGCCCTCGCTGCGAGAATTGGATTGTTCTGGCAATCCACGCTTGACTGGTGATCTCAGCAGCTTAAGAGTGCTCAAAGGCACTCTTGAGAGTGTAATAATTCGATGTCGCGATATATGTGGCAGCTTGATGGACCTCGCTGACTTTCCGCATATGGAGGAGTTGGATTTGAGATGTTCATCTGTAACAGGAGACATTCGGGACATCCATGAACACGATTTTCCGGCCTTGGAGAGCCTCGCTCTTCCACGTACCGTTTGTGGTGGTACATATTATTTGTGTCAGTGATTTCTGAGTTGCCTAGTCTCATGCATACAATCCATCTCCTCTTACAACGCATTCCAACACTATTCGAAAAGGACAGGCTCCCAAGAGCTTTCGGTTGGTCGCTCTCGAAACAATCTCCTGATTGGTATGCTCGAGACTGTAGAAATGGAAACCCAACGCCTCCATTTCGCCTGCAAGTGATTCAAGCGGGAAAACGTCGGGGGTGGAGTTGGTGTACTTTCTATGGTGACCATTTGTGCGAGATCAACTGGCTTGATCCAGAACCAAGCCGTGAAAGTAGCGACTACGAAACTTACGTTGAAGATTTGCAGCGTATTGAGCAGCACATAAGCTTCTACAGAGGATTTCACGAACCACCCACTGAAATGGAGTACCGTCGTCTATGTGATGGATTGAAGCAGAGGCAGAGAGATTAGAGACCTCCCAACATGTAAGCATTTGTCAAATACATAATTGTAGGGATTACTTTGAAAGCTGGTGAACACAACCATATTGCGTCTAATGTTACTTATAAGCAGTCCATCTCTCTCCTCTCTCTTACTACTGGCCTACTTGTCCAGTCGTGCCAACCTCCGTCAAACTTGCTACTTTCACTTCGCTTTCGTCCACCAAAGAAGAACCACCTGTGGAGTGTCTCAGTACTCTAGCCCAGTCACCCCCCACCCCTACCACCGGGGGAAAGGGGCGACGAGAGAGATTTGAGAGTGTCGCCTGCTTGCACTTCTAGCTTCTCTCTTCTCCCATGCTGTCCAGTCCCCGGTGGTAGGGGTGGTCACCCCCTCTTTCCAACAGAATAAAATGATTTCGGGCAATTAATTTCATGGATCTGGCAGGATAAGTCGAAGTTGTCACCTAGCTTTTCCCCCCTAGTATCTTAATGAGGGGGTATAAGAATTTCAGCTAGAGGCTGTAGGGGGGGGGTTGAGATTTGAGATGTTAGGTGGGAGAGAGACACGAATCTTATATTTGGCGCGCACGCCACCTCATCGCTTCCGATCGATCTTTCATCTTTCCTCCATGATGATGTGCTCATAGTATAGGCTGAGTCAATCTGCTACATGTTATATCCCTCCAGCAGTCAGCAGTCCCATTCACAGAAGAATAATACAGTACAGCAAGATGACGGAGCAACAACGGCATCGTTCCAACTACTATTCCCTGCGTCCAGCATCATTCATCGCAGCGGGCGCCATCTTGCTTTCGGCATCATCATCATCATCAGTTGTGCACTCGTTTCAGCTGCCGACAATACCATCATCTAACAGCCATATCAGAGGAAGCCGATGGAATAATGCCGTTAGCTCTTCTTCTCTTTTCGAGTCATCATCATCATCGTCGGACAGTGCAGAAGGTGGTGGCAGCGTAGCCTCTGAATGGATGGCAAAAGAAAAGCAAATTGAGGAACAAATGGATGCAACAACAACAACAACTGTAGATTCCAAAACCACCACTGAAGACAACAGCACTTCTTCAACAATGAATTCAAACAACAGCGTCAATAATGGCGCCACCACCACACACACCCAAGGCCGCTGGGAAGAACTCCACGGCAACTACATCCTCCGCCCACCCCCATCTCAACCACCCCGCGCCCTCCTCCACTTCCTCGGCGGAGCACTCGTCGGCGCCTCTCCGCAACTAACCTACCGCTACCTCCTCGAACGATTATCCTCTAACGGCTATCTCATCGTAGCGACACCGTACCAACTTAGTTTCGACCATTTAACCACCTGTGATGAAATCATTGACAAGTTTGAAAAGGTGGCGCCCATGCTAGCACGAGAGTATGGGGCAGTCCCCGTAGTAGGCGTGGGACACTCCTGTGGATCATTATTACACGTATTAATCACAAGTTTGTTCCCCGATACACCCCGAGCGGCCAATGCTTTGTTGAGTTATAACAACCGTGGAGTCGGGGAGGCGGTACCATTCTTTGAAGAGTTGATTGTCCCATTGTTTTCGGATAAAGAACGGAATGGTAGTCGATTGATCAAGGCGGCGATTGAGGTGGCGAGAGATCAGTATAATGGTCGTGTGCCGAGTGATGAAGTGTTGTTTAATTTGATCAAGGAGTTGCCGAGTCCTATTCCGGGACAATCGGTCAATTCCTTATTGGGGGCGTTCTTGGGAGGGGATAATGGAGGATTATTGTCGCCATCGTTGATTTCGATACCGAAACCATTGCGTGAATCACTTACCAATTTGTTGGCAGAGCCGACATTTGATGCGTTGACGAATGCAGGTATAACACCATTGTTACTGCAATCTCTCGATATCACACAACAAATACCCAAGTTGATCGATGAGGTAGAAGATGGAGCACGAGACTTTGTACCCACACCCGATGCCATGTCCTCGGCAGCACGAAGGGCGTATCGGTGTCGTAGAACGTTATTAATGCAATTTGAGAATGATAATTTGGATGATTCGGAACAGTTGGAGAGTTATTTGAGGGAGGCGGAGAGTGTGATGAAGATGAAACGGCCGATGATTACGATTGATTTGCAGAGGAAGGTGTTGGATGGGAATCATGCTACGCCGCTTTTGGGTCCTTTGGGGGGTGAGGATGATGCTTTGAGGGAGGTGTTGGGAAGTTTGGGTGGTGTTATTCCTGGTGGTGGAGGAGGAGGTGTTGAAGAGGATGGTGGTAGTACGGATGCTGCTTCCAATATGATACCAGTGGAGAATGTGGTGGATGAGTTGGTTGCTTGGCTGGATGAGGGATCACTGTAAGAGAGAGTGGATTGAATGAAGAAGAAAAGATTAACTGATATTTCCACGCAATAAGCCGAAAGTGTAGATACCATAACCATGAACAGAGCAATTCACAACTTGACTGCAATTTGAAGAGTCTAATCATGGTCCAACCGAGCAATAGGATTGTTGATGAACTGCTTTATAACGTTAGACTTTTTGATACCGTAGCATATCCACGAGCATTTTATGCATTGTTCCATCCACAAGATTAGAGTTGCCCCCTAACTTTCATAGAGACGATGGTACTGCTGCTCGGTGGGTGGATCGTAATATCCTCTGAAGCAATCTATGCCATGTTGAATACGCTGCAAGTCTTCAATGTAAGCCTCGTGGTCACTGCTTTCACCGCTTGGCTCTGGATCAAGCCAGTTGATCTCGCACGAATGGCGTTTATCTCGAGGAGTC
Organism: Skeletonema costatum; assembly: GCA_018806925.1. Classification (NCBI taxonomy): domain Eukaryota; phylum Bacillariophyta; class Thalassiosirophyceae; order Thalassiosirales; family Thalassiosiraceae; genus Skeletonema; species Skeletonema costatum. The sequence goes on along the minus strand of JAHBBA010000654.1, from coordinate 298,181 downwards.
CAAGGGAAACCGCTGAACCAACTCCATCCAAGACGTGATCCCACTTGAATCAATTGCAAGTTAAATGGAGGTTCTATTATTTCACTTTCCTCATCCCAACCATACCAATCAGGAGAGTCTTCAGAGAGCTTCCAATAGAGATCGAACTGCATACGTTGCAAGAGGAGATTCAAAGCGAAACTAGGCACGCCAGAAATGAGCTCAAACTCATAACGCATACCACCATGGACGCTCTTTGGGAGATCAAGTCTTTCCAAAGCTGGAAAATCGTGTCCACAGATGTGACGAATACCAGATCCAACTCCTCCAGACGTGGAAAGTCTGCCAGATCCATAAAATTGCTCGAAATATTTGGGCAAAGACGAATAAACAACTTTTCAAGTGTGTCTTTGAGTGCTCTCAAGCTACTGAGATTACCGGTCAAGTGTGGATTGTCATCTAGAGTGACACTTTCCAACTTCTTGAGCACTCTCAAGCTGCTGAGATTGCCAGTCAAGTTTGGATTGCCATACAGCTTCAATGCTTTGAGCAACTGCAATCCTTCTAACATATCAACAGCCCACTTCTGATGAATACAATTCAAGATACTCAAGCTCTCCAGAAGTGGTAAGTCGAAGAGAACAGGACATCTCCACATAGAAAACGTATTCACATGCAACTCTCGCAGCTTTGTGAAGCTGGATATGATGTTGAGATCATGAGCATGAGAGTGATAGTTGGCAGTTTCTGCAGCTACCTCTGGATCAGTGCCTTCGGAGTATATATGCCTTCCTCCAAGATCAAATATTGATAGCTGTTGTAATTTTGGGAGCGCTTTCGCCATCACTCTCATGGCGTTGTATGATCTCAAGCTAATTAATCACATAATCAGAAGGAGGAATAATCGTCTTCATCGCTGCATCTCTCCATGTTGTGCATACCTGACGAGCACGCGATATCTTTACGAGAGAGGAAGCTGAGGATGATTGCAACCTCATCTATGCTCCCTTTTTCAGCGGTATTGTCAGCGAGGGCGAGGCACATCTCATGATCATGTGTACTCCTGGGAGCCGATGACGCGGACGAATTCATGACGAAGCGGCTATTGATTCCAGTTCTTGAAGAGAGGAGAGATTGGTCACCAACTGTGGAGACGTCGTCGCTATTACCGATTGGCGACATGGATGTTTCTTCTGCGCTTTGAAAGTGAAGTAAAGGCGAGGAGAGCGAGGGAAGCCTGAGCAGCGCGGAGAAGTAGGTGCCGTTGCGACTCGAAAAGCGTACCGTATCTGTGTACATGAAGGTTCACTCTTACACACCATGCGTTTGTTTGACGTCTTTGCTAGCATGCCCCACTCAAAGAAGCCAAGACTGCTGCTATCGGACTCTGCTCGAAACGCTTCTGTGCCGCGCCGGCCGAATGCGAGCATGAATGATCTGAGCGATGACACGCTCGCATTGATTTTCGGGTGCCTCGGTCCCGTGGATATTATGCGTGCTCGGTGCTGCAAAAAGTGGAGAGAGGCAGCAAAAATGACAATGGTTCCTCTGACTGACTTCAAAGTTGATAGCGTGAGAAAATATAATGCAATGGCCGCGATGGCGACGGCGCTGCCGAATCTACAGCAAATTACGCTCGGAGATCTTGGTGCGTATTCCCCTGATGCGACAAACCACAAATATGTCGATGGCGATGACCCGGATGAAGAATGGGCTGCTTCAACTGCCGGCTTTACCACACACGATATCGGAGTATTGTCTAACTTTAGAAATCTGCGCAGCTTGAAGATTGACACTGCGGAGTATGATGCATTTAGTGAGAGTAACGCTCCTTTGAGTGGAAGATATCCTTTTCTATTCAATTTTTCTCTTTTAATGAAATTATCCATTGGACCCCCCGACGATGCCGAAAGGGGGGTGGGTTTGTTTTGCCCTTGTTCCATTCGATGGGATCTAGAAGATCTAAGGGGGTTGCGGTTTCTGAAAGAATTGCATTGCAATGGGAGTCGATACCTATCTGGAAACATACGAAGTCTAAGAGTGCTGAAAGATACACTGGAAAAGGTCGTTATTATGAATTGTGGTAGTGAATTTGTGTTTCGTTCTTCTAGTGTTGAGGGTAACTTCATGGATCTAGCCGACTTCCCGTTGTTGAAGGTGTTGAATTTGACTGAGTCAGCTGTGACAGGTGATATTGGGCAGATATGTAAAAATGATTTCCTGGCAATCGAAACAATAGAACTTCCAAGCGGTGTCTACGGTGGAACGTACTATAAATTTCAGCGCATTTCTGATGTGCCCGGGGTTGTGCATGCAATCTATCGTCTCATGAAACGCACTCCGACAATTTTTCGAGATTTCCATTTGAGAAACTCCCAACGAAGCTCGGACCGACTTCCCCGACGACACCAACTTCTGCTTTGGAAGCTCTCGGCTGATTCTTCAGACTTCTATCGTCAGAATTACCAACACAGGAACGGATTTATTCGACCCCCATTTAATGTGGGATTTGTTAGGGTGGGATCACGTCTTGGGTGGTGTTGGTACAGCGGTGATCTTTGGAGTGTTCGAGATAGATGCCTTTCGTGCGAGATTAATTGGCTGGATCCAGAGCCAAGCAGAGAATGTAGTGATTATGAACTTTACGTCAAGGAATTGCAAGATGTTCAGAAGTTTATGCGCTTCTACAGAGGATTTCACGAACCACCCACTGAAATGAAGTACAATCAACTTTTGGATGAGCGCTCATATCTAATCTGATAAGATCAAGATAGAGATGGCAACGAAAGACGGCACACGTATTTCCGGCCACAAAGTGTTCAAAGAGGAAAGGGAGTTCAACTATGTACGTCCGATTATTACTGTGGTGAAAAGGAAACGAATAAAATCTAACGCCTAATATTTTTTCTACCTTTTACTCCTTTTCATCATTTGACTCGTATACTCCCAAATGGTAAGTGCTCCACTAACGTGAACATTCAAGGACCTAATAATACCGAGCTGAGGAATCTCAATGCACTGATCCACTGCAGATAGAAACTCGACAGGAATACCCTCCTTCTCCTTTCCAAGCAAAAGGACGACTTTGTCAGGAAAGTTAAATCTCGTCAAGCACTTACTCGACGATGTTTGCTCAAGCCCTACGATAGTATATCCTTCTGTTTTCTTTTTGTGAAGCCAGACCAACAAATTTTCCTCCTTGCATTCTTCCATGTCAATCCAATCGTTAGCGCTTGCTGATATCGACTTGAAGTCATCTTGTTTCTTTACAAGTGTGTTGGGAAGAACAAGAGTTTCTGCCGCAAAGATTTCTGCAGTCCGTGCTAAGCCTGCCAAATTGGGGACTTTGTCGACAAGAGTTGCACAAACGATGAGACCCTGTTTCTTATTTCCTGCTGCATTAAATTTCTTGTTCTCGTGAAGGGATTGGATGCGCAAATCCAACGCATCCACAGGTAGAATTTTCCTCTGAAAATTGACAAGCTCATCGTTCTCCGGCACAGATTCGTCTTGGTTGCCGCCTTCAGCACTGATCAATAGATCTTCCATTTGTTTCCATTCAGGAGCGTCCTCATCGTGAACTTCTTTGTAAACATCTGCCAAGCACTCCTTGATGGCATCCACCATGTGCACCGGGCTTGCCTCATCTCCGTCATCAACTTCAAATGCTAGTAAGCCTTCAAATTGACACGCTGTATCAACATCGTATGAGTCAAAGAATGACTGCTGCTTTACTCTAACTCGGCTCATGTCTTGGTTCTGTTGTAAGAACAAGTATACTGATCGCAAAACAGCGTCATCCTTCTCTATGGCACCACCGCCGCTGTTATTCTCCACATCTACCACCAGAGGGATTAATTTATAGACGAGCAGCTGAGCTATCGCCCTGGAGAAACCTTGAGTTGATGACAGCCAGGGAAGCACTCCACATAGGATCTCCTTTATCTTTTTGTCGCTCTTAGAATGGAAGAAATCATTGCTGTAGCTGCCCACTGTAAGATTTCCTCCAATAATCATGAGAGACGAGACGTACTGGAGAGATAGGTCATTGCGTCGAATTTCAGTGATGAAGAATTGTCCGAAAACGGATGGATGTTTCCGGGTGCATTGTACAGTGAAGCTAAAATGTGCAAAGTGATAAATTTATCAGTATTTTTGGAAAGGAAGAAATGAAACAAGTAGAGAGAGGAACGACTTACCATTCCATGAAGTAACGTATTTGACCATGTGATAGGTTTGACATTGCCTTGAATACTTTCTGGGCAACTTCATTTGCGATATCAAATGTGACGAATCGACTTAGTAGGCATAAAGCTTGCCAGGAACGCATCATCTTTGAGTACTCTTCTGACCCCGTGATAAAAGGCTTTCCTTTTGCTGGAGGTAGACAGCAAGCGTCGATGAGTTTCAATATGATGTGATGCACAAGTTCTTTCAAGACGACATCTGACATATTTTCTGGGGAGGGAAGTTTGCTCAGAAACGAAAGGACGAAGGCACGTGTGATACTTGAGCCGTCAGTTGTCTGAGGAAGTATGCCATGCCGATCTTTTGTAGAATTCTGATTTGCAGATGACTCGTCAAATTTTGGCTCCTTGTAAACGAGTAGCTCGGCAATGTTATCACGGTATGGAATCGCTGCAAGGCCGACATCTTGATCACTCGAATCTTTGTTGCCCAGCCATGCAACAGAGATGTAGCTCACAGCCACAATATTTATGTGCGGTTTCAATGCACTCCCCATTTCGATTAATTTCTCAAAGCTCTCCATCACAGGCATGTTGTCGCGGTCGCCATCAACGTAAGAGTTTTGATACTCGTGCAAAAGTAGCTTGGGACTGAACAGAAGATTGCACATTGATGATAGCATATGCATCCAGGTTGAGCTTGCCGTCTCTTCTTTGAGCACAGCAAAGAGTGTTTCACTGATGACTTTAATTGAAGATAGCAGCGACGTCCCATTGGCACCAGCATCTTCTAATTCCACAAGGTACTCTCCACATGACGTAGTACAAGCAAAAAGAGGAGGAAGAGCGATCACAGGCGTACTGTCCACTGCTTCATTTGCAGAGGTTAATATCTTCTCGTAAATTTGTTGCATGCTTCCAGACGCTAGTTCTGCACCGCCAGGTTGCTTTCTTGCCGCTTCGTTAATCATGGGAACAATCAGAGATAACGAGCCCCATTTAGCATAATGGAAGATTGACCTCAACGCCTGGACCGCGTCTCTCCTCATTGATTTACCTTTCGCCTGCGAAAGTTCGCACGTCATAATTGCTTCGCAGATTGATAGAAGCTTTTCCAACTCTTTGGCATCTTCGAATTTTGCATCGCATGACAAGGATGCATAGCATAGAGTGAGCGTAACGACAGTTTCAATGGGGCCATCTGTTTCGTCGGAGTTGGGTTGTTTGAGAGAGTCGGCACATTGACTGAGAATTGCATTCACAGCAAGACTAATAGATGACGATGACGGAAAGGAAAGGTGCAGCACCCGAATTTGATTGATGAGCGTGTAAATATAAGAAGAAGCTTGACCCGACGCCTGAGAACGAGTAGCACCCGACTTCTCAGCCCTCCCTCCTAAAGATGTTTTAATCTCCGTTACCTGCGACATCAGCAATTGCACTGCATGATTCAATAGGAATTCGACATTCGGTGGCGGCGGCAGCATACAGTTCTGTTTGTCTGTCACAATATCACCATTACCCATTCCAGATAGGGCTTCTTCGCGGCAGCCCCACTCCAACAAAATCATTGAACGAATGGCTTTGTGAGATGAAGCGGAGGGAGGTTTCTGAAGACCCTTAAAAATGGCTGGCCAAAGCATTTCACTCGCATTTCCCGTTAGAGTACACAGCAATGAAATAGCCATTCCCAGGGTGCGTTCTAGTGTATTAACACCCGATAGAATGTCGATTTTGTCGTTGAACGGCAACATTTCTCCCATGACATATGCCGAGGCACAAACAGGAGCAGCGTTGTTAGCCCACTGTCCATCTCCGAGACCGAGAATCCAAGTTGCAAGAGCACTACGCGTCAATGAGTGTGTTTCATTATCTGTATTGTCCACGAGATCATCTTGCGGGGGATATAGACTAAGAACATCCAAAACGATAGAAGCATCGGGACGTGTCCACGGCACAGCGTTCTTGAGCATCGATGACAAGTCTTGACGCAACCCTTCTTGCAAAGATCGAGGTGCTCCTCCTGATGAGAAAGTTGATAGCATGTCTTTGATCGCAGCTCGTACAGTTTCTTGTTCCAGAGTGTACTTGTGAGAAGCAGATTGGTCGACAGCAGTAGCCACGGCACGAAAAAGAAGTACAAGAGATCGCCACTTCAATGTCGTGATGACAGCAAGGATCCGTGTCATAAATTCTGACAACTCGGAGCCATCCTCAGAAGACGCAGCCAATGCAATTACATAATTGGAAAGAAATTCTGACAACAGATCCGCAACTTTCTCACTCTTTTGCTGTCCACCTTCGTCAATCTGCATATTCGTTCCGACTTTTGTACCAACAATAGAGTCGTAAGAACGCATCACAATATCCAATACAAATGAAACTGAAACAGTTGTGATTGGGACGGATGCTCCTCCTGACTTCTTCTTCACCTTGCATTTGCTCTCAGCTTTCCTCATGAAAGTACGACCATTGTCGTCCTGATCTTCCTCAGTGGCAACTGATGTAACCTGGATACCAGAATCTCCACAGAGGAAACGATAAAGTCCAAGCTTACGTAGTGTGGGTGCATCTGACAACAACACTCGACAAAGAAGTGAAGCGACATCTTCCCATACAATGAGGGGAAGCTCATTGGTCGAATTCGTTCCCTCCTCGAGAGTGTTCATGGAAGCTTCCGATGATAGCTCCTTCACTGTCGTCCAAACCTGATCTACCAAGTGAATCTCTATTTCCATCTCCAGCATCTCAAAGCACAACACGTACTTCATCCACATGTCAGCACGTTTCTGCTTGTCGATACGACTATCCTGATTGTCTTTTCCCTGTCGGCCTTTACCTTTACCCTTCTTCTTAGATCCACTTCTCAATAAACTATCACGCTCATATTCGATCAATAATCTCAGAATATGGGCCGATCGACGACGCAAGAGTTGATCAATGGCCGCACGATCATAAGTTGAAATATCGTCGTTATAGCCGAAAGTAGAAGAACCACCATCCCTTGCTCCACGTGATAACAACGATGTTCCCCTTCCTCCAGAGTCACCACCATCACCACCAAAGCTATCGGTATCCCCACATCTCTTTAGACTCTGTCGAATCAATGCCCATACACTTGGTTGGAAAACAGGACGGCACAGAGGAGAAGACGCATGATAATCATTGTTGTCGCCGGTAGCTGGTACTGTAGGCAATTCCATCCCACGAAAGGAAGGGAGTAAAATACATAATATTGCTGTTGCAGTCATTGGTGCAACACTTTCCCTTTGGGCAACAAGATAAGAGGTGTTGTAGCAAAAATGAGATGAGTAAATTGCAGACAAGAGTTCTATCATCCAACTTCAATCAAGTTGTGCATATATGATGTCAGGAAAATATATGCATCACTTACCAATTCCGGCAACACTTCCTCTTATCCAACGAAACCACCTCTTCCGAGTAGGGGGAAAGCAAAAGTAAAATTTCATTCCATAGTTCTACCGCCCTCGTTTTTTGTTGCTGCTGTTCCTTCAAATTACCACTGCCGACACTGCCCGACGGATAAAGTTTTGGCAATAACATTCCCGTAACAGGCCGTACTGCTTCCAATGACAACAATGGCTCCAACAACACCACACTTTGATTGTCCTCCTTGTTGCTACCACCACAATCTTGTTCCACTTGAGCATAGCAAATACCACGAATAACTTTGACAATCACCAAATGAATCGCATTGGCAACACTATCCACACATTTCGTTGGTAATTCCAACTCTTCCCCTCCACCACCACGTTGTTGTTGCTTGCCCAACAACTTGTTCATCCCATCATACAATCGAATCAACACATCACACACTAATATCAACTGTGACTGCCTTGAATGATTACTTGTCACAGCACCAACAGCAGCAGCAGCGGTGGATGTAAGCTGCTCCACAGCCAAAACACACAATTGACACACATCCTGACAATAACCCCATTGATCTTGTGTCATCTTGATGGAAGATGGGGAGATTAGATTCAATAGGGCAGTTTGTAGTAGTGTGTCATTGAATGATTTGGTGGTGTTGTTGGTGTTGAATAGTAGTGGTAGAATTACCACTTTCCATCCTAATAGTGATGATGAAGTTGACGACACTGAAGTGGATGATGTGTCCAATAAGTGAAGTAGATATTGAACAGTCAATAATGAATTGGTCAATCCAATCTTTCGTTTGCGCTCGTCACTCATTCGTTTGGGAAGATAGTCGTTTGATGATTTGAGTAGAACGCTGGAGATTGTGGTGATTAATTTGTTCACGTCTTCATCATCTCCATTGTCGGTGGTAGTTGATGTAGGCGAGAGCATAGAAGATACCAAAGTTTGTACCAAATCTCTCCCATCCTTCACGAACGATGTAGGCGACAGCGAAGTAAGAAGAGCCACATGCACAGAAGACGCACGTTTCAACATGGCTGCATCATCCTCTTCTTCTTCCTCCTCTCCATCTTCTTCTTCTTCATAGTAATCATCTTGCTCATTTGCATCATTGATTCCCGAGTCCATCATCATAAGATCGTCTTCATTATCTGAATCAGAGTCCAATAGACCACCGCCAAACATCATCATGCCGTCATCTGAAGAGGAGTCGCTTTGATCATCGTCATTCTCCTCATTGTCATTCATTGCTTCATTATCGTTGTCTCCATTAGCAGCAGCTGCAGCGTTGGAATGACCATCAGTCTCTGACGGCTTGACCACATTCCAGTTCAGCCCATCAAAGTGATGGAGGAGGCTGCAGGAACGTTGAATCAATAGTTGGAACTGGCTGGTGAGATCGCCATCGATTGATGCTGCCGCCATCTTTTCAGAGCAGCCTTCTTCTTCTGAGCAATGCGCAGACGATGTGATGATGGTGTTCTAATCGTGTGTAGAGCTCAGCTACCAGCTTCATGCGGCAGCTTTGGCTTTTGGATCTGCGATCTGCGGCTGTGAGAAAATCAGCGGTAGGTGACGAAGCGCGCCAAAATCCTGTCCGCCGACCGACCTTTTTCCCTCCCCACCGCTTTTTCGTCCTCTCCATACAGCACAAACACAGCAGCAACACAAAGAATAACAGCAACCATGGTGGAAAAGAATGGACAGCCTCATTTGGCCGTACAAGATGCTGCTACGGTCGATGCGTCAAAGTTGACTGCGTTGACTCCCGAAGTTGTGAGTACAAATAATTATATCATGTGTGCGGCTCTTTGCTTTGCGTTTGGGTGGTGTACGGCTGCCTACCTCAATTGATTGTAAACCGCGCCGCTCTTCAATATTATCATAATAGTGCTCAATCATTCATCATTACTAATCATCATGATATATAATACTCAATAATACATTCACACATTCAGATCTCACGCCAAGCAACCATCAACGTAGGCACAATCGGTCACGTCGCCCACGGTAAATCCACCGTCGTCAAGGCCATCTCCGGAGTCCAAACCGTCCGCTTCAAGAACGAACTGGAACGTAACATTACGATTAAATTGGGATATGCCAATGCCAAGATTTACAAGGCTGCTCCTCATGTAGCTGCCGCTGCCGACGGGGAAGATACTGTGGTGCCCGGCACGACTTATCCTATGTACACATCTCGTGGATCCTCTCATCCGGATACATTTATCGATGAAAAGACGGGAGTGTCCTATCATTTACGTCGTCATATATCCTTTGTGGATTGTCCTGGACATGATATTCTCATGGCCACCATGCTCAACGGAGCTGCCGTCATGGACGGAGCCCTACTATTGGTGGCCGGGAACGAAACTTGTCCTCAACCACAAACATCGGAACATTTGGCCGCTGTGGAAATCATGCGATTAAAGAATATCATCATTTTGCAAAATAAGGTAGATTTGGTCAAGATGGATGCAGCGTTGGCACAGCAGGAACAAATCCGCAAGTTTGTCGTGGGTACCGTGGCGGACTCGGCGCCTATATTGCCCATATCGGCAGTGTTGAAGTACAATGTCGATTTGGTCTGTGAGTATTTGGTGCACAAGATTCCTGTGCCGGTGAGAGACTTTACGAGTGTGCCGCGTTTGATTGTGATTCGGTCGTTTGATGTGAATAAGCCTGGGCAGGATGTGCATGATTTGCAGGGTGGTGTGGCAGGTGGGAGTATATTGCAGGGTGTGTTGAGGGTGGGTGATGAGATTGAGGTCCGTCCGGGTATTGTTACCAAGAAGGAGGATGGGAGTGGAGGAACGACGGTGGTTTGTTCACCCATCTTTTCACGTATATCGAGTTTGTATGCGGAGAGCAATGATTTGCAGTATGCCGTACCGGGTGGGTTGATTGGTGTGGGAACACGTATTGATCCTACGTTGACGAGGGCGGATCGATTGGTCGGACAGGTGTTGGGTAAGAGGGGCCAGTTGCCGGAGGTGTTTGCTGAGATTGAAATTTCGTATTATCTCTTGCGTCGGTTATTGGGTGTCAAGACCTCCGATGGGGGGAAGCAGGCCAAGGTTCAGAAGCTTACCAAGGGTGAGATTCTCATGGTGAATATTGGATCGACTGGTACTGGTGGTAAGGTGGAGGGTGCCAAGAGTGATTTGGCCAAGATTTCCTTGACCCAGCCTGTTTGTACCCAGGAGGGAGAGAAGATTGCATTGAGTCGTAGGGTGGATAAGCATTGGAGGTTGATTGGATGGGGTGAGATTAAGAGGGGAAAGAAGATTGAAGTGCTTGAGCCTTAATTGACAATGTTAATAATTCGTTGAGTAGAGTATGCAATAAGTATTAATCAAAGTCAGATGCTGATGAAGAAGATGATACATCCTTTGATCCAAATCACAACAGAGCTGCAGCTCTAACAGAGCTGCAGCATCGCTTGGCACTTAGTATTCTTAGCCCTCATGCCAAATCAATATATGGCGCGCCCGATCACTCGCTCATCGTCATACATCCTCAACACACATAAATCATCATTGAGCTGTAGTCTAGTGCATTAACTACATGGTAGTGTGTTCACCAGCCGGCAGTCTACAACATCAATATTATCCATCATCATCACAACATGCAGTCGGAAACCATGCCATCAGATGACGACGACGCCCAAACACAAGACAAGCTGACACACGCACAACTCACCGCCATTGAAAATGAAATCAAATCTTCACAACCGCTCACATCACAGCTGCTCCCCATTTCTGCATTACTTCATCAATATTCCACCACCGCTGCCAACGAGCAACAACAATCCGCTGGCTTTATCCAGTCAGCTCAATTCCTATCAACCAAATACACGTCACTGCGAAGAGTTCGCGGAGATGGCAATTGCTATTATCGTGCCTTTCTTTACAGTCTGTGCGAGCACTTGCTGCTACGAAATAGCAATAACAATGAGACTGGCGGCTCGAAGGAATTCAGTAGGATCAAGACAACCATTGCCAATTCGCTCAAGTGGGTGTGTCAATTTGGATATGAGGAGATGACGATTGACATGTTTTATGAGGAGTTGGTGGAGTTATTCGACTTTATTGAGACATCATTGAGTGCTGCTGACAATAACGACAAATCGGCATCAACAGCAGCAGGGGCAGCGAAAGATGAGTCGAATCGCAATAATGCACAACAACAACTCCATGCCAAGCTAAACGAAGAAAATTCCACATCCGACTATTGCACATGGTACCTCCGCGTACTAACCGCTGCCCAAATGAAATCCAATCCAGATCGCTTCCTACCCTTTTTACTTGCCGACGAAACCAATATGATGATGGATATTCCAACATTTTGTTCACGAGAGGTGGAACCAATGGGGAAGGAATGTGGGATGGTGACTGTGGCGGCGTTGGCGGAATGTTTGGGTGTGAAGGTGGTGATTGAGTATATGGATGGGAGATTGTCGAATAATGATAATGATGCTGCTGTGGGGGGAATTGGTATTGGTAGGAGTGGGGAGGTTGTGAATCATGTGTTCGGTCAGATCCATGATGAGAATGATGAAGATAGAGATAGGATATGTTTGACATTGTTGTATCGACCTGGTCATTATGATATTTTGTATTGACGACTACAACAACAACATCAATTTTGGAGAGTATTTCAAGCACAGCTATGTGGATGTGGAATGATGTAATTGTCAGTCCAACGCAATATATATGGACTGCTTTAGCTCAACTTTGAAGCTACTAAGTTGATATTCTACTACTATTTATCACACTTGGCATTCCACCAATTCATTTCATCACAACAATTCGATCGACTACCAAACAACTGATCTTGGTTGGATATCTATCGTTATAAAAGCAGTCCGATCGTCTATATAAAGAGTAGTGTTCGAGACTGGCAATGAACACGATGATTCCAATGAAATATCATCATCATCTGACAATGTCGTTGTTGCAAGACTTTTACTGAGGAAAGAAGATGCAAGGAGGCGGAAAGGTTTGAGAGTGCATAAGTCTCAATTGAAGTGGTGGAAATCGTAGATTGGCCAGGCAGCTTCATGGATCTGGCTGACTTTCCGCGTCGAAGGAGCTGTATCTGTTAAGCAGGGGGGAAGTAAAGAGAAGAAATAAGCCTACTTAGGGACTTTCTACCAATACAGTAATGTCTTCCGTCAAGAGTCAAGACTATGTCAAGCCCCCCCTTACTTACTATGATGTAATCTCTACAACAGTTAGATCAAGTGCTGATGTGTTCCCTGCATAATCGGTTGTACTCTTCTGCTGTGGGCGGCTGGTGGTAGCCTCTGAAAAAGTCGATTTCTTGCTCAATATTGCTCAGCTGAATCATGTAAGTTTCGTAGTCATCACTCCCTCTGTCGGGCTCTGGATCTAACCAATTTATTTCACAGGATTGGCATGGTGAATCAAAATCATACCATGTTTCGTCGTAATGTAAGCCCCATCGCCAACCCAGCCTTTTACCAGCCCGAACGAATTGAACGTCGAAAGGAGGGCCAGGAACCGTATCATCTTCTTGATATTCAAAATCATACCAATCAGGTGATTCTATCGAGAGAGACCAATTGCAGTCGCTAAATAAATCTGGGTCATTTTTTATGAAACGATGTAGTGCCCGGATTACATCAGGCACATCAGAAATGTGATCAAAGGCACACCAATGACCCCCATAGATTCTATCAGTGAGTTGTAGTATTTTCAACTTCGGAAAGTCATTCCCACCAATGTCCCGAACATCACCACTTACATGGACGTCGAAGAGCCCTAAATAGAGCATCATCAGATGTGGAAAGTCAGCCAGATCCATTAGGTTGCCCTCAACATACCTGCAGTTGTGAATTTCAAAGCATTCAAGTGTATCTTTGAGCACTCTCAAATCCCTCGTGTTCCCAATTACGGGAGTAGATTGGATGTGAAGATCTTTGAGCATGGGCATGCTTTCCAATACCTCCAGATTCCATTTCAGAGAAAAGCAATTGATGACATGGAGCTTTTGGAGGAACTGAAAATTATTGAAGAGAGAAGGATATCTTCCATTCAAAGGTGTCGGAAAAAGTTCCAGATCGGTCAACTTTGTGAAGTTGGACAGGACTTCGATATCGTGTGTGATGTAGTTGTCAACACGATCAAAACCATAACTTTCTTCAAATGGATCCTCGCCATCGACATATTTGTGTCCTCTCCCGAGGCAACCAAGCTTTATCTTCTGTAGATTCGGCAGCGCCGTCGCCATTGCAACCATGAAGTTGTAATCTCTGCCGTTATCAACTGCGAAGTCAGCCGGAGGAACGGTCGTTTTCTTTGCTGCCTCTTTCCACTTTTTGCAGCACCGAGCACGCATAATATCCACGGGACCGAGGCACCCGAAAATCATTGCGAGCGTGTCATCGCTCAGATCATTCATGCTGGCGTTTGGCCGGCCGGCGATCCTGAGTGAGCGTCGCGGCGCTGAAGCGCTTCGAGCAGAGTCCGATAGCAGCAGTCTTGGCTTCTTTGAGTTGGACATGCTAGAGCAAAGACGTTAATATTAGCATTATGGTCTATTATGGTGTGTTGATTGCGCTGCGGGGGTGGCTTTTATTTGAGAGAAGCGAAGAAAAAAGCATACTTAAAGAACTCTTACAATACAATACCCTATTGTACCCATTTTAAATAGTGAGATAGATACATGGAACATACGACGTAAATACATTCTCTGTTCAAAAAGTAAGGTCCATTCTTTGTTGCAGCAAGCGGAAGTCATTATTACACTCGTGTGAAATTCTTAGAATCATGGTTTGTGATTAGTTGCTACTGCTAAGAGACAGAACTGTGTGTCTGTTTGTCCCACGTCCCACAACGTATCAAACACTCCCCAAAGCACAAGGTCAAGGTAAGGTTCATATCTCAATCTCAGCTATGGCTATATGAAACGGCAGACTGGCCCAGTTTTACTGTCCTTCTTTGCTGCTTGTTTCAACAAATCACCAATGATTCCCCGTCCCGGAGATTGATTCATCATTCCCACTTCCAACAAATACGACGATACTCCAATTCAGAGGGAGGTTGGAGATGACCTTTGAAAAAAATTGTATCCAAAATCTCTTCAATATGCTTCAACCCCTCAATATAACCTTCGCAGTCACTGCTTTCACTGTGTGGCTCTGAATCGAGCCAATTAATCTCGCACGAATGAACATCACCGTAAAGACTCTTCTTACACCAGCTCCATCCTCGACGAGATCCTGCTAAAAATAATTGCATGCGAAATGGAGGTGGTGGATTGAACCTTAGATCCTCCAATTCATACCAATTAGCTGAGTCTTCTGAAAGCTTCCAATTGAATGCATCTGAAAGCCAGTATTCTTTCAACCGCCGTGGAGTGCGTTGCAGGAGTAGATGGATTGTGTGCATGAAACTAGGCACGTCAGAAATGAGCTGAAACTCATAGCCAAAGCCACCATGGACGGTACGTGGGAGAGCGAGTCTCTCTAGGGCTGGAAAGTCTTTTCTACCAATGTCTCGAATGTCTCCTGTCACGTTTGTGGAGTTTAAATCCAACTTCTTCAGACGTGGGAAGTAATAAACATCGCCGTAAATACTCTTCCCACACCAGCTCCATCCTCGACGAGATCCTGCTAAAAATAATTGCATGCGAAATGGATGTGGTGGACTGAACCTCATATCCTCCGATTCATACCAATCAGCTGAGTCGTCTGAAAGCTTCCAATTGAATGCATGAGAAAGCCAGTCTTGTTCGAACAGCCGTGGAGTGCGTTGCAGGAGTAGATGGATTGTGTGCATGAAACTAGGCACGTCAGAAATGAGCTGAAACTCATAGCCAAAGCCACCTGCACGGTCTTTGGGAGACGGAGGCTCTCGAGAGCTGGGAAATTGACCCCCGTACAGGCATTATACGAGATCGAGTGCACCTTCGTATTCCGCCCACAGACGATCACATTCGTCTTCTGTAGGCGGCTGATGATATCCTCGATAGATATTGACATCTCCTTCATAACCTTGCAATTCTTCAATATATTTTTCATAGTCACTACTATCTCTATCCGGCTCAGGATCTAGCCAATTCACTTCGCATGCAATTGGAATGCCATGAGCAGTTTCCCATCGATAGCCAACGCGTGATCCCGCCTCGACAAAAATGACGTACATTGGAGCTGGATTATAAACTGCACCGGGATCTCCATCATACCAATCAGGAGAATCTTCAGAGAGCTTCCCGTACCAATCACATAGTAGAGACGGGGGACGTTGTTTTCTGAATGAATAGAGAACACTGATAACATCATGTGCATCAGAAATGCTCTGAAACTCTTGACCATCGCAACCGTAGACGCCCTTTGGAAGACATAGGCTCTTCAGAACGGGAAATTCGTGTTCACAGATCTCCCTAACATCACCAGTTACTGCAGAAGCGTCGAACAGATCCAACTCCCACAGATGGAGGAAGTCAGCTAGATCCATGAAGCTGCCCTCTACGTCTGGACAATTGACTATTTCCACCTTTTCAAGTGTGTCTTTCAAAACTCTTAAACTCCTGAGATTACCAGTCAAGTTCGCATTACCATACAGATCCAATTCTTTAAGCGAAGGTAGCCCCTGCAGCATCTCCAAATCAAATTCAATATAGTCGGCGCCATAGATTCTCAAATTACAAAGAAGTGGAAAGTCGAAGAGAACAGGATATCTGCCATTCAATGACAGCTGCTTTGCCTGAATATTCAACCTGCGTAACTTCCTAAAGCTGGATATGATTTCGATATCATGGGTGATAAAGTTGGCAGTTGCTGTAGCCCATAGTTCATCCGCCGGATCTTCCCCATCGGAGTATTTGTGTGCAGCACCGAGATGAGAGATTTGTAGCTGCTGTAAATTCGGTAGAGCGGTCGTCATGACTCTCATAGCGTTGTATTTAACGACGCTATCAACACCAAAATCAGCCATAGGAACAATTGTCTTTTTTGCTGCCTCTCTCCACTTTCTGCACACACGCCGCATTCGCATAATATCTTCGGGAGGGAAGCATCCAAAAATAATTGCAATCACATCGCCGCTTAATTCATTGGCCGCGGAGGCTGCATTATGTTCCACCACTGCCGATATCGTTGCATTGGCTGCTGGCCCATCGAGCCTCGGCTTCTTATGGTGAGGCATATCCAATATCAACGCACGGGAGGCTGTTGACTGTTGCTTAGGCATAGGGTGCGTTCGTTTTGTTTTTAGTGTCTTTTTGTGCGTCGGACGGAAGTCCGAAAACGGTTACGAAGGGCCTCAAAACGGTACCTACAACACTCTTCATTCCTTCTGAGCACTTAGTGTCTATGATAAGAATGCAGTGCTCACCATCTCCTTACATGCATCTCTTACTAAGCCTAACTTACATCGATTGGAGTTTGTTATCGAGTTGCAGCTACCTTTTGGAGAAGGAAGCTCTTTGTTCTGCAGGCAAGTAGGTGGAGCAATACGAATACGTATGTACTTTCATCAATCTCAATCTCAATAAGACTGTGAAACAATCATGTCTTTGTGCATGATTCATGAGCTGTTGCGATGCAAATATTGCAATCGAAAGAAAATACTCCAGCCAATAGCACATCGACCAGTTAGAATCAGCACTCGTCTTCAAACTTCAAGGGATAAGGATTTCTAAATTTCATACGATGCAATTCCTCCATCTACGCGTAGCACTGCAAAATCATATCCACCAATCCAAGCCGTCGTGCAATGTGGGCCCAATCGTCAGGCTATCCTGGGTCTAAGAACACCCAATAATCCTTCCTTTCCGACAGCATGCATTGAACAAGCTCCATGAGTTGATGGACTCCAGCAACAGCAACCTCGTCACCCCTTGCACACCAACACCAAGTGAATTCGCCCAGTCATATTACCGCCTGTCTTACTCATCTAGTAGACGATTTTACTCCACCAACGTAGGTGGCTGATGGTATTCCATCAAAATGCCGTTCAATACGCTTCAATTCCTCAATGTCGTAGTCACTGCTTTCACTTTGGCTCTGGATCAAGCCAGTTGATCTCGCACGAATGCTCACCATCGAAAGTAAGCCAACTCCTACACCCAAGACGTGTCCCGCTCGAATAAATTGCAAGCCAAACGGGGGCACTGGCCTCCCCACACATTTTATGCTACTTACAACTTACAACTCTGAGATCTGAGGGGATGGAAGGTGGGAAGGTAGATGACTCATGTACGTAGGCGGATAGAAGTAAGCAGTAAGTACTTATGTAGAGAGCGTCCCTACAAGTTTGCTCACTATGACCGATCAGTAACGAGTAACGAAGTCATCGTCGTGTCAGTCCCGGTCAGTCGGTCACTTTTTGTCTTCCCATACCTTCACTCACTTGTGCATGAATGCTCATTGGGATATTGCACGCAACCATCAACCAGTGTTTCACGAACCCGCTAAGTATGTATGGAGTACTTGTAGTGCAGCTCATTGGCTGGATGTAACTTACAAGTTGCTTATGAGTTTGTTGGTAAACATCGTCATTCTGGCAGCCTTTCCATTATCGTAGTCAATAGTAGGCATTGTTATCATCATGAATCAGCCGCATCCGCCATCGTCCATGCAGAAACAGACTGCTCAACTTCAGCAGTGCTGCTGGAGCTGGAGCAATCAACTCGCTCCTCTTCATCAACCTGCTCGAACTGTATCCAACAATTCCTTCTCATCATCATCATCGACAACAACAACATCACTCTCAACCGCTGACTCCGACTGCTGCCAACACTCCTCCAACGCCAAGAAACGGCGACGAACACATAATGTCCACTTTGCATCCACCTCCGATCTCTTCATGATACCCTCCAAATCATCTCAAGACAATGAGTCATTATGGTACACAAAACAAGATTTCACCAACTTCAAATGTGATTTACGTTCCTCTTCCAAAGCAATGGAAGAGAGTGCATGTGTAGATATTTTGGAATCTATTGCTTACTCTCTTGTCACCAAGACTGCCATGAAACATCATATCCACCTTCACCCTCATGAGAAGATACTCACACGGGGTATTGAACACGCGGTATCACCTACTGTACTAAAACTGATGGCTCACCGTCGTAAAGTTGTAACACGAAAAGTATTATGTGAGCAGGCTAGGTTACGTAAACAGCCTGGCATGAATACAAAAGAGTCGGAGCGGAGAATGGCTGCGGAGTTGGCACAGTGCAGTATGGCTGCAAGTATGTTCGCCAAGGATTGGGCCGTACTCAAGTTGCTACGCGACTAAGAGAGTCATTCCTCTACTAAATATGTATAGCACGTGAAATATTGCATCTCAAACTATCGGATTATCACATCCTCTACAATACTATCACTCAGTCAGTCTACTGAATATCCTCTTGGCTTTCCCTAAGTTCTCTCATCAAGCGCTGATACTTCATGTTACACTCCATCAAAAGATCATTTGCAAGCGATTTTGCACTCGCCTCCTTTTCCGTGACTTCTTCCCATACTTTTGCATCCTCTATCCTACCTTCTTTGTACGACAGCGTGATATTATCTCGCGCTGCTCCTTCTTTGGTCATTGCTTCACTAATCTCAGTTAGCAAGGGGTTTGATTCATTCAACTGGTCTGTAAAGAGTTGAACCTTTCGCTTTGCAAACTCGTATTCTTTCATCTTTCCATCTCTCTTGGCATTCGATGCTGCAAGCATAGCCTTGGTAACTTCAATCGATAGAAATAGTGTGAGAAAGTTCCTAATACCAAACCCTCCACAGCCGGGCTTCACTTTCTTGGGACAACCGTCTGGTCCTACACACTGAGAGCAGACTCGTTGGATAAATTCGAAGAACGGCGATTCATCCTGCGGCTTTCTTTGCAATATGTTAGAGGTGAAAATCTGAAAGAGAAGGTCATCAGTTTGGACATCCACCAATATCTGATTCCTTACAATGGCAATGTATGACTGTTCAGAGAGGTGATTCTGATGGAAGAAAACAAATGTGAGAGACGAGGCTTGCAGCGTCAAAGTGAAGCAAAATACACACGTGAATCTCACCTTGAGCAAGTTGTACATGTTCACATATCGTGAGTGAAGGATTATCACTACAATCTCCTCTCGGTTTTGCAAGTATTCTTCTTTGTGTTCAAGAGATATCTTGGAGTCTAATATCGTTTGGATGGTGCTTCCAGAAATATCAAGATCGACTGATGAATCATCGAGTAAGACTCCTTCTGCCGTACAAATGTTCAGGATGGCATGGGCGCATTCCAGAGATAGCACGTCATCTGATTTGTTGCCAGAGGGATCCTTGATATTGTCAATACCTTTCCTCAGCATCTCCTTTGTCAAGACACCATAGTAACTGCGAGGAATATTTAGGAATGTAAAGCCCTATGAAATAACATGATAATACAAGAGGATGATTGAGCAGAAATGAGTATGATGCAAGTGTTCACATGCGACACTTCTATTACCATGAAAAAATGAGTACTTACCTCTCCAAATATCTTCCTCCTATCATTAGCTTCCTGTACAAAAGATATGATATTGTCTACTCGCGATGCAATGTGCTGAACTCCCTGTCCAATCTCTTCTAGAAATCCATGCACGTGTCTAAGAAGGGTATTAGAGTGGAAAGAACATGCTGGAGTAAATTACGATGCACGACACATGGAATGAGCAAGAATATTGGGTAAAGACACTTACCCAACTTCGGTAAGGGCATTATTGATCGGCAGGTAAATCTGACTTTGATCACTTAGCGCAGAAGAGCCATCTTCAGCATTCAAAGATGCAGTATTTCCCGTCACTGTACTCTCAATTTGAGCTTCACCGGCAGCGACCACACCAGCATTACTGCAAAGAAGATGATACGATGATTGGGAGTTAGAAGAGGAAGAGAGCGCACACAAAACGTATGGATTTGACTTGCAAATCAGTACTTACAAATCGACCTTGGGTGTGAAGTAGAGAGTATCCTTGAGAGTGTCCAGAAATCCAGTCCTACTGATCACGTTGGAGACCCAATGGTCAAAGAAGGCTGGGTGGCAACGAGAGAAGGATGCATCGACCGGGGCAATACCTGGAAGTTTACAAGTGTTTGCTGCACCGGTGATTGGTTCGATAAATCTTAGCATTGTACCCTCATCTGCTAACGACGTGCCTCTTTCGCCACTGTAGTAAGCAAACACTTCAAAGACTCTTGCTTCATCACCATACTCCACTGGCCCATTCTTGAATTCTTTCGGCACAAGTTCTGGATGATGCTCAGAATAACGTAGAAAGATGCCCTCCAAACATTGATGTCCGACTTCAAACGCCAACACTGCAATCCCTTGACGATTCGAATGAGCATGATAGAATCTTGTGATGTTGGATGGAGCAAAGTGATGGTAGTCATTATCCTCCACAGCAGCATTTGCTTCTTCCACATCCGAATTTTCATCATCGCTCTTCATTGCAGAGACAACAATCTGAATACCATTGGCATCTTTTGACGTCACAACTACCGTGCTGGTGTGGGACGTAACGTGGCATCCCGTTACTCTGAATCCGAACCCTGCAATCAGTTGCTTCACAATGTCCCTCCCATGAGAAGCAAACTCCTCCGCCACCGATTTGTTGTCATCCATGTTGTGTTCAGTGATGGATTGCCAAATCTGACGGCCTACATCCACATCTAAGGAGATTCCACGTTGCTCGTCTTCATCAATTCGTTCTCCTGCCGTCATTTCATCATAATTCTCTTGGAATAAATTGAGAGAATCTTCGAATTCTTTGTATGCGCTCAGATCGCATACTCGATCGACGTAAAGATGAACATGAGAAAATCGAATGTCCAATCCATCGCTGGGCTCGTTACCATCATTCATTGTTTGATTATGCGTTTCTGTTGTGTAAGTTTCATCCTCCCTATCGACTATCGTGGAGACGATAGCATTGCTGTCACCTTGCCTTCAGAATTGAAATCAGAACATACAACTAAAAATTTTGGGCAAAATGTTTTGCGTTTTGCTTCCTTTTGTGACAACCTGCGCTGTAATTAAATTATTATGACGCCACAAGGTGCAATCTTCTGTGTCGCATCTCCAGTTTGCTCTATTGGCTATGTTCCAGCTATGTTCCATGTCCTTCTATCTCCTTCTTTCTTGTTCTTCTAAGAAACTCAACGCCCGGCCGAACGCTCGCCAATTTGTCAGTGTCCTCTGTTGTTTCTCTACATATTTACATATGTACTGTTTGTCTTCCACACTCACAAAGTCATATCATTCTGCAACATAAGTACTTCATCTCCGAAACTGTATTAGTTTGAAATGATGACCCAACAATCCCAGCAGCATGAGCATGAGCATGAGGATGATGACACTCCTGCCGGATTCCAGATTCCAGATCGTCTGCTCACGGGTCTGCTGTCCAATTCAGTTAAACCGCTCGTCTTCCCAGACACACACCTACAACACTTCCACCACGCAGAAAGCCCCAACGCAGCTGCTTTCACCTTCAACAGGTGTAGAGGATGCGCACACGCCGGTCCAACCCAGCCGTACCACGAGTCTACAGCGTCCATCATCCTTCCAGCGCAGTACTAGTCTACATCGCGAGCCGTCTCGTCCAACACCGCCAAATCACGAACATGAAGAACAACCCGACATTAACGTGCAGCGCAGCACATCACAGGCAAGTTGAGGCGATGATACAGTCATCCAGATTCAGCCGTCTCGATCTCATTCTCAACGTGGCAGAGTCAATGAAGAAGACTATGTCATTCCATCATTTATTCCTTATGAACAAGAACAAGAACCTCAACAGATGGGACAGCGTAGACCAAGGAACAAGTGTATCACTACAATTGTAACGTTGTGTGTTAGTGTTGGTGTATGTACGGGATTGGTTGCATTCTACTTCTCTACAAACAATTCGATCAAACAACGTGAGCAGAATCAGAACATACTCAACACACTACAATCGGAACACTAGAAAGTGCTCCCAGCACTGTCAACACTTGTGCTACAATCTTGACAGAATCATCTATTCCTGTGGTAGCAGCCGATGCCACAACTTTATCCCCTCCAGGAGCTGATGGAACGACTGGTCAATGCTACAGTGTTAATCCTATTACGGGAGATATAGAACCGGTCAACCCAGGTGTCAGCACAATCACCTCAACTGTCACTTTCACGATCGATTCCAATGATTATGTCTGCCAAGTCACAGCCGGGGGCCAAGTTTGCGAAATGTGGGGCTATACGAACGGCTATGGAAACAACTTTGACTCTATGCATCCCCTTTCGGTGTGATGATATCGGGGGTGATGCCTACGAAGGTTACATTGCCTACGTCTTTGACCACCGCTTGCTCACTCCTGTTTTCTATGGTGCCGGGCAGGCGCCACAGATTGTTGTCAGGAAGGTCTAGTTCCACCTACGTCGGCATTATCATTATCATCGTCTGTGACTGCGGAGGCGGAGAGAGTTTTGGAGAAATGATTCTGCCGTCCACCCGTCGGATAGGAATAGCCATGTCTTGTCATCATATGTGCGAGCTATTCCATGTTTCCTCCTGCACATGATATCACCTTGTTTGTTTGAATTTTGATCACCCGCCTGTACATAGATGTTAAACCTAGAAGTCAATTTCGTTACGAACATCGCATCATTTGATATTGATAAGTTATTAGAAGGGGAATACTTACCGGAGTACCGCACATGATTGATTGGCATGATACATATACACACATCACAGATTCATATGTATTTTCCAAGAACAAGTGTGGACTCCTGGTGATGTTTAAAAGCGTTTTGGCTATTGTAGAGCTTGCCATTTCGTTCAAATAATTAGCTTAAAGTAAGTACAGATGGATCAAGTTATGGTGTCATTTTGACACCATACACAAAAGGACCGTCCTATTTACGGGTAGATAGCGGAGTTTAGGGAGGCCCTTTTTCGGGGACTGCCGGGCCCCCAGGATGCCGAGTTAGGTGCCTACCTACCATCCCACTAGTCTTCTGTATATATAAGTAACTGCTTGCGAAGAGACATTAACTTAAACGAGTAATACGAAATGACGTACACACCACAGTGGCTTGCTGTTGCCTTTTCTCTTTCTCTTCCTTGTTCCTGGGGTTGTTAAACGCATTAGCATCAGTCATATTCCGATACACAGTAGAATAAGCGAATCTGTTTCTTCCTTTTTGTTTGGCAATACTTCGCTTGAACTCTGGACTGATGGCATCCCACATTTTTGTGACTTTATCGTAATCCCGATCGCTCACCTTGCCCTTTATCGTAATCCCAATCGCTCATCTTGCCATTCCAAGCATTCTTCTCTCGGGCCATTTTCTCTACAATCCGCATGATAGATTCCATTTTATTCCGCATTTTGTTTCCACCCTTTAGAAAAAGCACATGTTTACTGTCCAACTGAGCAAGTGCAGGGATGTCGTGGCGCACACTACCCATCAGCCAGCAGTGGACTAGCATGGGAGGGGTCATCGACGAAAAGGTGAAGTCACGCGGCAAAACATTCAACCTGCCATGATGTTGGCCAACAGTGAATTTGCGCTTCTTCACGAGAGCGACAGCAGTCTCATGTTCTTTCCTCTTTCGTTACAGTCTCGTTGCTCTGATTCATGAGGTTGCGCTCTTTCCTCTCATTCCGCTCCATTGGCATCGTCAAACCAGTAATCGATATTTCCTGGCAGCACCGCCGCCAGGAAACACCACATCGGCCCCATCTGCGATCACACACCATCGGCATCGGCATCGGCAGCACAGCACAGCAAGAACTTTTGAGTGCATCTTTATCTCCTTCAACTTGGTGCTAATATGGACATTGGGCAACTGTTGGGTAGCGGTAGAACGTGCATCGGTGACTTCAATAGTCTTAAATGCAGTGGATGAGAATCCCCTCTTCTACTACTCTCCAACAATTGTTGCTGTTTTTGATGTAAATATACCAAGATCCGACGCAAAAGGCATAGTTATACGTGCTGATGTGTAGTAAACATATGCGATTGCACTGCGAATACCAGACAAAAAAAGATTGAGATTCCGATTGAAGTACTTTGATACGAACTTTTATACCCTACTTCCATGTCGGGTGTAATATCACAAGTGCTATCATGAAGTGTTCTTTCAGATATGCCTCCGCGGAACTACGATCCGCTTCAACTGCATTATATTTTGTGTCCGTGTGCTCCACGCACCTTTTGTAACTGAGGGCGTCAACTTCGTCTTCAATATTGATAAAGCAATTGTGCGGTGGATCATCACACTTGGGTTGGATGTTGGATGGCAGCAGCAGCCTCTCATATGTAGGTTCTGGGCGTATAGCTGTTGATTAGATGTTTTTGTTGTGCTTTATCTTGCGCATCGGCCTGCTCTATTTTGATACGATGTTCCTCCACAAGATGCTCCTCGAAGTATACTGGCCCATGTATGTTTTGATCCTAAACAACCTTCTCGACTTGTTTCGAATTGGCCCTCGCATCAGGAGCAAGGCCGACGGCCGGGCGCAGTCACTGTGAGATAGCAGCAGTTTCTTGCTGTGAGCTGGCGTGAAGTGGTTTGTACCAGTTCCTACAAATGTACAACGCCTAACGCTCATTTCGTCCGCGTGCAAACGCCCCGCCCGCCTCCTCACGCCACACTGGTTCAGAGGCCATTTTGTGTCATTATCCGTTTTACCCTTTCGCCCAATTTAAGCTGTGACTTTCGGGCTTGCCCCCGGGGGCTTTGTATGTAGTCTCGGACATATGTAAGTGTAGCTACTTCTTACCCGTAGACAAGCTACCTTACAATTCTATTCAACCATGATGCTTCCGTTCCTTTGACTCCTAGCAGCATGCTAAGTTGTATTCTTGTGCAGAATAGTGCTCAAAACAGTCAACGGTTACCATGTAATTATATTGCGTAAGTTGGCAGTGTCAAATCGTGCGAATCTTGTACTAAATTTACTTCCAATTAATTGGATACCATTTTTACAATCTTAACAATAACAAGAAGTTACACGCATTCCTGAGTCATACCCTCTTTCCTTTGTCATCGCATTACCTCTATCGACCACCTTCGTCTCTCCAGATTCCTCACTAGCGACAGCTTCCTTTGAGGCGACAACTTTGCTGTGAATGTAGAAATGTAGAAAGCTTCCACGTCCACTCCCCCAAGTCTGATAACATATTTGGGGATCTTTCCTTGTGATAACATCATCTGCTGATATGAATACGTATATGTTTATAGTCCAAGCGACGAATTCACCACGGATGCCATGTTGTTAAGTAAACTTACCCCCGTACGCTCCAATATACCTTCTCGCATCCTCAGATATCCCTCCCTCCCTCTAGCAGTTCTCTACGAATGACGGCGTTGATGTTATTATTAGCCTTTGCATTTTGTAGATGGTAAAGCCACATGTCGGAGCGCTCCCGGCACTGCTACTGACGGCGTTGGTCTTCAGAGAGTGTCAATCCGAATCACTCTCATTTTTTCGTCATTCTCATTTATGTCTAGAAGATACTCTCTACTTAGCTCGCTCAATATAAAATAAATAACCGGATTTGATGGACCTAATCGCTTCATAGGATGTATTAGAGTCGATTTAATGTGTCAAATCCGGTTAGCCAATCACTTCTTGAGGTACTAGCATACGCTGAAGTAGCGACATGGTACAAATTTCATACGGAGCACATCCCCCTCACCATGAAGTGTTCGAAAGGAATAGGGTGACGATACGTGTCTTTGGCCGCGGGGATCTCGTATTAATTATTATACACAAGTCGGAGGTGCTCTCGGCACCGTCGATGAAAGAAATTACCGTCAAAGCGTTGACAACAATGTTAGACCTCTTTATATATCCACCACTCTCGACGTCGCTGCAGATAATGCTCTCTAGCTCGCTCAATATCCAGTGAAACTTGGTGTTTCGTGGACCCGATCGCTTCATAGGGTGTATTAGAGTCGATTTATTGTCCGAAACACCAAGTTTCATTGACTAGGGAAGTACCTTCGGCCTGCTGAAGTAGCGACATGGTGCTATGGTATTTTGTAGATTTATTGGTGAGTAAATACTGCCACCTGAACCAAAAAGTAGTCATAAAGGGTAGCTTCCGGTTGGGTCTCCGCGAATGTCTCTATACTCTCGTCAACTGATTGTCTAGGTTAACAATCCTACTAGACAAGTCTAGCTTAATTGACCTTCGGGACGCGCAGCTACCGCGCTGCTATTCCAGCCTACACAAAAATGGCGCTATTCCCTCCTTTTTGAACCAGTGGTGACGGCACTCCACTCATGACCAGCTGATCCACCCGGACTTGACAGATGCCCACACTCATGTAGACTCGCCAACCGATCGCTGTCACCCTTTTGGGCGGGCTTGTGGACGAGTCGCTTTAAATGGCTCTGACAGCTGGTCCCGCCGGCTTTTACGATGCCTGCCCTGAATCGCATGTCATCCACACGGAGCGTGACGGCACAAAATGTCGGTAAACCAACTCTGACAAGCTGTCCTGGGCTCTCGTACTGAACGGGCTTGACGATGCCCGCAAACTGCCCGATACAGCTGTCCCACGGCATTGACGGTGCTTTAACATGCTATGAATCTGTCCCCACGGACTTGCCGATGCTCCGATCCCTCTATAGCTGTAACCGCACGAGCTTTGACACGGACACTGGGATACTCTAACTCTAGACCGCTGTCCCCCCCCGGCTTGACATGCCTCCAACTGCCCCGGATAGCTGTCCCACACGAGCTTGACGGTGCTTCCCGAACGATGGCCCATCATGGTTTTGACTCGATGCGGCGCATCCACAGCCTGCGATCACAGGTTAAATCGCCCACCTAGCGTGGGACACTGCACCGCAAGGAACCAGTAACGGGAGCCTCCAACAGACAACAAGAATAAAAAAACAAAAAAAAAACATGAAACATCTGCGTAAACAGCAATAAAGCGGGTGAGACAGCAGCGCGCAGCTCGTGCAGGGATTTCTGAATAGCGTGTGGAACAAACGGCCAGAAAGGACAAGTTTAGCATCCCAACCCCTAAGCAAGCCCCTCGGAGTATCGGCACAGCATGTGGTCCATCATGTTAGCCCTAGAACATCCGGCGGCGAGAGACATGTTAGAGTACGCAACGGGAGGATGTCCCAACTCTGACAGGTGCGCAGTGACGCGGGAAATGATCGAGGAGGCCGTTGCACGAGGGACCTCATGTTTTCCGCTACATCACCTGAGGAAGCAATTGAATACTTCAAATCAGAGATCGAACACAAATAGCAGCAGCCAGGCACGAGTGGATAGAATGGGAGTCAATCCAAGGACGACCTCCCTCCGGAGTTGAAGATCTCTCCCTTGGCATTGGTGCCACACAAGTCACGAAAATTCAGAGCAATCTTGGACTTATCATTTCGGCTGCGCTTACAATCTGGGGAGGTCGCACCATCGGTGAATGAAGCATCTGAAAGGGCAGCACCTCGGGCGGCGTGCGAGCAAACTGGGACATGTGTTTAAATCGGATTATTCACGCCTTTGCAGAGGCTGACGAGGACGCAAAAAATCTTCATGGCCAAGTTCGACGATCAAAGATGGCTTCTGTCTACTGGGATTGCGGCAGAGGGGGAGGGAATGGAATTTCGCATATGTGATGCCTCAAGAGGAAGGTCAACCAATCCGTCTGGTCGTCCCCACCTCTCTACAGATGGGATGGATTAAATCACCTCCATTCTTCTGTGCTGCGACGGAAACGGGACGAGATGTTGCAGAGGATTATGTGGAAGCCCCCGTCGGGTCTTTGCCAGAGCACAAGTTTGAAAAGTATACAGCGGGGAGCACTGCATACTAAAACGAATTGCCTCCTACTGCGACAGGTACCTTACAGTATTTGGTGGAGGTATATGTGGACCTTTCTCCCTGAAGTGGAACTCCGTCTACAGTTGTTCAGTTTGATACCAAAGTCGAAATGTTTGATGACCCTTAAGCCGCTCCCCGCCAAGTTCCTACTGCATGATGAAGACTCCTCGGGTATTCAGTTCCAGAAGGAGTTCCGTTCCCTGGAATCAGAAGGAGAAGGTGTGGAGTCTTCCGTCAATGTTGAAATGGATGATGAGATCTATGATGAAGATGTCCCTTTTAATGAGGAGGAAGCACTGCAGTCGGTCGACAACAGCTGGTCTAAGAAACTACGTGATCGCTCAAAGATGAAGAAGCCCAAGAAGTTTGGAACTGTTACGTCAACTACTTGGGAAGATGCATTGAACTACATCCGCTCGTGATATGGCTCATCTCTCTCAAAGCTCAAACGCAGTCATTTGTCCAAGAGTGAATATCGTCATCTCTACAGACATTATCAAGTCACGCTTAGTCCTCATCGTGTACCACCTCGTGTTGCAAAACTGTCCGCAAAGAAGTTGAAGTACAAGCACCAAATTGCAGATCGAATTGAATCAGCTGACCGCATGCTCATGGAATGGATATGAATGTACCTACAGTTGAAGAACTCATGTCGAGTCCTTTGGCCAAGATGGATTCATCTCGCCTCCAACAATACCAACTACAGCGGTAAGTACCAAGGAATTGATAGCCAACTACGTCCATCCTTTATTCCTCAAGGCTAAAGCTCTTGCATCCGCCAGAGGATAACCCCACTTGGAATCAGGCGATGAATGGAGATGCTGCGGATCATTATTGGCAAGCTTGTAAGAATGAACTCGCTACCCTGGAGAAGATGAAATCTTGGGAAGTCGTTGATATCCCCGCTGGAAAACATATTCTTGCAGTACTTGGGCATTCAAATTGAAGAGATATCCTGATGGTCGTCCAAAGAAATACAAAGCTCGCTTTGTTGCCCGAGGAGAAACGATAGTGTGTGAATTCATGAACTGAAATACAAGCTCGCTTTGTTGCCCGAGGAGATCAACAAATAGCTGGTGCTGAATTCAATGAAACTTATGCTCCCGTTGTGCAGTGGACTACCGTCAGAATGATGCTTATTCTTGAGTGTATGCTTGG
This sequence comes from Skeletonema costatum, assembly GCA_018806925.1. Lineage (NCBI taxonomy): Eukaryota > Bacillariophyta > Thalassiosirophyceae > Thalassiosirales > Thalassiosiraceae > Skeletonema > Skeletonema costatum. The sequence continues at coordinate 268,627 of JAHBBA010000654.1, read as the reverse complement.
ACTGAACTCTTGTCAAGCCGATGTTGAATGCGCCTTTCTCCATGGTGCCTCTTGACCTGGTGAAGAATCTACATGCAGATGCCTCGTGGTTTCAAGCAGGAAGGAAAATGTTTTCGTCTGAGGCGTTCGTTATATGGACTTCGCCAGGCACCCAAAGCATTCCACGCCTACTTGGTTAAGGCTTTGGAGCAACAAGGCCTTATGCAATCTACCTTAGATCCCTGTCTCATTGTTGGTGAGAAGGTGGTTGCAATAACCTTTGTGGACGATACATTATTCTGGGCTAAGGATGAGAAGGATCTTACTTCCGTCATGGTCGCACTACGAAATGCTAAGGAATATGGATTGCTTCTAGAAAATGAAGGAGATGCTGCCGGATTCTTGGGAGTTTGATCTCAAGAAGGAGAATGGCAAATTGTTATGCAACTCAAAACTGGTCTTATTGATCGCATCATCTCTGCACTTGGTCTAGAAGGAGGAGATATTCGTCCGAAACTGACACCTGCCGAACACAAACGACACCGGACGGGCACGCCCTGCAGAAGGAGCCTTCTCCTACTCGAGTGTTGTTGGAATGCTACTCTATCTCGCTGGTCACTCTCGTCCTGACTTGGGCTTACTCGGTGAACTGCTGTGCAAGGTACATGTTTGCGCCTCGCAAGTCTCATGAAGATGCTCTCATTCGAATTGGTCAATATCTCAAGGGTACTCGCGACAAAGGGTTGATTCTTACTCCCACCTCAAGTGTTCTCAATGTCGAAGCTTATCCTGACGCTGACTTCGGTGGTCTGTATGGGCATGAAAACCCAACTGATCCTGCTTGTGTCAAGAGTCGAACTGGTTTTGTTATCAAGGCTGCTAACTGTCCTGTTTTGTGGAAGTCTCAGCTACAGTCATCCAAGACGGCTCTCAGCACGATGGAAGCAGAAATCACCGCTCTTGCTCACTGCTGCAGAGAACTCTTTCCTATCATTGACATGGTCAAGACCATCGGTAAGATTTATGGTTTGGAAGAACAGTTAGCCCAAATGAATATTTCTATTCATGAGGACAATGCTGGTGCTCTTCTTTTGGCGTCGACTCTACCACCTCAGTTTACCCCTCGTTTTAAGTGGTATCACATCGAGACAATTTGGTTTCGTGAAGAAATTGTCAAGAGAGGAATTTTATTGAAGAAGATTTGCACGACGGAACAACTTGGAGACATCTTTACCAAAGGACTATCCAAGGTTGTGTTTCAGAATTTGAGGAAGAAGCTCATGGGCTGGTAAGACAAACTCCTCTTCCCCCTCAGACATATGGATGGATGGCGCAAAGAGGATCCACCAACAGAGAAGAAACTACCTGTCGAAGCGGATGTCCCAGAATTCCTGGCTGATATGGGCCGACAGGCACAGGCGACTCCACTCCAACAGGCGGTGGGGGATCTGGCACTAATTGCGTTCTACTATCTCTTGCGGATTGGGGAATACACGGGCAAGCCAAGTAAAAACGACACAAAGCAAACAGAACAATTCAAATTGCAGGATGTTACTTTCTTCCGACGTGATAGCCAGGGCATGCTCCGCCAACTCCCCCGCAATGCTCCGGCAAGTATGATAATGGAAGCGACATCAGCCACCTTGAAGCTCGACAACCAGAAGAATGGGTGGAAAGCTGTATGTATTCACCAGCACGCAAATGGGGAGTGTTTCAAGTGTCCTGTGCGTGCATTAGGACGACGTGTTCTTCACATTCGCGACAACAAGGGGCCTCCCGAGACCTATCTTTCTGCTTTCTGGGCCAATGGCAGCTGCCATTTTGTCACGAACAATCACATCTCCGTTGGCCTCAAAATGGCTGCAGCAGCCTTGGACTATCCATCGTGCAAAGGCATCCCAATTGATCGTATTGACACCCACTCCTTACACTGTGGTGGGGCCAATGCCCTTGCGCTGTCGGGCTATTCTGATCGGCAGATTCAAAAAATGGGGCGCTGGCGCAGTGCCACTTTCCTCGAATATATCAAGGAGAGCCTTTTCGAATCCTCTGCTGGAATGTCAACAAACATGAAACGCAGTTTCAACTTCGTCAATGTCGAAGGTGGTGTATTCCGTGATATTACTGGTGTAACGCTCAACTCCGTTTACTCCGTCAACACCACACCTTCACCTTCAAACTAAGTGATGCCTCGGGGCCGCTAGCCAATACGATTGTACATATGAGTGAATGACGCTCCCACATGGGCTGACAAAAAAAACAAATGTAAAATCGCGACAAGCGGCCTCGTGTCATCCAAATCCAACAACCTCATCCTTTTTGTGTTTCTTTGTCGATGAGCAGTGTGCGCCTGCCTGATACATGCTACCGTACACTTTCATCGCCGGGTGGGGTGACCACAAACTTTTCCCGACACCATCTGCTTTGTCTTCTTGACCTAAAGGTCGGTGGGCTCTGAGAGTCGCAGTGTTTTTGGGAGTGTGGGTTCGCATCAGATTTAACCCACACAGTTTTGGCACCCCAACAAAGTAGTCTTTTCGTTTTGTTGCGGTCTGTCAGGGGAGAGCTGAAAAGGAAGCAGTCTTTTCAGTGCTTCCCTGAGGGATGACGTAACCTGAGTATCCTGTGAGTGCAATGTAGACGAGCAAGAACCTAGGTCCAGTGCTTGCACTTGATTGAGGTGATGGACAGTAGCATGGAACGAACAGCTGTCTAATGAAGACAGCTATCTCATCCCGCGGTAGTCATCTTTGTCCATCCCTTCTGCCGACTTTGGCGGCAGCAGGTTGGCTGTTTGCTTTTGGATCAACGCTGTGGCCATGGCGTTGCCATTCTGCTTTTGATCAAGACAACAGCCGACCATTGCACTCGCAGTATCGTTGTGTGCGGCTAGTCATCATAGTTTTAGTTTAAGCGGCCCACTCCCCACCCTTTGACCAAGCGAGCTCTGAGAGTCGCAGTGTTTTTGGGAGTGTGGGTTCGCATCAGATTTAACCCACACAGTTTTGGCACCCCAACAAAGTAGTCTTTTCGTTTTGTTGCGGTCTGTCAGGGGAGAGCTGAAAAGGAAGCAGTCTTTTCAGTGCTTCCCTGAGGGATGACGTAACCTGAGTATCCTGTGAGTGCAATGTAGACGAGCAAGAACCTAGGTCCAGTGCTTGCACTTGACAGTCTAACATTCAACATCCATCATGCCACCACTACTGTCTCTATCCACGCCATCTCTACTGGCCACCTCACTCACCAACCTCTCCTCATCTCGGTATCGACCACCTTCGCTCACTGCACAGCGAGAGGAGGGCTGGACAGAAGTTTGGGGTGGCAAAGATCACAACAACAAGGGTAATAATGATGCCTCTAAGTCATCTGCGGTGGAGGATGCTCCTACGAGTAAACCACATCTTCCATCGAGATATATTCATGTACTCAATGATGATTGTGATTACATTGGGGCTGACAGTGATAAACTCGGTGTCGATTCATCATCTTCAGCAGCTACTAATAATAACGACAACAACAACAGCACGTCATTGACGCTAACACAATATCGTGTAGCATGGTACGAACAAATCATACTACGAATGTGTCACATACCCCACACGGTCAAAAATTCATCCTATGCTGCACGTGAATGTACTGGTGCCCTTCCCTGTTTGTTAGATTTAAATTGTGGACAGGTAGCAGCAACTGTACGTAATGCTAATCCGAGGGGCGAGAGCACACCACAAGAAGTAGTAGTAGAGTGGGGCGACAACTGGAACAGCTATCTATCAAGTCTCAACAAACCAGTGTACATTGGGAGGAATCAACCGGGTGGATTGGGGAGTTATTTCTTTCACCAATGTCAAAGTAAAAAGAAGGCGAACAAGGGTGATAGTGGGGATGATGCAACACCAACAACCAATGATTTGTATCCATCGTGGTTTGTGTCATCGGATAGCCACATTGTAGATTATTTGAGAATGAAGTATTCTAGTTCAACGAAGCAATGTGTACTTTTCCCAGAGCACTTGCAACATCAACCTAACAAGTACAGCAGTGATGCCATGGCCTATGAAACATTAATTCAAGACAAACTCAACTACATCCTGCTAGCACTTCGATATGGGAATGATCCAGCATGGGAGGGTGTGTATAAAGAACAGTGCATTCGTGCGTCATTGGACCCAATGATTCATCATCTCTGACAAAACCGAGAGAAAGAAAGGGATGGAGATTCTTTTCAGTGTTTGCTTGGTATCAAACTTACTCTGAGAGGGCTTTGGCATTGGTCAATTTAATTCCATCGAGTTATGCAACTGCGATTAGTGGTGGGTTGGCTTTGGATTTGTTTCGGAACAACGATTATCGGTATGATGATGGGAAGGGATCTTCGGAGGAAAATAATGCTGCTGCGAGACTGCGGTGCATCAACACCACCCATTTTCAGCAATGGTACCAAGTTATGGAGGCGTTGGCGGTGGTAACTCCGGCAGTGTCAATGTCTATCGCGCAATGGAATATGCAGACATGTACTATACATCACTGGAACAAAAAATGGTGGGGGAAACCCCAACCTACTTCCTTGGCACGTCGATACCGAGCCATATTGACGCATTGTTGTTTTCTCATTTGGCAGAGGCTCTTTGTGATGTGTACCTTGTGCTTGTATTAGCGAAGCATTCACGTTTGATGAAGTATTTTCAATGGATGTATGATCAATACTTTGGTAAGACGTATGTCGGTGGTGCCGATGTGGAATGGGTTAAGTGGAACAATGTCAGCAATTCGCTCAATGCATTTAATCAAATACCCGAGGTGGCAGCACTGAAAAAGAAAGGTTTGGCCGGTGAAGAAGGAGTAAACAGTGGTGGCATGACTCATGCGATCAGTCTTATGCAACAACTTGCAATTCATTGCCATGAACTTGATGAGGCAATGAGAGATGCCGCTGCCCTTCGCTTGAAGGGTGGAAGGGAGAAAATTGTCTTAGAGAAGCAGCAGCGTCCAATAGGATCAACTCTGTACAAATGGCTAATGGGTGTTGAGATAAAATTATGGGGATCAAAAGCATTCTGGTCAAAAGTCACAAATTAGCTCAGATGCCGGTAAAAGTAAAACTAATGAAAGCGGTGGTGAAGATGACGAGCAAGGGGATTCTGAAGATGCCAAGAAAGCAATGTGGGAAAAGCACATGGAGCAAGTTAAGAGAGATCGTCGCTATAGTGATGAGGTATGGATGAGTGGTGTTGTTGTGACTTTTGTTGGGGCTTTGCTACTCTCTTATTCTAAGAGCAAAAAGTAAGAGATCAGATTAACTTAAGTAATTCTTCAATATCTTTGCGAGCAACCAATCATTGTTTTCATTTCTACTTCTTCCACTCTTATTTAACTTCTTCATTGTTTTTATATCTGTCACTTATTTTCATCATCAGGTGCTGGTAATGAACGTGTATTCCGCGCCTCAATCAACTTCGATATGCCAGACATTACAAGATAGGCAGCTATGCCGTATCCAACAACTAATGCAGAACGTGAAATGTCACGACATGCTCTTTCAAATGAACCAAGAGCACGGTTACAGTGCTCGCTCTAAAGAAGGAGAAAATGATGGTACAGGTTATATTGAGGGCATGATCCAGGTTGATGTTTCCTTCTTCTGTCTGTGATACAATTGATGATGTAAAAGATACAAATTTAGATTGTGCTTACCATGATATTGATTGGACGAGAAACTTATTATATAATAATGTCGTACTACTCACATACACCATCACGCCTATTATGCAGCTCGACTGCAAATGTTCACTTGGTGCAGGAGAGTCCCAGTGGTGATGCCGTCGAAGAGCACGCTCGCTTTTGGTAGTACTCAGAGTAAGCAAGCAGCTCGAATTGCAAATCGAGTGCAAGTCATACATGGACCTGTGCGTGACTGAGGTTCGCTCTCATCGCTCTTCCCCTCTCATCTCCTGAAAAATTGATGTGCGATAAAAACCATGGCCAAAAATTCGCTCCTCCTACGAGGCCACTATTGAACGGAAGAAGCTGAACCGCAAACCTGGCATCATGAATTTTTGTACCCGAATCAATAATCATTCTCACAGCTCTAGCTCTTTACTCGACAAGCTCACACGCTGCAGTAGCAACAACTTGACGACAATACAAATTCACTGGTCTTCAACATTCACAGAAGTCATTCATTTGAACGCCCCGATCGCACACCTACGCTCCATTCCTCACGAACAAACAATCTAATCATGGCTTACAAACCTCCCTCAGACCCTGACAAGGCCGCTAAGAAGTTGGCCGCCATAGAGGCAAGGATTCAAAAGAAGAACGACAAGAAGAAGGCAAAGGAAGAGAAGAAGGCAAAGAAGAATAGCGGCAAGAAGGACGGCATCAAGAAGAAGAATATTCTCAAGAAACCATCAATGCCATCGCTGAAGAAGAAGGTTTCACCCGACGGAGCGAAGAAAGAATCTAAGAAGGACAAACCAAATGATGGAGAACCCAAAGGTTTGAAGAAGATTGACTTGTTCGGCAAAGACGCCAAGGCGAAGAACGCGGTTCTGGAGGAGGAGAAGGCTCAGTTGGAGCAAAAGACTTCCACGTTGGAGCAAAAGACTTCTGCTCTCGAGCGGCAACTGGGGAGCATGTCGATGAAATCGCAACAGGCCAAGCAAATGATTCAGCAAGCCATGATGGTGCTATGATAGATCGTTTGATCTGCCATTGTTAGGGGAAACAAGATAACTAGAGTAAGGTAATAACTATTTGTAAATACAGGGGTTTGTTCCAGACTGAGCACATCCATGAAATATTGCGTAAAGTCGTCAATTAAGATGACCACGGGGTTGATGGTTGAAGTTGTATTGAGTTTATGAGTTCATGCTTCCATCTTTGAAGCTAGCAGCAAAGGTGTTGACCCTACAGCGGCGCCTCGACGATTTGCCTCCTGAGAAGGAACTGTGTTCATTCAAGGCCGATACAATCTACTCTATTTGTGACGATTCTTACACTCGGCATGGCTTTTCGTAGTAGTAAAGATGGCTGTTTGGGAGCACTCTAAAGAAGGTCACAAGATTATTCAGAACGACGGACACTAACACACATAATAATCAAACTTTTAAGCATACTCTATACATTACATCCCTAACCCCTAACCTGAAACCTAACCCTAACCCGCACATCAATTTAATCTCGTTGACGGCAGCGCACGACATATATATATACTTGCTACTTGCACCCAAGATGATTACCACGCAAGACTCTTGGCAGCAGCCGTGAGCTTGTCGTTTGCCTTAATCACTTTTGCCTTCAGCTCCTCAATCTCTTTATCCTTCAACATGAGCTCATCGTTCTTATCGGCAATTTCAACATTCTTTTCGTCTATAACCAACTGTTGCATATGAAAATCAGCTTGCAACCGCACAATCTCATGTTTCAAACTCTCCTCAACATTCGCAAATTTCTGATCCAACTCAATCAACTTCGCATGGGAGCCCAGGAGCAACTTCTCCTCTTCCATTTCAAGCTCCTCAATTTTTCTCTGCGCCTCCTGAGTATCGGTTTCGAGAAGTTCAATCTGCTTACGAAGTTTTGTGTAGATATCTGATCTTCCCTTTGCCAAGGGCACAGCTCCCAGTCCGTTCTCTTTGTCATAGGAAGACGCCTTCTTGGTGCGTCGGATTCCGCCCTTCGCCTTCTTGGTGTTACCGGCATCTGCAAATTTGACCCCGGTTGGTTTGGCTTGCTTGGGCTGCCTTGACTTCAGAATGTTAACCATATTGATAACTGTTTGTTCGTTCGAGTACGACGATATATATATCTACTTTGTGCTTGTTTTGCTGGAGTGGTGTGAAAGTGTTGGCGAGCAAGAAACCAGGGTGGCGGCAAGTCTAATTTAGCAATACACATGACCCCTCTCTCTCTTCCTCTTCCCCCGCTCTCCTTTCCTTCAAATCCGGTCCGTCCCGACCAAATAAAGGGCTGTGTAGATAGCATCGGCATAACTCTTGCTCTTCCTTCATTTGGATCGCGATGTCGGTTGACAAATAATGATTAGTCGGAAGCTTGGAATCGACAAGCCATCATCTCTTCGGAGAGTGACAGATAATGTACATGATCTATGATGATTTGTCTTCACACTTTGAACTCTGTTAAGCTTTGGTACCGAACGTTCCAAAATCTTCTTGGAGACTGGACGATTACTTGCAGAGTTTACTCCAGAATTATCAGCAAGCAGTCACGGCGAAGCCACTTGAACTTTAGTTAGATACACATGATTTATAATTACCGAACTAGCTGAGATACCATCATCAAGATAGATCTAGACGGGGTCTAATCTTCTAGACACATAGGCAGATTGTCTTTTCTAGATATTTTACACAACAACACAAACTTTATCCTTCCCACTCCAACTACAATTTCCACAATCTCCACAGCCCTTGTTATCGGTGATCAATGAGCAGCTGTCACAAGATGGGGGAGGAGAAACAGAGGCATCCGAACAACCGGAGTTCTTTCCATTCGACCACTCACAACCATTTGTGCTCTGGCAGAAAACTTTGTCAAGAATGCCATTACAAGGTGGCGCTGTCGGAGGATTTGTTGGAAGATTGGTGGGTGAAGGAGTTGTTGGTGGGAGCGTAGTTGGCACATTTGTTGGAGGTGATGCAGGAAGCAGTGTTGGGGCATTTGTCTGAGGAGATGCAGTTGGTGTAACAGTTGTAGGCTCTGCAGTTGGAGCATCTGTTGGAGGATTTGAAGGAGAATTTGTTGGATTAGGAGTCGGCACTGGGGTTGGTGGAGCAGATGTAGGAAGTGCAGTCGGCAAATTCGTCGGAGCAATTGTGGTTGGTGGCGCAGTTGGAACTGGGGTTGGAAAACTTGTCACAGCATCTGTTGGAGGATTTGAAGGAGAATTTGTTGGGTTAGGAGTCGGAGCAGGGGTGCTTCCAGATGTAGGAAGTGCAGTTGGCATCTTCGTCGGAGCAAGTGTGGTTGGTGGCGCAGGTGGAAGGCTTGTTGGTGGCGCAGTTGGAGGATTCGTTGGTGGCGCAGTTGGAGGATTTGTTGGAGGAGGGGTGACAGGAGGCGTAGTTGGAGGAGGGGTGGGGTCACTTACACACGATGATCCAAATAATTTCGTTTCGGACGACGTAAATGCGCCACCACTTGCTACCTCTGCACCATCATACTTCACAGTGTAACTTCCTTGGCCATAATTACAGCAAATGCCGTCACCAAAGGTGTCCTGGAATGATTATACAAAGTCACGAAGTAAGTAATGTGTAGGTTTGTGGAAGGGGCAGATGATGAGCACAAGCATATTCTTCACTTACATCAATTTTGAATTCGTACTGTCCTGCTGCGGCGCAGACATTTTTCGAAAATGGTGAATTTGCGTCACTGTACGTGCCACCAGACAAAATCGCGCCAGCAGATCCACACTTATCAGTCACCGTCCAAGTTGTTTCCCCAGGATAGTTGTCCGTGACGATATCTACCTGAACTTTTTTGAGAGAGCCACTGCATGCACAATCCCCAGAGGGTTCAAGGCAAAGACCACTTAAGCCTGGTCCAGAGCATGTCTTGGCAGGATTCTCGCACATTTCAGCAGCCTCATTACAGATGTCGTCTGTGCAGGCAAGTCCATCGTCACAAGTTACTGGAGCACCAAGGTTACACCTTCCAGCATCACACACCTCAACACCGTTGCAAAATATACCATCATCACAATCAGAATTAGTCTCACAATCGCCGAGACCAAGAAGATACTCGACATGAGCAGCGAACTCTGGCTTATCAATTCTTGTTCCTTGGTTGCTACCTCCAGTTGCACTACATCCACCATGGGTGTGGACCCCAATTGCATATCCTCCCTCTTCGTGAAAAACGGGGGAGCCGGAATTCCCTCCCTGTTATTTGAAATTGAAGTAAAGAAGAGAATTAACAAGTGTGAGTTATTGTGACATGATAGGAGGGCAAATGAACAAAAGAAGAGTGCAACAATGATATCTCAAACCACTTACGGTAGTGTCCGGAACATATCGAATATAATCAGACCCAATTGTTGTCAATGCACCCACGTGAGTCTTTTGCGATTGACTGGCAACCGCTGCTAACACCATAACCGGTGATCCTGATGTTGTTTCCTGACGTTGTCGATGGGACAGGACCAAGATTGAACCAGCCACAGCCGGATGATCCACATTTCTCGCTCTGTGCAACTCCAGGGAGCTTTCCAGTGACTGAGTTTGGTAGCAATCTACCCGCACCCCAGTCATTACCGACACCTCCATTCACACCTTGGTATGAAGGGACGTCAACTGCGTATTGATCTTCGGGAGCCGCACTTCCGGTGCCATAGACAAAGTGAATACGAGTGCTTGATGATGGAGTTCCACAGTGCCCGGCCTGAATGAACACGTCCTCACTAATCAGCCAGCCGGTGCATCCTCCAATTCTGCCCATGCGGACATCGGTTGAAGGAATGCGGTCATCGAGGTCTCCGCAGATGGAATCAACGATTCCGTCTTCTCTGCAGAGGCCCCCTTTGACGTTTGATACCACCACTCTTGAGGTGTTACCATTGCCACGGACGCCTCCAGGGGAGGATAGCACGACACTCACAGAGCTGCCATCAAAGACAGCCGAGAATCCATTTGAGGAGAGATCGGCGGAGGTGATGACTTGTGAGGCAGTATCGCCTGTGATTGTTAGCTGCGCTCCATTGGCGAGCTGGGAGTCTGATAGATCAAGTTGGATCCATGGCGCGTCGTCGTATGAAACGATGGTGGTGGCGGCTTTGGTGTCTCCAGAATCGTAGGTGAATGGCTGCAGCGATTCACAGACATCAGCAACTTGGGCATCAGCGAAGAGGGACGACTTGGAGGCCGCCGAGAGGAGGAAGAGGAGTTTATTGAGATGTAGCTTCATTATGTTGGGAGATTTTAATTCTGCCGGCGACTTCGGTATTCGCTATCTGTTCTATTTTATGTGATGTTGATCATCTTGTGTGATTGAGAAGAGGCTGTTCAAATTAGACTTCTTTCACGAGCTTGCTTAATGCAACGGCACTATCACAAAATGTATTCAAAGACGGATCTGGGATTGCCCTGCTGGGATCTGGGGATTCAATTGCACACACAAGATAGCTATCACGAATAATTTGCATAATTTGCAAAACATCATGTCGGACGCCATCTCAAAGTGACCTTTCCTTAGTCCTGTGTTCTGTGTGGATGTCATTCCACACCAATTCCGACATGTTGTGTGCGGCTACTTTTTCGCCACCACTCTACATGGGCGCTACGTGGTAGGTACATTATTACTGTGTAGATTTGGCGTTCGGGTTCGTCCATCCGGACTCTTGGTCGGCTCAGCTGCATGCCATAAAGAGCCTTGTTGCTGCCAAGAAGTACTATGCTGTAAGTAAGCCGTTTCTGGCTCTTCCGTTTGCAACTAGCACATAGCACCCAAAGTTGTGACTCCAAGAATCTTATCTCTCATGCGCAGCAGTTCATGCAGGTACAAGATTTGATGCACAATGCACAAGGGATAATGTAACAAGAAGCCGACAAACGGTATTCACACACACCAGCAACATACACACTCCCGTCGGGCTCTAGCTGAGGGCAGCAAAGCTAGTTCTTTATATTCTGCTTATTCAAGCGCCGCACAAAGAGTTAAAACGAATCAGTCGGCCAAATCAAGTGAGGGACAGGGTCCTTTGCACGCATTGTTAACTCCAACACATTCGGTTCACTCTTATCAAACACTACGTACATCCAGCCGTCATCATTTTCCTCAATAACATTGTCATTATCAAAGAGTAAACAATCATCCACCAGATTACTTCCAACCTCATTATTTGCTCCATTCATCTTCTCTTGCTGCATGTCAGATAGAATGAAAGTTGGTAGCAATAAACTAACTTTCTTGTCAGAATCGACATGCACATCTTCTCCAATCTGCTGCAGTGCCACACCCAATAATCTCTTTAATGCAAATGATATAACATTGGAGATTGAATGTTTGTTTCCAAAATCAGCCCCGAATTCACGAAGTTGGTATCGATCCCCTCTTTTACGAATAGATAGCCATGCAACAATGGATGCATTATCTTCTAACACCCACAACGATTCTCCCAACTCGGCGCTCACATAATTTGTCCAATACTCTGTTGAACGTGTAATTGTGATCAATCTCTTTTCAGAATATTCAGTATGCAGTGCTTTTAGTTGGGAGACATCCTGAGGAAAGATTGCTTGTCGTGTCGTCCATTTATTCGTTTCGTCAGTAGAATTTATGACCAACTTGTTCAACTCTATAGGAACCAATGACCATTTCGATGGCACACACTCATAACCACCAACTTTAATATACACTGGTCTAAATTCAGGATTGGCATGGAGTAAACTACACGACATACCCCCACCACTGTCTCCAACGCCATCACACGAAGTAGACATGATATTAATTGCATCCTTCAATAATATCTTACTCAGCCCACGCCGCTGATGATCGGGAGAGGTGCACACTTCTCCTATCCCACCTGCTTCAATTGTAGCACCGCCGTTGTTACTACTACCGGTGGATAATGTCCGTCGAAAGATTCGTACCGAAGATACAATCTCGCCAGTCATCTTTTGTGCTTCATCATTCGCAGCATTAGGACAATGGATCATCACTCTAACCAATGATGCATCACATCTCGGATCATTGTAGAAATGTCTAGCAAAATATTCAGGTGGTGGAGGGGAGGGCTTGTAGGCAAAAACGGATGCACAAAATTGTGTCCATCTCTGAATGTCGTGTTGTTGTTGACGGAGACCTCGGAGGTGATAATGGGTGGTAGAATTTTCCTTCAGGGTGATGATGTGTGTGGATGGGTTGAGAGCGGTTGTCATGGTGACAAGCAAGTTGTAGTGCATTCAATTGCAAGGCAAGTACATAGCTAAGTAGCAAGAGTACTGTTGGAGAGTGGAGACGCATTCAGGTCTGTCATTGCGATTAGAGATAAGTGATCGATTGAATCTTGTGTTTGGATGGATCTCAGTTTTTCAACACAAGGGTTAATGCTCACCCCAAGGTTAATCTTCCAAACCCGTTTTTTGCAAATCTAAGTCTTCGTGACAAGAACTGTCTTCGGACTTAGGGGGCTCTTTCCCCTGAGCATTGCCCGCAGGAGCCCCAGTTGAGCACAAAAATAAGCCTCATTCACCCATAAATGGCATCAACTACCCTAACAATGCCCAAATGTCTTGTGACCCCAGCCATGCAAGCCCCCTATATATGACCTGTGACCAAAGGCCTATCGTGAAAGGAACCAACGTTCTTCGTGTGAAAGCACACAGATCAATCGTGAAAGACACACCGTGGTGGTCTTTCAATCCAATGTATGAATTCCTCCGTATATACAACACTTGAAGATCGTGAAAGGAAAAGTTGGCACACGCAAAAGTTAGAAAGTGACTTGTTTGTGTCGAGAAGCAGCCCCATCCGCGTCTTAGCAAGCAGGGTCAGCATGTGCAGCGCGGCCGCACATAAGCAAGCACTCCGAGATCGCATAAAACAGACAGTCAGCTCAGCAAAGAGTCAACGATCTGTAGATCCTAATACCCATCATGAAGCTCCATCTGAGTAACTTCCTCTTCCTCCTCTCGGCGGCCCCCAAGGCGCCCATCTTCGCTAGTGCCCAAACTGCAGATGTCTGTGAAACGCTGCAGCCATACAGCTATGACTCCGGAGACACAAAAGCCGCCACCACCACCGTTTCCTATGACGACGCGCCATGGATCCAACTGGATCTTTCGGACTCCCAGCTCGCCAATGGAGCGCAGCTAACAATCACAGGCGACACTGCCTCACAAGTCATCACCTCCGCCGATCTCTCCTCAAATGAATTCTCGGCCTGTCTTTGATGGCAGCTCTGTGAGTGTCGTGCTATCCTCCCCTGGAGGCGTCCGTGGCAATGGTAACACCTCAAGAGTGGTGGTATCAAACGTCAAAGGGGGCGTCTGCAAGGACCCCCTTACCGCTGCTTCCATCTGTGGAGACCTCGATGACCGCATTCCTTCAACCGATGTCCGCATGGGCAGAATTGGAGGATGCACCGGCTGGCTAATTAGTGAGGACGTGTTCATTCAGGCCGGGCACTGTGGAACTCCATCATCAAGCACTCGTATTCACTTTGTCTATGGCACCGGAAGTGCGGCTCCCGAAGATCAATACGCAGTTGACGTCTCTTCATACCAAGGTGTGAATGGAGGTGTCGGTAATGATTGGGGTGCGGGTAGATTGCTACCAAACTCAGTCACTGGAAAGCTCCCTGGAGTTGCACAGAGCGAGAAATGAATGGGGATCACCCGGCTGTGGCTGGTTCAATCTTGGTCCTGTCCCATCGACAACGTCAGGAAACAACATCAGGATCACCGGTTATGGTACAGCAGCGGTTGCCAGTCGCTCGCAAAAGACTCATGTGGGTGCATTAACAACCATTGGGTCTGATTATATTCGATATGTTCCGGACACTACCGTAAGTGGTTTGAGATATCATTGTGGCACTCTTCTTTTGTTCATTTGCCCTCCTATCTATCATGTCACAATATACTCACACTTCATTAATTCTCTTCTTTACTATCAATGTAATTAACAGGGAGGGAATTCCGGCTCCCCCGTTTTTCACGAAGAGGAAGGATATGCAATTGGGGTCCACACCCACGGTGGATGTAGTGCAACTGGAGGTAGCAACCAAGGAACAAGAATTGATAAGCCAGAGTTCGCTGCTCATGTCGAGTATCTTCTTGGTCTCGGCGATTGTGAGACTAATTCTGATTGTGATGATGGTATATTTTGCAACGGTGTTGAGGTGTGTGAACGCTGGAAGGTGTAACCTTGGTGCTCCAGTAACTTGTGACGATGGACTTGCCTGCACAGACGACATTTGCAATGAGGCTGCTGAAATGTGCGAGAATCCTGCCAAGACATGCTCTGGACCAGGCTTAAGTGGTCTTTGCCTTGAACCCTCTGGGGATTGTGCATGCAGTGGCTCTCTCAAAAAAGTTCAGGTTGATATCGTCACGGACAACTATCCTGGGGAAACAACTTGGACGGTGACTGATAAGTGTGGATCTGCTGGCGCGATTTTGTCTGGTGGCACGTACAGTGACGCAAAATTCACCATTTTCGAAAAATGTCTGCGCCGCAGCAGGACAGTACGAATTCAAAATTGATGTAAGTGAAGAATATGCTTGTGCTCATCATCTTCATCTGCCCCTTCCACAAACCAATTACTTACTTCGTGACTTTGTATAATCATTCCAGGACACTTATGGTGACGGCATTTGCTGTAGTTATGGCCAAGGAAGTTACACTGTGAAGTAT
Organism: Skeletonema costatum; assembly: GCA_018806925.1. Classification (NCBI taxonomy): domain Eukaryota; phylum Bacillariophyta; class Thalassiosirophyceae; order Thalassiosirales; family Thalassiosiraceae; genus Skeletonema; species Skeletonema costatum. The sequence continues at coordinate 253,279 of JAHBBA010000654.1, read as the reverse complement.
GATGGTGCAGAGGTAGCAAGTGGTGGCGCATTTACGTCGTCCGAAACGAAATTATTTGGATCATCGTGCGGAAGTGACCCCACCCCTCCTCCAACTACGCCTCCTGTCACCCCTCCTCCAACAAATCCTCCAACAACTTCCAACTGCGCCACCAACGAATCTTCCAACTGCGCCACTAACAAATCCTCCGACAAGCCCTCCAACTGCGCCACCAACAAATCCTCCGACAGATGCTCCAACTGCGCCACCAACAAATCCTCCGACAGATGCTCCAACTGCGCCACAACAAATCCTCCGACGAATCCTCCAACTGCGCCACCAACAAATCCTCCGACAAGCCCCCCGACAGCTCCGGTAAGTCACAAGACAAAAGAATGATTTGGTTGACCAGCTATGCATCTCTTTTCTAATCATCTCTTTGTATTGTATCTTTTACTTATATTGCAGCCAACTGCTCCACCAACGGCGCCTGTAACTCCTGCGCCTACTAGCGGAGACGGTGCGGGAGCACAAGAAGCCGTCTTTGATTCGGGGTATGGCGTTCCTAAATGTGCCAATACAGGTTCCTCGTGTGATTCGCTAGCTCTTCTCAATGGCCAGAGGAACAATGACGAGTGGTAATGAACCCAACCTTTCAAATACCAACAGTAATGGAAACAGCATGTACTGATGGTAACAGTGGAAGTTATCACAGTGATGAATCAATCGACCAGATTACCGTCACAGCTGGTGATATTGATCAGGAGTTCCAGTTCCTTCTGGTGACTTTATTACTGAGGGTGGTCGTGCTTATGTGACTGTGAAGCTTTGGTGCTGGGGTACAGGTGCGTCTGACACAGCGGATATCTACCTCACGCAGGACGCCTCTAGTCCTGACTGGCAACTCTTGAATTCAATCACTTGTCCCGGTGGTGGGGCACAAACAATTGTGCAAGCATTCGATGTTCCAAAAGGCACCGACCAGTCCATTCGTGTCAACTTTCGTTACAATGGTTCTGCAAGTACTTGTTCTGGTGGAAGCTACGATGATCACGATGATTTGATCTTCACCGTGAAGGAAGACCTCAATTTAACTCCTCCCCCTACTCCCGCACCAACTCAACCACCCACTCCAGTACCAACTCGATCACCTACTCCAATGCCTACTAATTCTAACGGCCCAGGTCCAAGTGGACCTCAGACAGCTTCCTACGACGCAGCCCTTGGAGCTCCTAAATGCTCTTATGGTTTGTCGTGCGACTCAGTAGGTCTCCTAAATGGAAGGGGAACTATGAACAATGGTGTGGAACCCAATCGTCCCAACACCTTGAACGCTTGTACCGACGGTAACGTTGGATCGTATCATGGTGATGAATCTATTGACAGGATTGTTGTCACAAGGGCATCTGGTGGCGATGGTGACTTGACTGAGGGTGACCTCGTGACAATTAGTGCGACTATTTGGTGCTGGAATACTGGATCCAGACGACAGAATCGACTTTTACTATGCGAGTGACGCTTCGAAATCCTGTCTGGACTCAGATTGGTCCTCGTAAAACGTGCCCAGGTGGAGGAGCGCAAACTATGACAGCATCGTTTACATTGCCCCCAGGATCACTCCAGGCTGTGCGTGCGAACTTGATGTATGGCTCTAGTGATGCCGGTGTGAATAAATGCGTGACTGGTAGCTACGATGACACAGATGACTTGGTAATTTCTGTCAAACCAAATACTGCAAGTATTGCAAGTATTAGTGAAGCAGCTGTCCGCCCTAGCAAGCACGATGATGTGCAAGGTGCTATTGAATTTAGTGCGAAGGATGCCGAAGCTGATTTCTTGATGAAGGAACTTCACGAGTTGAATACGGGTGGTGTGAAGCCGGCTGAAGGGGATGATGAGAAGTGATGGAGGAAAGGGTAAAGGCAAAAAAGGAAAAGGAAAAGGGGGTGCCGGTGGATCTGAAAGCACTGGAACTGCTGCTTCGGCTACTGACAAATACATCTGCTCCAAGCACGCGCCTTTAGCGTCAACCATCTGTGCTGATGGGTCAGTCGCAGATGACACCTGTTCCTCAGAAGGACAAAGGTGCGGAAAGAAAGGAAAGAAGTGCTGGTTTATGTCTGGATGCCCTGCAGGTGATGATGGGGAGGAATCTAGTGAGTGAGAAGGTGTACGAAGATGAGGGGGTTATTTACAAGTCTTCAAGGGGATTATTGAAGACATAGGGACAAAGAAATACTTTTTACGTGCGCGATGCATCAACGATTAGCATATGGAGAGAATGATGCGCAGATAAATTAACACTATAGATCTAGAGATTAGATAGAAAGAACGATACACTAAGCATGTTGCCTGCACCGTTTGTATCCGTCATCTTTGCACCCCAAGAAGCTGTACTTTGTGCTTTCATCCTCCATTATATCTGTGCTCCAACAAGTTCTACATCTACCTGCCTACACTACTTTCGTCGATAACGCCGCATCAATACACAGTGAATATGAAAGCTAACACATTGTGCAGTCGTTGAACGAATTGACAAAGCCGTGGGATAGTGTAGCATCTCGTCATGAGCAAATTAACCGACGATGAGGGAAGAAAGAGCTTGAATTCTTGACACATGCGTCATTCAGGTAGGCTCACCTCCACCACCATCCTTTCCAATACTTACGATAACCACACCACAAAAGTGATTAAGATTACTAATTGCGCTCTTGTAAACATTTCGACTGCATGAAGACAATCGCCACAACGATGTAAATTGTGAGAAGAAAGTTCCTTCCTCACCAAGCTCTGCACTGCCTGCTCTTTGCTCAAATAGATATGTAGATTCATGCATCATTCTCGAGGAGGTCAAGTTTGTTCTATACAGAGAGATGTCTTCACTGGACATGAAGGTACATATGTATGTAGTTGGAGTGGCATTTCAAGCCGGCAATCATACTTATGTGGACGTCATCGTATCCGAATTCGCGGAGAACGAGAACCAGCTGTCACGGCTCGGCTGAGCCACAAAAATATTCAAAACCATAAAAAATTTGCAACTGCATGCAGCCCTTTGCTCCGGCCTCCGGCAGAGTGAAGTCACTCGGAGAGTAGGACGGAAGGACAAGGCTAGTAATAGGTGTTGGCCACAATAACAGCAGCTATCTAGAGAGAGGTAAACTGCAGCTACACGCTACGAAACACCGCCTTGCCGAGAGCTCTACTTTTTCATCATCGCAGGCTGCAACCAAAGCAAAGAAGGGCATCGAAGTCTTTCGAAATCGATCCGGGACCATCGATCAATAGCTGCTCTCTCACCAAAATTGGAAACCATGGGCGGAGCAAGCAGTAAACCAGATGCCTTCGTATGCAGCAACAACAACAGCAACAACTCCAAAGAAGCGCCATGCTCCTGCCTCACCCCATTCTTCTGCCCACCCCAACATAAGTCGTCCGCCTCTATCTCGTCATACTAAAACGAAAAGTTTCGGGTCACCCCTTCCCGACACTCCCGAAAAGGTCCGTCGAATTCGTGATCATGATAACAATAACAACACTGCTGCTGCCAATGGATATTACTACAATGAAGAAACGAAATTGAGCGCGGCACAAACTACAATAATCTAATAATGATGAATTGCGAAGTTCGAAATATGGTGGATTGGAGAAGGAGATTAGTGGAATGTTTTCAGTATGAGAATCAGAGTGGAGTTTATGGTGGTGGTGGTGTGGTGTGGAGGAGACGTGTGCGGATATTCATGATGGCAAGGTGAGTGTGAATGCTGTTACTTGTTGTGTATATTATATATTTGTTCGATTTTATTTTGCCCTTTTTTACGACACAGCGTCCAATTGTATTCACTCAAATTATTCATCTCTTATTCCACACCATTACCAGCATATTGCAAATTATACAAATAATCAAACTTACACAGGATGCCGAAGCAAAACTATACTCCAAATACGACATAGCCGAAGTCCTCGGAGTAGGCTCCACCTCCACCTGCCACCGCTGCATCGAACTATCCACCAACGAATCCCGCGCCTGCAAAATCATCGACAAGAATGAAATCGACCCAAAGTATCAAAATGCATTGGACCAATTCTACATGGAGATTGAAACACTCCGATCGATGCGTCATCCCAATATTATTCAATTGTTTGATGTGTACATTACAGAGGATAAGATTTATATTATTATGGAGTTGATGAGTGGTGGGGAGTTGTTTGATTATGTGGTCAAGAAGGGGACGCTGACGGAAGAGGAGGCAGCGAGGATTGTACGGAAGGTGACGGATGCGTTTGGTGTATATGCATTCCAAGAATGTGATCCATCGGAGATTTGAAGCCGGAGAATTTGTTGTTGGCAAGGAATCCGAGGAGTTCACATGATATTGAAGTGAAGATTATTGATTTTGGTCTATCGAAAATATTGGTGGATACTTCTGTGGCTAGTACGTTTTTGGGGACGAGGGGGTATTTGGCACCGGAGATTATACAAAGGAGACAATATACAAAGTCGGTGGATGCATGGGCTTTGGGGGTGATTGTGTTTGTGCTCCTTTGTGGATGTTTGCCGTTTGATGATGACTGTCAAAATATCCCAAGTAGTCCAGATTTGAGAGCGAAATTCACACTGCGTTTCCCCCGATGGGCCAAGGACTTGTCAAAGAGTGCCAAGGATCTGTTGAATCATTTATTGGATATTGATCCTCGACGAAGGTATACTGCCGAGCAGGCGCTTGATCATCCATGGGTGAGGGGAGAGACTGCTTCGAGGGATAGTTTGTTGCAAAGTCCGGGGAGGATCAAGCCATCTCCGGGGAAGCATGGGAGGTCGTCTCAGGAGACGAAGGATCATGTTAGTCAAATGGTTGCGAATCGTGCGATTGCAAATGCTCAGCTTGCTGCTAGATCTGCTCCGAGGGGGCACGTACGTCAAGGTAGTATTTAGGGGGTAGGTGGAGAAAACACCAGAGATGCGTAGTTATGGTGATGTAAGTAGGTTTCATTTCATTTAATAATATATTTATCAAGTAGGAGACTCAGACTCTGGAGAAGCAAACAGCTTGAGTTGTCTTGATTGTAAAGTTGAGAAGAATGGCTCTACCTATTCGTTCAGAGCTGTCTTCATTCAATCAGTAGTGGCAGCATCTCTCAATTGAATTGTCTCTCCAATGCTATTTGCAAGTGCTTCTGCATCCTCACTTTCCAGCAAACCAAACGCCACTACCAACTCAGATTCTGTTGCATGATCTTCCTCTTTTGACTCTGACAACAGCCACGATGCACTTTCCAGCGCTGCAACCTCCAAGGCTACATCCTTTGGAAAGTCTCTACATCCTGCTCCAAGCAATGGTACTGCTATTCTTTGACTATGTCTTGCTTGTTGATTATTATGTCGATAGTTTCCCATACCAAAAAATGATGTAATAGGATTGTTCAAAAGACTGAAGCTCTGATCATTACTATTTGAACCAAATGCCACGTGAAATGACTGTCGGTAACACGATCGAAGCAGCTCCTTTGACAACTGATGCAAATCTTCCTCGTGTTCTCCAATCTCAATTTCTAATAGTCGCCTCACTTCTTCAGTCATCGAAGGAGGATAGTTGTAAAATGGAGGCACTGTATGAATGATTCGATCATAATGTGATTGTATTTCTCCCCCTACTGCTGCCGTTGAAACTGCCGTTCCGACTGGACATTTTGTTTTGGGATTTGGAGAGTTTACGATATTGCTGACCTCCATCGCGTCGTTTGTACTTCGATCGTTATTAGCTGCTGATTTTGGTTGTTGTTGATTCAAATAGGCATGTGCCCATGGATGAGGAGGAACAAGGTTACATTCTGCTCGAAAACGAAGCCCGCCGAGTTGATGAAGCAATCCGTCAATTGACTCTGCCGAAAACAACATTCCTATCACAGTGGATATCGCAGAGAGAGAAGCATTAAGTCATAGATGTTGCAAACTAGTTATTACCAATGAATAATACATGGAACGTACCGCTACCAACATCCATTCCGCCCCACTGACTCACGTAACCCATGATGTGATGAGCATGTCTATTTGGTTGTACTTTCGGCTGTGGCCCACCACGTGGAAAGTAAGGGAAGGCATTGGGTCCGCTCAGATTTGGATTTGCTGGATTGATCAACGTCACAACTGGCTGCTGCTTGTTGCTGTTCTCGAAGTTGTGACGACATTGCTTTCCAAAATTTGTGAGTATGCATGTTGTCGTCCAAATTTCGACCGCCTTCCTCGGTGATGATGAGGAGGAGTTGGTGAATTTACCGATCAGCCTCGGTGCGGCCGATTTATACCATGCTTTGGAGACCATGATTACTTCGTTGGTAACATTGGTACAATACCGAGGAAGAATGAAGGTGCGTCGGCATAGTCGTATCTGTACTCTCTACGTAGGTGTTGCTGGAAATGATGATCGTTGGCGCCACTTTGGTACTAGTTCCTACGTAGAAATATCCTCTCATTCTTCCCTTCCCTCTTCCCCTCAATCTGCGCTTTTGACTCTTGCCTGCCAGTTGCCAGCCTGATTGTGCTCCCTGCCTCTAATTCAATCCGACTGCAACGACTGTTTCGTCTTTCAATAACCAATGAAGAGCAATGGTATCGAGGAAGAAGCTCAAAGGTAAAGCGAGAAAGGCGGCAAAAGCAGAGGCGGCGGCGGGGGGGAGGGACGTAGCGCTTTCCTTGTGCATGTCAAAAAGTCTACGGCTACGCTTGACGGGGGATACTGGTAATGGGTGCACGCACGGATGGGATCCTAACAAATATCCTGCCGATCATGATTGCAACAAGTTTATTGGTGGAGTTTTTAGGACATTTGTTGAATCTACAAAGTCAGGAGGTACAGCTGGATTTGTTGTTGGCGAAGCAGTATCGTTTACACACGCTATTTTCCCAGACGTATGGAATGATTCTGCGAGTTTGGAGTGGATAGCAGCTGCATTTATCAGCCTTGGAACATTTACCAGCATCATACAGGGCGACGTATTTCTCTGTGCCGCTGCAATGGGTTTTTCTGAATCGTTGAAGCAACACGTAGCATGTTTCCATGTGGGCTCTCAGCCTCTAATCTACACTGCAAAAATTGATGATTTGCTATGGGCGGAGGAGAGAAGGACTGTCAGCTACTTGAAGAAGCGCATTCCCTGTAAGTGCTTGAATGAAAAATACAAAGCGGTGAAGTCACTGCCAAAGATGTATACTTGTTGTAACACTGCTTGCAGTCTTCCTGATAATTCAGTGAACTTGAGCGCAATGATGACCTGTGGGGGTTGTCGTCGTATTCATTACTGCTCAGAAGAATGCCAAGCTGCTCACTGGGAAGAGCACAGAGATGCATGCAAAATTTGGAGGAAGTGGAACGCTGAGAATTGTTCCAAGTAATCACTTAGTTAGATGTTTTCCCAACTTTGATCTTTGTGCATCTATTAATGAAGCCCTACCAAAATCACAGACTTTTCTTTCCCTATCGCTTGAGGGATTCGGTGAATTGTTGCAGACACATTTGTCTTCCAAGGCATCTTGTTACCCAGCGTTCAACAAGTGGCGTCTCCTCCCCGCTGAAATCAGAAATTCATAGATCATTGTGAATGCCAATCTAATCACAGACGGGTTCGTCTCAACCATTTATCCCCTCGGTCCCATGTCCTCGAACTTTGAGCACAGATGAACAATTTGCAGAGGAGATCTAGAGGCAGGGAGTGGTAATATGGGAGGAGGTGTCCCCTATGACTGCCATTTCCTTGCTCTTTCTCTTCTAAGTCTAAACTATAACAAGTTGATGATTGGAAAGAAGCGATAATTATCCTCTTCAAGCGAAGTTAGTATGCCCTTGCAGAGAAAGGAGTTCGCACATCAATCGAAGAATGATGGTTGAAATTAATAGACCTACGAAGATGATAGCGACGTGAGATTTGAATACACTCTGTTCTCTTAAGTTGTAGCTTAATTTCACTGCATTATCAGTTGCCCACCCCTTCACGCTGCAATCCCTGTTTCATACACAATTCGACCTGCAAAATCTGCCAATTTCTCCGTCTGTTTGAACTCTTTCTTTGTCGTCGTTCCCACCTTCAAGACGAAGTCATCACTTTCTGCATATTCATCAAACTCGTTAGAATCTGATGCCTTGTACGAAACCCCCTTCTTACTCAGCACATACACTGATACAGTGCCGCCAGCAGGAATGGTGATTTCTTCATCCAACTCGACGTTGACGATCTCCTGTGGGTTCAGCAGGACTTTGTCCTCGAAGTATTCATCCCAAGCAGCAACGCTCGATCGAAATAGTCTGCTGCTTCTTTTCCCACGTCCACGTCCACTTTTCCCACGTCCACGTCGATCATCTGGAAAGGCTTCATACGAGCCACTGTGAGAGTATACCTGGACATCTGAATTCTTGGCGTCTTTCCCCACACCCACAATTCCAAGAGCCGTAATGATAACATCCTTCGACTTGGCAGTTATCGTAAAAATCACTCCTTTGGCTTTATCGTTTGCCTCGCCTATGTTGGGCGTAGTATACTCTTTGAAAGTGTCACCTCCAGAATCGTCTCCAACATCCGTGGGTGTCGGCTGTGATGTTGGCATAGCGGTTGGCAAGGCTGTAGGAAGAGGAGTCACTGGTGCCTTGGTCGGAGCATTAGATGTTGGTGCAGCTGACGGTTCGGAAGTAGGTTTGGCTGAGGGAGGAGGAGTTGCCGGCACCTTGGTCGGAGCATTAGTTGTTGGTGCAGCTGTCGGCTCGGAAGTAGGTTTGGCTGAAGGAGGAGGAGTTGTCGGCGCCTTGGTCGGAACATTAGTTGGTGCAGCTGTTGTGGGCTATTATTATGAAGAAGAATATAGGCCAAGGAAGAGTCTGTTAGATGAGTTTGGATGGGAGAGCTGTGCAGGTAATAAATTGTGTAGTAAAGCTCACCTTGTTTGTGGGTTGCGCAGTAGGCGGAGAGTTGATACATGAACCAAACGTGATTTTGTCATAAACTCCGAACTCTCCACCAGATACCACAACTTTATCTCCGTACTCAACGCTATATGCTCCACTTCCCCATGAGCAGCAAACGCCGTCTCCGAATTCGTCATGGATGATGAACTCATATCGAGAATCTGCAACGCACTTATCTCTCTCGTATCTCTCACCAGCTTTCGTATATTGACCCTCTACCACTGACATTACCACCGCATCATTGTCGCATTTATCAAAGACCTCCCATGAAGTTTCGCTTGGGTAGTTATCAGTGTCGACGGCAACCTTCAACCATTTCCCACTACAATAGGGAGTTGGTGCAGGTGTAGAGGAACCGTCACCAAACACGATGGACACATCTGCGTATCCTGGTGAGCTTGATGTATCAATTTTGTTGACAGTGACTGTCAAGTCCTCTTTGGAACCCCCAAAATCCGTAATGACATGGCTCTCTCCTTGTTTCAAACCTGCTATGAACGTTGACTCGGAATAGCCTTCACCATTATTGCCCGCCGTGATGAGAGTAACTTCGTTGGATGCTAACCTATTATCTGCATTTTGCCTGTTCGCCCTGTTGAAACCCACGAAGAAGTCCGTGCTTGTGCGAGTTTCAAGCTTCATTACAGCTAGAGCAGTGGGGTGGCTTGACTCTATCAGACCATACTCTGAAACTCCGACAAGGCGATGAGAAGAAACAGGCGTCGTCTTTGGATCCAAAAGCAACTTGTGTTCGACGTACCATGCACCATGATGAGCAATTTGCCAGTTCTTTGCTGGGCTGTGGAGGAGAAAGAAGGGCAGCCAACGCATGTAAGAGAAACAGATAGAAAAGATATAAGAGAGTGGCACACAGTAAAATGCAATCTACTCACTTGAAACACATCTTGTCAAGATGATCTGCCCAAAGAGGATTACCCATGCTGCATGACCAATCATCGTAGGTTTGAGCAAGTCCGGAATGACCCAAGTTGACGTTGTGTCCCAATTCGTGTGTGATAATAGCAGGATATGTGTAATAGTCCTTGACATAAAGAGACTTCCAGCTATTGAGATAAGCGTAAGCAGCAAATCCGCATTCATTGCTATCCAGACAGTCTTCAATGACGATCGCAACAAAGTCAAACATGCCGGGTAGACGTATCCCAAGCTTCTCATTAGCTGCCTCAATAGCGGCGTTTTCAATCGTTGCGCCGTCAAAAGGCCTGATTGAAATCGCGATGTCGACCTCCACTACTCCCGGTGCATCCATTAAAGCGTTGATAGCTGGGTCTCCAGAATCGGGTGTAAGAGATGTCTGATTGTTGCTACATCCAGATAGTTGAACACTTGGATTCTCTTGGTCGCCATGTGTCCCAAATATCTTGTCGCTTGTTTCATCTGCTCCAAACGGGGGTTTCTTTTCGTCTATATCATTGACGAGAATTACCAGCATCCGATTTGTTCGAAAGAGAGTACCCAATCGACGTTGCGCATGCTCAGCGAGTCTTCGTTTCTTTGTTCGTAACTTGATGGAGCCTGGCGGCAGTTTAGCAGCCTTCTTTTCGTCACCATTGACTCTTGCCCTGATGGCTTCTCCTCCTTTCACAGCCTGTAACTGCTCTTCTGGAGGCTGGGCCATAATGTCAACCTCCATCGTGCTAACTTGAGAAACTAAATTTCCATCTCGTAAGGCGCTTCTCATCTCTCGTAGTTGCTCGTCCGTAGCCTCAATGGTCATGACTGAACCATCTTCGAGCTCACAAACGAAGTCTTCGTCTGGTTCATTCGGCTTGTCCTCCTTGTTAAGGCGTGCCGATTTTTTCTCCCCTTTCCTCAAGGATCGTCCCCCTTGCTTGTTGCTAGCGTCAGTATTATCTGTTGTCTGCAGTAACGTTGATGGGAGGAATATTTGTTAGGTATTATGTTAGAATTTTACACAGATCTATTAGCAAAGGAAAAAGCTCTTACCTGCACTCCTTCCATTCCTCCCGAGTCACGAATTTTCCCAATAGCAATGATGGATTTGCAGGTATATTTCTCCACGACTGAGACCTCCGCAGCCGCTTCTCCACCAGAAAGAAGTGATCGGTGTTCGTCCTCGAATGGATTTGCATTCACAAAGGAGAGGTTGATGCTGATAAGCAAAGCAGCTAGTGATAGCGGCTTCATATAGTTATTGTTTTTAGTAATTGTGTTGTATTAATTGTGAGGTGCCCTGATCCGATCAGCGCTCGAAGTTGATCTTGCTTTCTCGACGGGCGCAGGAATTCTCAGTCGTAAGCTCGCTTTGTGACTGGCGGGCTTCATGTCAAGTAAATACCATAAAAGAAGATAAATAAAGTCCGCCACAAACAAAACGGCAATAAAAGTCCTGAGAGAGTTGACCGAGGCATACAGGTCAAGATTGACAGATACGTATCGTACTTCTCGCTCATCTCCGCTCTACTCTGTGGATTGTCCAGCCTTGACTTGGATGCTCAAGAGGTAAAGCTTAAAGCTTATAAGGGAGTTGAAGTGGTGCTTCATAATGTAGGCCCTGATGACGATGAGGAGACGAATAACATGGACAGAGGCGTACTTATACTTATGCAGCTACAGCAAAACATGAACAAGTCATTTCTGAAACGTGAACATCAGGACTGTGACAATATCGGGGGTGACTTTCTCTGACTCACCTCTTCAGCTCGCTCAGCTCACGCACCACCGCACCAACCACCAATGAGCAATGAGTGAATGAAAGGAATAGATGATATTGTATCCACCAACCCCTCCTCTGCCACTACCATAACTGAAGTCACCACCCGACAGCCAACCGCCTTATATAATGACAGCAGGAGCTCGCCAAGGGAGGTACCGAGACGAGTTCTTGTCCTCAAATCAGCTTGCCGATAAGGACCCATCACTTGCCAACATTGCCGATTTCATCGCACAATGTGAAACTATCGAACGTGTAAAATATCGTCCTCATCTGACGGAACGAGCACCGAATGTTGAGATTGATGATGTATTGAAAGCAGCCGATAAGTTGGCAGAAAAAGAAGGGGGAGACCATCAAAATAATAATCCAGATGCTGTTTCACTGCGGCACCTCAACCTGAAGGAATTCTCACTTGACCTTCTCTGCAAACATCATAATCCATCGCCATCAATATCATTGACATCATTGTACACGAGCATTACGATGTTAGACGTGTCTAACAATGAATTATCGCAGCTCCCCGGTCTATCCTCTCTGTGTAACTTGGAAAAAATATGCCTAAGACGTAACTGGTTTAATTCATTACCCACTGATATCGGAATGTTAAGCGAACTGAGAGTAATTGATGCATCACGAAACTTTCTCAAACCAAATGAAGATTCGTTGCATTTTCAAGAGCTGAATAAATTGGAACACTTGGAGGTGTTGGATGTCTCATTGAATCAAAAGTGTAGGACTGCAGAGCATCGCGAATTAATTAAAAAGAACATTGCTCCACCAACAGGTCGTGGGGGAAAAGAGGTGGAAGTGCTTGTTACCATCTGGCAGGAAATGACTTCTGCCGGCAAGAATAACACTATCGGAGAATCTGCCGCTGTTCGCAATCCTGCTCTCCTCCGGTCACAGCTTGAGCCTTGGGGGACAGTGAATCTCCGTAGACGATTGGTGCGTGATTTCGGGCAAGAGCCTACGCATCCAAAACTAGTCGATAGAGCGGGTGTTATGAGCCAGTTGTTGCAGTGTTATAAGGATGAGGGATTATTGCACTGCGCTGACGATGACGTGGATCTTAATAATGGTGTGGGACAACGACAAACAGTCGTTGTTGACGGAGTGCCTGTGAGAAAAGAGTTGCTAGATGAGATACTTACAGAGCTGCAAGATTGGAGAGGCAATAATAAAAGAGGTGGATCGAGTAACAACCGAGAACGACCGTCAATCAAGGCCGAAAATTACATGATACTTTGTGCACCTCCTCCTGCTACATCACCTGATAGCAAAGAAGTCTCAAGACGGGAGCGGAGACGAAACAAAAAGATGGAAGGCAACCGGAAGCTATGGGATCTTGCTCTCCAGGCAATGAAGGAGATAGATCCAGAGTTCGCCGCACGGTGCTCAGAAATTGCAGTGACCTACCGTTTCATTGGCTCGCCGCATATAGATAGACAAAATTCCTCCCATTTCTATGGCTTGTCGTTGGGAAATTTCGCGGAGGGTACTGGTTGTGTGGCAGTGGAAATGTCGCCCCGAGTTGTAGCTGAAGTGAATACGAAAAACCGTTTGGGTAAGGTTGATGGAAGGTATCCGCATTGGGTTAGTAATTACAACATCGAAGACGAGGAACGGTTCTCGTTGATATATTATGATACGCTCTCTTCGTATCAGACGCCTGGGCCAGCTATTTTTAGTATCCCCCATGACAAGGAGGGGAATAAAGAAGACATGAAGCGAAAGCGCAAGTAAAGAGATAAGCATTAGTAGACAAGTGCATCGGCTGCAAGAATACTTCGAGTCTGGGTTTATTATACATTTTCTTCAAATGCACGGAGTCCGCACATCACTTCTATGCTATGTATGCCTTTACCAGCATTCCTGACCATAAAGGTTTCTCATCCACCTCTTCCCCTTCTTTGATCTCTTTACTTCACACATCATTATTTTTCATCCCAACAGAATGAAAAGAACGAGGAGTTTGATGTACCTACCAGCTCCAGGTCAGCCTGGCTCTCTAGAGGGGTAGGTAGTAGGAATGTCCGTGCTTTGATTGCCGCGTAGGTGAAAGATGAGGGAAGTCTTGCTGCAGTTAAGCTTCAGTGCCGCTGCTTGCCCCAATCAGTCAGCGTCAGCCGCCCGCCCACTTGCGGAGGATGGAAGCGAAGACGAACTTGTTGTAGATGGGGAGTCATTTTTTCAGTGGAACAACTACTTCTTCAAGGCGGAATTAGTATCTTAATCAGGGGTCATTAATCGTGCTGAAATAAATTCAAATAGGGAACAAAATTATGTTGGAGTCATTTTTTCGATTCGATCAGCAACGTCAGAATTGGTACTTAAATCTGGGGTCACTAATCGTGCTGAAATACATAGGGAACGCAGACTTGGAAGTATGGAAGGTGAAGGCACAGGTCATTTTACCCACAGAGAGTTGCCCTGCAGCTGCAGCGTTTACATTCATTCATTTTGCTTCTTTCAAACTCTCTGATTGACACTTCTGACGGACACAATCTAAACACCCAACCTTGACATAGTATTACGCTCATATTTTCAAGCACCAAAACTCTTTGAACTTGAAGGGAAACAATGAGATTGTCAGCATCACTCACCATACTCCTCCTCCCATCCATTGTCAATGGACGGTCGACGACCGAGAAGCGGCTCAGGGAGCAAAGTACTACAAAGGGTGATAACCTCTTCCAAAAAACAACCACCACACCTACAAAGCTGCCACCAAAGAATATGGTGAACACATGCCTAGCACCCTCGACCGATTCTACTCTTGACCCATATGATATGTCAACAGTACATGAGTTAGTCATTGACTTCACTGGCACACCCAACGAGAACAATTGGGACTTTGCGCTAATGGAATCTTGGATTTGTTGGGTGGGTATGAATTCACCATCGTTCGTACCTTGCATTGATGATGGGTCAATTGGCTGCGTTGGTGAAGATGGTACCATTCCCGATGGACTTGATCCGACATATGTTACTGCAACTATTACCTACGATGGTGTTGAAGATAGTGGTGACGAGACTGGTGTACGCTATCGTGGTTCTTCCACATTTTTTCAAAATATTAATGCCTTTTGTGGTAGCAATAATCTATGTGAATGCAACTGCATGGAACCTACCGACTACCCAGGCCTTGGTACGTTGCCAGCAGGGTGTAAATTCCCACTGGCACTATCTCTGGACAAGCGTATTGGTGGAGTGGAGCGTATGGATTTAAACAATCTATCTGTAGGGTCTCATGCACATGATGCATTGACTCGTTCAATGCTAAATAATGTGACTCCGAACAATCATCGCTTCTCATTTGTGAGGGTAAGCATTGGGCCTGATACGACTGGAGAGTTCATAGATCTGGGCGTGTATCTGAATTTGGAGCACTTGGATTCGGAGTTTACCGAGAGGAAGACATTGAGTGTGGATCCATTTCGGTACGAGGGTGTCATGACTTTCGATGAATCACCAGCATCAAGCTGTGAGAGTTTGGCCGGAACATATGAACCTGAGGGTGGAGAAGATAATGCTAGCTGCGAGGAATCTGTTGCAACTGTACGTGACGTGCTTTCATTTCTTCAATCGCCAGAGTATGAAATCAACACACCTGAATATGTCGACAGTCTTGACGAGCTTGTGGATGTAGACAACCTACTTTGGCATCTAGCCTTCTTTTATCTGGTGGGAGAGAATGATGGGAATCAACACGAAGCCTTTCTTGATACCTTTCATTCTCATGTGAATGATGATGGATATGCTTCGGGACGTCTTGAGTGGGTGGCATCTGATCTCGATCGATCCTTTACTGTTGGAACACTAGGGCTGACTGATGTTCAATTTCATAACATTAATGAAATCATCCCTGCCCTCCTCCAAAATGAAAACATGATGTTGCGTTTGGAACATCACATCCGCTATCTGCTCGAGAAGGAATTCAACAATGAGAAATTTGAATGTCGTGGTCTAGCCCTCAAGGATCTCCTTGTTCCTGAGCTTGGAAGCTACTTTGAATCGGGAACATACTGTTATGACGAACCTTTGTGTAAGTAGGGAACTTTCTCTTTTTGTTTCTTTATTCAATATGATGTGCACAAACTTATACACTCTTGCTCCACTTGTAGTTGGGATCACTCCTCCTGGCTGTGAAGATCAATTGGCAGCGAATAATGATAAGTTTCAATCAGTATTGAATGTCATTATTGACTTTGTGAACGACCGTAGGACATATGCACTGGGCGACTGGGCAGCACTATCGATGGAAGAACCAGTCGTGTCGTCGGTATCTCATTCTCCTTTGAGGCCTAGCTCTGTAGAAGAGGTGACGATCACTGCAAATGTTGAAGCTGCTGCTGGTGGAAGTATCAGCTCGGTAACTTTATATTGGCGTACAAGAGGTGGATTTGACTCGGTTGAAATGAGCCTTGGAGATGGCATTTGGTCTGCCACGCTTCCACCTCAAGCTATGTTGGAAATTGTTGAATACTACGTCGAGGCTGTCCAGACTATTGAAGGAGAAAAAAGTTCTACCTTCCAGCCTCCAACTGCTGCACAGAAGCCGATGATTTATGCAGTTGGGCCTCCTGATGGATGGGTCGTGGGTCCATGGGTTGTTTTCAATGAAGTTAGTGGCAAAGCAATGGACTGGATCGAGATTTACAATCCTACCTCCAACCCCATTAATCTTGCTGGGTACTATCTCAATAAAGGAGGGTTGCCAGGAGAAGGATTCTTTTTTGACCCTAGTTTTGATGATGAATATCTCATTGTTGCACCCATGGGATTTTTGGTGGTGTACTGCGGAGAAGATCAAAGCAGATCTACCAGCTCCTACGCCTCTCGTGACAAACTTCAATATCGATGCAAATGGTGATGTATTGACTCTTTACAAAGATGACCTCCTTGTCGACTTGGTAAGGTTCGGCCGTATGTTCAAGGGAATGAGCCGTGGTAGGGCCCTCGATGGTAGTCCCAATTGGGTCGAGAAGTATGAACCATCTCCATGCGCTTCAAATGGCATGCTGGGAGACTTGAATGAAGATGGCATCGTTGGCCAAGATGATGTGGAAGCACTTCAGGCAGTGTTTGGGCAGATTTGTCACTGTCCTTGCGCAGAGGATTTGAATGGAGATGGAACGGTGAACACGAGTGATCTCTTAATCTTGTTGGGTGTTTTCAATGAGTAGTGGTTTGCTTTTAGTAAATGCTTGGCCTATGCTGGCCCACGCCATCGGGAAATTTGGTAATGTAATGTCGAGGGAGACGAAGATTAGAAAATAACGTCACAGACATTTTAACGAACGTCAGGCGGGCATCATGTAAACACTCTAATAATCTGCAACAAATGTCATCAAATCCAACTTAAGAAGAAGAAGAGACATGTGTTCAAGACTGCGTTGGAGTCCGCCTTGTTGGGGTGTTGTGGAGGCAGGGATAAGCTCTTTCGCATAAAGATAAAGAATAGTACTCTGTGAAGAGAAAATATAGTGTAAGTGTAAGAACGAGTGCCGCACTATCTGTAGATGTAGATGTGATCTGTAGATGTAAAGAATATTGTGCAATCAGATAGACATAGACCCAGATGTTGATTTGCCGCGAAGTGATGGTAGTAGTAGTAGTAGTGGCAGTATAGTACATATTATTCCTTGGGACTGGCCTCTTCCGACTTCCGACAAGAGCTGTTTGAGTGATTCAGAATCAGGCCCTTATCAATTCCATGGCGATTGCATAGAGTTAGAGTTAGAGATCTCGGGACATCATCTGCAAAAATCTTGAGCATCTATGATAGCCAGTGGAGGTTATTTACAGAGCCCTATCCAAAGTATCAGAGCATATCACCCTATCAACAACCTTCATATGATTATAATACGTGATTATTACCAGGCTTGATCGTACATTCACCGATCTCTCACTTCAAAAGCTGCTGCTCTGGCTCCTCAGGTAGGTATTTCCATGACTCCTAGCAATAGGCCATTTTCGACTGGTCATTGCGCTTTATCTACGAGTTATAAATCGGTCGACTAAAATAAAAGTGTAATTGGATATACTTCCTCAAGACTTCCAGATAAATCTGTTTGGGTTCAACTTGAAATAGATGCGCTCTATGATGGCACACTCACATGTGGTTATCTTTTGAAGGGGGGTTGTAAATGCCTTTAATGCAGAGAGTCGTAACGTCCTCAGCTACAAGATAGAATATTTTCCACGGATGATAATGCAATTAGTTGTTAACGAAATTTCGCGGAGGGTACTGGTTGTGTGGCAGTGGAAATGTCGCCCCGAGTTGTAGCTGAAGTGAATACGAAAAACCGTTTGGGTAAGGTTGATGGAAGGTATCCGCATTGGGTTAGTAATTACAACATCGAAGACGAGGAACGGTTCTCGTTGATATATTATGATACGCTCTCTTCGTATCAGACGCCTGGGCCAGCTATTTTTAGTATCCCCCATGACAAGGAGGGGAATAAAGAAGACATGAAGCGCAAGCGCAAGTAAAGAGATAAGCATTATTAGACAAGTGCATCGGCTGCAAGAATACTTCGAGTCTGGGTTTATTATACATTTTCTTCAAATGCACGGAGTCCGCACATCACTTCTATGTTATGTATGCCTTTACCAGCATTCCTGACCATAAAGGTTCCTCATCCACCTCTTCCCCTTCTTTGATCTCTTTACTTCGCACATCATTATTTTTCATCCCAACAGAATGAAAAGAATGAGGAGTTTGATGTACCTACCAGCTCCAGGTCAGCCTGGCTCTCTAGAGGGGTAGGTAGTAGGAATGTCCGTGCTTTGATTGCCGCGTAGGTGAAAGATGAGGGAAGTCTTGCTGCAGTTAAGCTTCAGTGCCGCTGCTTGCCCCAATCAGTCAGCAGTCAGCCGCCCGCCCACTTGCGGAGGATGGAAGCGAAGACGAACTTGTTGTAGATGGGGAGTCATTTTTTTCAGTGGAACAACTACTTCTTCAAGGCGGAATTAGTATCTTAATCAGGGGTCATTAATCGTTGAGGTGATGGACAGTAGCATGGAACGAACAGCTGTCTAATGAGACAGCTATCTCAGTCTCATCCCGCGGTAGTCATCTTTGTCCATCCCTTCTGCCGACTTTGGAGGCAGCAGGTTGGCTGTTTGTTGATGGATCAACGCTGTGGCCATGGCGTTGCCATTCTGCTTTTGATCAAGACAACAGCCGACCATTGTACTCGCAGTATCGTTGTGTGCGGCTAGTCATCATAGTTTTAGTTAAGGTTTAAGCGGAAACCATTATCATGTTTAATTTGAACCCTTTTGGACGGAAAAAATCTCCCAGTCAACTCCGGGGAGGGGCGGCATCACCAAGGGGAAACACCTTCCCATCTGCCGACACCCCGACTCAGGAGGAAGACCATGGCAAATCAATTGCCACTTTATTTGCCGATGGAGGCGGCCCGACCCCGGGTGGCGGGCCGGCAGGCGGTCACCAACCCTCATGGTTATCGTCCCGGTGGAATGAGTGGTATCAACCAGGGTGGTTTTGGGGGCTTCCCAACGGGAGGGCTTTTTGGTGTTGGTATGGGGGGAGGAGGATTGGAGTGGGGAGGAGACGGTGGAGGGTACACCGCACGGGGAAGTGGTTTGGGCCAATCCCCGTTCGGTCCACCTGGCGATTACTCGTTTAGGACGGACCATTTTGGAGGAACTCCAACCAACCAGGGGTTGGGGAACGGGCGAGGAGACGGAGGCCTTGCGTACGGGAGTGCCAAGGACCCAGGATTCGGGGGTACAAGTCCCATGGGGGCGACGGGGCCAACACCACTCCGCTTTGGGGGAGCACCTAGTGATCGGGGTGGAGGAGGAAGTCTCCCTCCCCAGCAGGTCAACGCTGGAGTGTCAAATGTTAATGGAAATGGGGCCACCCCCCTGCGGCATCAGGAGCAGGTGGTGTCATGCATGTGCAGCACCAGCAACCTGCCCCCGACAAAGGAACGAAAGCAGGGGTGCCCAAGGTACTGCAGGCATTCCAACCCGTCCTGGGGAAACACGATGACCCCGACAACATGGCGGTGTGTGAAATCCAAGCCAGCGAGGATAGGGAGGCAATCAAGGATACAGTGCTACAGCATCACTGGCCACTACTCATGATGTATGTGCCGGAAAAATCACAACAGTTGCGGATGCTTCACTCGCCCACTCTATGCCCCCAAGATGCGGTTCCGGAGGGGTCGGAAGTGGGGGGAAAAGTCTTTGGGTTTCAGGTGAAGAACGATACGCCGGTGCTCATCCCTGCAAAAAAATGGTGGGATTGGAATGATGTGAATGTTCCCGTAGGGACGGAGGCTGTTGCTGCACTAAACGGAACAGGGAGTCCATCGTTGGGGACACGCACAAGGGGCGAGAAGAAACGGCTTCCATACACAAGAATAGTTCCGCCATCGTTGGCGGACGTGGCGCATCATTGGGTGTCACGTGGTTACACAAGCATCAAGTGCTATGCAGACCTGTGCACCAAATTTCCGGATGCGGATGACTTTGCGAACGAAAAACAGTGGCTGTTGGCGGCATCACAGGGTGTTAGTCCATCCTTCGTAAAAAACCAACTCTGGCATTTCGGTGTCCGTGGCGGACCAGGATGAACAGCAGTTCGATAAGTGGTGTCAACAGGTATTGACTCAAAAACAAGTCCTTCGTCCAACTCCTCCGCTCACTACACCCGCACAACAACCACTCCCTCCTCCTCCCCTGCCTGCGGTGGATCCAACCGCGGTGTATCTCGCACAACATTTTTCCACCATGCATCAACAGCAACAGCAAGCCAACCACCAACAGTTGCTCGCTCAGGCGCAAATGTTGAACCAAATTTGGAGTGTTGCAGGAGGAGGAGGAGGCGGGGGGGCCGGTTATCCAGCGTCGGGGCGAGGAAAGTCGATGCAAAAATCCGAGGACACATGGGCGTCAATATGCAGCCTCGCCAATGTCAGATCAGTTCAGGACCTCCCGATGTGGTGGAACCTCACGCACAACAAACGGAAGGAGGATATTAACAATGTATGGAAAACAGCTAAGGAGATGATTATCCAGTGGGCACAGACGGAGGGCTTGGCAATCAACAAGAGCTTCCAACCAGACAACGATGTGATAGGGTCTTGGATGGCTGGCGATTTCAGCAGCTCTAAGGACTTTGCATCGGGTGGCGCTGAAGGTCTCTCCCCGTATGCAGCGCAGCCGGTTACAGCTGCAGAATTGGATAGCCGTAAGAAGACGAAGGCGGCAGAGGATGCTTCAGTCCACAACCGCAGTCTTGCTGAAGCTGTCCATATTGAAACTGGGAAGGGGGAGACTACCAAGCCCACCGGGCGAACTTGAATCCCTCAAGAAGACGCTCACGGTGTTCACCGGGATCGTTTGGTTATTATTCGGCGACAGATGTGACCTGTACACGAAGCTCCTTGACCTTGTGCACGTACTTGACGATGAGGAAGTGGAGAGAAATTCCCATCTGTACACCGGCATCAAGGCACGTCAAATTTTCTGGATGGTATTGGTGGATGCAAAAAGATATTGCAACAGCTCGCTCACGGCTGCTCAGTTCAAACAAGGCCGCCCTTTCCCGTCTTCAGGACTGGCAAATTTCACTACGCAGGTTCGGGAGGCAGCGGCCATCCATGTGATGGGGTTTCCTGACAAATGGAGGGTAGCGGCACCAACTGTTCCAACCACACCGGCACTGTGGAATGCAACCCATATGACCCCGGGTTTGTATGGTCAGCCCCTGCCTCCCCTTCCACTAACACTGCCCACCCCGCCGGATGCTCGGCAGCAGCAGCAGCACACGGGGAGGAAGGCGAGCAAAGATAACATACCCCCGAGGGTACTTCAGGCTTGCCAGCGAGTCTTTGCAGTGTGTCCAACTGCGAAGCTTCCACATTTTGTCACAGCGGCGGGGACAACAATGAAAGATCTTCCAAAAATTAGGGGGAAAGTAACTTGCTACAATCATATGATGGGACTCTGCGACAGAGCCAACACGAAAGGTCACTTCGAACATTTTGACATTGCCCACCTCCAGGCGGCGGAGTACGAAGAGTGGACAAAAATCGTTGAGAAGGGAGCAAACAAGATCTGTGCAGATAAGACTTTGCCTCAACTCCCGACAAGGAAACGTAAGCAGGCGGGCGGCCAGTGACATTCCGAGGTATCGGAGGCAGAGAGGTTGACACGACGGGTACGCTGGAAGCCGACCCTCGTCACACGAGAGTGGGATTTGAAGGCGGACGTTCAGTCTCTCAAAGAAAAAGGTCGGGAGCTGATGTTCTCTGGAGCAGGTAAGCTAAAATCGTTGTTACGTGTGCCATCTATTTCCAATGTTCTGAATGCCACGGTGGAAGCGAAGACGGAGGCCAACCTTGCTCTGAGAGGTCCGCATGAAGCCCATGACGACGCCAAAAGGGCTCTGATAGGTCCGAGTGTAGCCCTCGACGGCACCCCCCTTGCTCGGAGAGATGCTACATGCCTCGACGATGCTCCAACTGCCTTGATAGCTGTCCCCCGGCTTGATGGCAATCCAACTCTGACAGCTGTCCCCCGGCTTGACGATGCCCCAACTGCCCTGATAGCTGTCCCCCGGCTTGATGGCAATCCAACTCTGACAGCTGTCCCCCGGCTTGACGATGCCCCAACTGCCCTGATAGCTGTCCCCCGGCTTGACGGTGCTTTAAATGCTCTGACAGCTGTCCCCCGGCTTGACGATGCTTCCCTGATAGCTGTCCCCCGGCTTGACGGCACTCCAACTCTGACAGCTGTCCCCCGGCTTGACGATGCCCCAACTGCCCCGATAGCTGTCCCCCGGCTTGACGGTGCTTTAAATGCTCTGACAGCTGTCCCCCGGCTTGATGATGCTCAAACTGCCCCGATAGCTGTCCCCCGGCTTGACGGTGCTTTCAATGCTCTGACAGCTGTCCCCCGGCTTGACGATGCTCCAACTGCCCCGATAGCTGTCCCCCGGCTTGACGGTGCTTTAAATGCTCTGACAGCTGTCCCCCGGCTTGACGATGCTGCCCTGATAGCTGTCCCCCGGCTTGACGGCACTCCAACTCTGACAGCTGTCCCCCGGCTTGACGATGCCCCAACTGCCCCGATAGCTGTCCCCCGGCTTGACGGTGCTCCGAACGATGCCACAGGTTTTGACGATGCGCCAGCCCACCTGCATCCAGGTCTACGCCCACCTACGTTGGACACTGCACCCAATGAACCAGTAACGGGGGCTCAGACGAAACATCTACGTAAACAGAATAAGCGGGTGAGACAGCAGCGCCAGCTCGTGCAGGATTTTGATAGCGTGTGGAAACGGCAGAAAGGCAAGTTTAGCATCCCAACCCCTAAGCAAGCCCCTCGGGAGTATCGCAACAGCATGTGTCCATCAGGGCTAGCCCTAGACCATCCGGCGGCAGAGACATTGTTAGAGTATGCAACGGGAGGATGTCCAACCATGACAGGTGCGCAATGGACGCGGGAAATGGTCGAGGAGGCCGTTGCACGAGGACCTCATGTTTCCGCTACATCACCGGAAGCAATTGAATACTTCAAATCAGAGATCGAACACAAAATAGCAGCAGGCCAGGCACGAGTGGTAGAATGGGAGTCAATCAAGGATGACCTCCCTCCAGAGTTGAAGATCTCTCCCTTGGCATTGGTGCCACACAAGTCACGAAAATTCAGAGCAATCTTGGACTTATCATTTCGGCTGCGCTTACAATCTGGGGAGGTCGCACCATCGGTGAATGAAGCATCTGAAAAGGCAGCACCTCGGGCGGCGTGCGAGCAACTGGGACATGTGTTAAATCGGATTATTCACGCCTTTGCAGAGGCTGACGAGGACGCAAAAATCTTCATGGCTAAGTTCGACATCAAAGATGGTTTCTGGCGACTGGATTGCGCAGAGGGGGAGGAATGGAATTTCGCATATGTGATGCCTCAACAGGAAGGTCAACCAATCCGTCTGGTCGTCCCCACCTCTTTACAGATGGGATGGATCGAATCACCTCCATTCTTTTGTGCTGCATCGGAAACGGGACGAGATGTTGCAGAGGATTATGTGGAAGCTCCCGTCGGGTCTTTGCCAGAGCACAAGTTTGAAAAGTATACAGCGGGGAGCACTGCATACAACGAATTGCCTCCTACTGCGACAGGTACCTTACAGTATTTGGTGGAGGTATATGTGGATGATTTCATTTCCCTCGCAATTGCCACATCTCAGGAGCACCTCAATCACGTCGCACGGGGGGTTTTACAAGGCATCCATGATGTCTTTCCTGCGAACGAGGAGGATGCACTCGACCCCATTGCACTTAAAAAACTACTGAAGGAAGAGGGCCGCTGGCTCTTAGAAAAGGAAATCCTAGGATTCATCTTTGATGGCGCCAACAAGACGATATGGCTCGAGGATTCTAAGCGGCAGGCACTATTGGCGGTCTTAAAAGGATGGTTGCGAAAGAGTAGGGGTGACAAACCTGAAGGTATCCCTTTCGACGAATTTCAGTCGGTCTTGTCAAAACTCCGGCACGCATTCACTGCCATACCTGCAGGGAAGGGCTTACTATCTCATTGCAATGATGTCATGAGGACGGAACCATCGTTCATCCAGCTCCACACAAATCAGGATCTGTATGAGGCGATAATGTCCATCCGAGGATTCCTCCACGGGTCTGTTGCGCAACCGACAAAGTGCAAACAACTCGTGCTGGGACATCCCCACGTCATAGGCATAGACGATGCATCTGGATGGGGAGTGGGAGGAGTAGTCCTCGGCGAATTGGATGAAATCATACCCACAATGTTTCGGTTGGAGTGGCCTCAGGAAATAAGGAATGCCCTCGTGTCGCAGAACAATCCCGAGGGGTCAATCACAAATTCGGACCTGGAATGCGCAGGATTGCTTCTCACGTGGCTTGTTATGGAACAGGTCTGCCCGGACTTGGTACACAAGCATGTCGCGCTATGGAGTGACAACCAACCAACTGTGTGTTGGGTGAAGAGAATGGCATCAAAAAATTCGTACATTGCGAAGTGCATCCTGCAGATCATTGCGTTGAGGCAAAAATTGACACAGTCATCGCCTATCACACCGCAACATATCAAGGGAGATCACAATGCAATTACAGACATCCCGTCTCGGTCGTTTGGAAGCAACCCGAAGTGGCACTTCAGAACTCACGACGAATTACTAACGTTTTTCAACACGAATTTTCCTTTACCTCAACAGAACTCTTGGACGGTATTCCAGCTTTCAAAAAGAATCTCTACGAAGGTGATTTCACTGCTGCTGACTCAGCGTTTCGAGCTGGCAGAGTGGCGGCGACTACCTCCAATAGGGAAACATATTGGGAGCATTGGCAACGCTACTGCCAACCTTTGGGAGTTGACCCTTACTTGGCGTATTCCTCCACCCCTTACACCGTTCGCGCAAGGGTCCTCACAGGCTTTGCTGCACGAGTCCGAAGTGGTTTCTATGGTCGAGGACGCAAAATCAAGTCTGACTCGGCACGCAGCGCTATCACGGCCGTTGGTCAGACCATCACGTTGGACACAGGGATCAACCCAACAAAGGAAGACACCGGAAACAAACTCCTTTTCCCCCTCAGACTAATGATGGATGGATGGCGCAAAGTGGATCCACCAACAGAGAAGAAACTACCTGTCGAAGCGGATGTCCCAGAATTCCTGGCTGATATGGGCCGACAGGCACAGGCGACTCCACTCCAACAGGCGGTGGGGGACCTGGCACTAATTGCGTTCTACTATCTCTTGCGGATTGGGGAATACACGGGCAAGCCCAGTAGAAATGACACAAAGCAAACAGAACAATTCAAATTACAGGATGTTACTTTCTTCCGACATGATAGCCAGGGCACGCTCCGCCAACTCCCCCGTAATGCTCCGGCAAGTATGATAATGGAAGCGACATCAGCCACCTTGAAGCTCGACAACCAGAAGAATGGGTGGAAAGCTGTATGTATTCACCAGCACGCAAATGGAGATTGTTTCAAGTGTCCTGTGCGTGCATTAGGACGACGTGTTCTTCACATTCGCGACAACAAGGGGCCTCCCGTTTCCGTTTTGTTGCGGTCTGTCAGGGGAGAGCTGAAAAGGAAGCAGTCTTTTCAGTGCTTCCCTGAGGGATGACGTAACCTGAGTATCCTGTGAGTGCAATGTAGACGAGCAAGAACCTAGGTCCAGTGCTTGCACTTGATGCTGAAATAAATAGGGAACAAAATTATGTTGGAGTCATTTTTTCGATTCGATCAGCAACGTCAGAATTAGTACTTAAATCTGGGGTCACTAATCGTGCTGAAATATATAGGGAACGCAGACTTGGAAGTATGGAAGGTGAAGGCACAGGTCATTTTACCCACAGAGAGTTGCCCTGCAGCTGCAGCGTTTACATTCATTCATTTTGCTTCTTTCAAACTCTCTGATTGACACTTCTGACGGACACAATCTAAACACCCAACCTTGACATAGTATTACGCTCATATTTTCAAGCACCAAAACTCTTTGAACTTGAAGGGAAACAATGAGATTGTCAGCATCACTCACCATACTCCTCCCATCCATTGTCAATGGACGGTTGACGACCGAGAAGCGGCTCAGGGAGCAAAGTACTACAAAGGGTGATAACCTCTTCCAAAAAACAACCACCACACCTACAAAGCTGCCACCAAAGAATATGGTGAACACATGCCTAGCACCCTCGACCGATTCTACTCTTGACCCATATGATATGTCAACAGTACATGAGTTAGTCATTGACTTCACTGGCACACCCAACGAGAACAATTGGGACTTTGCGCTAATGGAATCTTGGATTTGTTGGGTGGGTATGAATTCACCATCGTTCGTACCTTGCATTGATGATGGGTCAATTGGCTGCGTTGGTGAAGATGGTACCATTCCCGATGGACTTGATCCGACATATGTTACTGCAACTATTACCTACGATGGTGTTGAAGATAGTGGTGACGAGACTGGTGTACGCTATCGTGGTTCTTCCACATTTTTTCAAAATATTAATGCCTTTTGTGGTAGCAATAATCTATGTGAGTGCAACTGCATGGAACCTACCGACTACCCAGGCCTTGGTACGTTGCCAGCAGGGCTGTAAATTCCCACTGGCACTATCTTTGGACAAGCGTATTGGTGGAGTGGAGCGTATGGATTTAAACAATCTATCTATAGGGTCTCATGCACATGATGCATTGACTCGTTCAATGCTAAATAATGTGACTCCGAACAATCATCGCTTCTCATTTGTGAGGGTAAGCATTGGGCCTGATACGACTGGAGAGTTCATAGATCTGGGCGTGTATCTGAATTTGGAGCACTTGGATTCGGAGTTTACCGAGAGGAAGACATTGAGTGTGGATCCATTTCGGTACGAGGGTGTCATGACTTTCGATGAATCACCAGCATCAAGCTGTGAGAGTTTGGCCGGAAACATATGAACCTGAGGGTGGAGAAGATAATGCGAGCTGCGAGGAATCTGTTGCAACTGTACGTGACGTGCTTTCATTTCTTCAATCGCCAGAGTATGAAATCAACACACCTGAATATGTCGACAGTCTTGACGAGCTTGTGGATGTAGACAACCTACTTTGGCATCTAGCCTTTTTTATCTGGTGGGAGAGAATGATGGGAATCAACACGAAGCCTTTCTTGATACCTTTCATTCTCATGTGAATGATGATGGATATGCTTCGGGACGTCTTGAGTGGGTGGCATCTGATCTCGATCGATCCTTTACTGTTGGAACACTAGGGCTGACTGATGTTCAATTCATAACATTAATGAAATCATCCCTGCCCTCCTCCAAAATGAGAACATGATGTTGCGTTTGGAACATCACATCCGCTACCTGCTCGAAAAGGAATTCAACCAAGAGGTATTTGAATGTCGTGGTCTAGCCCTCAAGGACCTCCTTGTTCCTGAGCTTGGAAGCTACTTTGAATCGGGAACATACTGTGATGACGAGCCTTTGTGTAAGTAGGGAACTTTCTCTTTTTGTTTCTTTATTCAATATGATGTGCACAATCTTATACACTCTTGCTCCACTTGTAGTTGGGATCACTCCTCCTGGCTGTGAAGATCAATTGGCAGCGAATAATGATAAGTTTCAATCAGTATTGAATGTCATTATTGACTTTGTGAACGACCGTAGGACATATGCACTGGGCGACTGGGCAGCACTATCGATGGAAGAACCAGTCGTGTCGTCGGTATCTCATTCTCCTTTGAGGCCTAGCTCTGTAGAAGAGGTGACGATCACTGCAAATGTTGAAGCTGCTGCTGGTGGAAGTATCAGCTCGGTAACTTTATATTGGCGTACAAGAGGTGGATTTGACTCGGTTGAAATGAGCCTTGGAGATGGCATTTGGTCTGCCACGCTTCCACCTCAAGCTATGTTGGAGATTGTTGAATACTACGTCGAGGCTGTCCAGACTATTGAAGGAGAAAAAAGTTCTACCTTCCAGCCTCCAACTGCTGCACAGAAGCCGATGAATTATGCAGTTGGGCCTCCTGATGGATGGGTCGTGGGTCCATGGGTTGTTTTCAATGAAGTTAGTGGCAAAGCAATGGACTGGATCGAGATTTACAATCCTACCTCCAACCCCATTAATCTTGCTGGGTACTATCTCAATAAAGGAGGGTTGCCAGGAGAAGGATTCTTTTTTGACCCTAGTTTTGATGATGAATATCTTATTGTTGCACCCATGGGATTTTTGGTGGTGTACTGCGGAGAAGATCAAGCAGATCTACCAGCTCCTACGCCTCTCGTGACAAACTTCAATATCGATGCAGATGGTGATGTATTGACTCTTTACAAAGATGACCTCCTTGTCGACTTGGTAAGGTTCGGCCGTATGTTCAAGGGAATGAGCCGTGGTAGGGCCCTCGATGGTAGTCCCAATTGGGTCGAGAAGTATGAACCATCTCCATGCGCTTCAAATGGCATGCTGGGAGACTTGAATGAAGATGGCATCGTTGGCCAAGATGATGTGGAAGCACTTCAGGCAGTGTTTGGGCAGATTTGTCACTGTCCTTGCGCAGAGGATTTGAATGGAGATGGAACGGTGAACACGAGTGATCTCTTAATCTTGTTGGGTGTTTTCAATGAGTAGTGGTTTGCTTTTAGTAAATGCTTGGCCTATGCTGGCCCACGCCATCGGGAAATTTGGTAATGTAATGTCGAGGGAGACGAAGATTAGAAAATAACGTCACAGACATTTTAACGAACGTCAGGCGGGCATCATGTAAACACTCTAATAATCTGCAACAAATATGTCATCAAATCCAACTTAAGAAGAAGAAGAGACATGTGTTCAAGACTGCGTTGGAGTCCGCCTTGTTGGGGGTGTTGTGGAGGCAGGGATAAGCTCTTTCGCATAAAGATAAAGAATAGTACTCTGTGAAGAGAAAATATAGTGTAAGTGTAAGAACGAGTGCCGCACTATCTGTAGATGTAGATGTGATCTGTAGATGTAAAGAATATTGTGCAATCAGATAGACATAGACCCAGATGTTGATTTGCCGCGAAGTGATGGTAGTAGTAGTAGTAGTGGCAGTATAGTACATATTATTCCTTGGGGCTGGCCTCTTCCGACTTCCGACAAGAGCTGTTTGAGTGATTCAGAATCAGGCCCTTATCAATTCCATGGCGATTGCATAGAGTTAGAGTTAGAGATCTCGGGACATCATCTGCAAAAATCTTGAGCATCTATGATAGCCAGTGGAGGTTATTTACTGAGCCCTATCCAAAGTATCAGAGCATATCACCCTATCAACAACCTTCATATGATTATAATACGTGATTATTACCAGGCTTGATCGTACATTCACCGATCTCTCACTCAAAAGCTGCTGCTCTGGCTCCTCAGGTAGGTATTTCCATGACTCCTAGCAATAGGCCATTTTCGACTGGTCATTGCGCTTTATCTACGAGTTATAAATCGGTCGACTAAAATAAAAGTGTAATTGGATATACTTCCTCAAGACTTCCAGATAAATCTGTTTGGGTTCAACTTGAATAGATGCGCTTATGATGGCACACTCACATGTGGTTATTTTTGTGTTCATCCCTCTTTTTGTGGTAGGTGTTTGCTGTTTCTAACAAAAATGGCGGGAAGTAAAATCGATGGCGAGTAAGTGAGTGGAATGACCACGATGTGTTAGCGTAGCGGTAGCTTCTCTGCTCATGGCGAACTGACTGGCGGCACAATAAATCATCATCATCATGGTTGTCCTAAAGAAAGGAGAAGTATGCTGCCTCGCAGCAGCAGCATTGATACTAATATTCAGCCGCCATCCACAGCCCCAGGCGGCCGTATCGGCAGCAAATAATGATAATGACGCCATGAAATTCTCGGACTTGTTCAAATCAGATCAATTATCTGCATTTCTTAGTCAGTTTCAACAGCAGCAAGTAGATTCCAATGAGGGGCCGCCTGCTCAAAATATACAGAATCAACATCAGCAGCAGCAATCCAAACATCATGAGCGGCATAGGCATCCCAATCGACGAATGATGCTCTATGATCTGTCGGTGCGATCTCATTATGAACGAATGCTTGAACAACGAGGGAATAATAAAACGTCCGCTGACATAACGACAAATAAAGACAAAGATGCAGCGGAGGAGTCCAACAACAGTCTGAGCAAAAGTTCTAGTTATTACAATGAAGGGTTGGACACATCCTTTGACGTTCGTGAAATGATACGAAAGGATGAAAATTTATTTAGCCAATTTTCACATTGGACATTAAAGTTGAGTCGGGGGGAATCATTGACACAGATTCATTTGGAGCCGGTTCCTCTAGGTGATGACGAAAAGACTAATAGTGGCGTGGAAGAAGATGGTTTTATGGGGCTTCCACCTTCGTCGCTGTTGGCCAATGATATTCAATTCTCTATTCCTGTGATCAATAACTTGGGAACGTATGTTGATCCAACGGCAATGTCGCAACATGATTTCGAATCTATAGTAAAGTTAGCTTTTGATGGAGGAGATGAAATGACTAATGATATTGAATATTACATGGGTGGAGATTTATGTACTTCGGAACTCGATGGACAGCAAATTACTACAAAGCGTCAAAGTGCGGTAATATATGACGAATCGTGTTGTAAACGCCAAAGAAGGACGATGGATGAATTCTTTCCACAGGGTGACGAAATTATGATATTGGGTTCCGTAGAGCCCTCGCCGTGTCAATATGTTTTGCGTGCATGCCATATTTGTCCATCGGAAGAGGCTGAAGAAGCTACAGAAGCAACAAAGGATGACATTCACTCGTTTGAAGAGCCTCCAGGCTTTCGACACTTATTACAATCTTACATGAACCTCTCATCCCAAAAACACGGGCGGCAAGATAGTGCTGTTGGTGGACATTCCTTTCCACCAATGCCCCCATCTCAAATTGAAGCAAACAAGCAACTCTTGAAACAGATGTTCACTCATGCTTGGGATTCATACATGTACAATGCATTTCCAGCCTCAGAACTGCAACCTCTAACATGTCGCCCTGGTACGTTCAATTTGGTGCGGATACCTGCTCTAACTCTCATTGATACGCTGGATACTTTGATAATCATGAATAATTATACTGAATTCGCACGGAGTGTGGAACGATTGCGATATTTGGATCAAAGTATGCAACGCGAGTTTAGTGAGTCGGGAATGAACAAGGAAAATCTTCGAAAGGGGGAGCAAGGTGGGATATTTTCTGTAAACCAAAACGTGAGTGTCTTTGAAACGACAATTCGTGTGCTGGGGGGATTACTCAGTGCACATCAGCTAGCTGAGGCATTCATGAAGAAGAAGGTGCCGGTATCAGATGTATGGGACTCATCAGGTGAGATTCGTTGGGGGGCTGTAGAATCAAATAGCCAAGCATCAAATCTTCCGGTCGACGCAAAAGTGGATGAGCAATTGTGTTCTTGGGAATCTTCATCAAGCTCGGAGACGGTAGAAAATGATGATTGCACATCCAAAATTGAACGGAAAGACATTGAATCATCTACTTGGGAGTATGATGGATTTCTCCTGAAGTTAGCGACTGATATTGGGAACAGGCTCGTGCATGCTTTCAATACTGCGTCGGGCATCCCATACGGAACAGTCAATTTGTTGCATGGTATCCCTCCTCAAGAGACAACAGTCGCTTCTCTCGCAGGCGCAGGCACTTTGACTCTCGAGTTTGAATTACTATCTCGACTGACTGGTAACTTGAAGTTTGGAAAGGCGGCAAAGCTAGCCACACGTGCTCTCTGGGTTCGGCGATCGCAAGAGTTGAATTTGTTTGGGAAACACATCGACGTGAAGAGTGGAAAGTGGGTCGAGTATCTCAGTGGAATTGGGAGTAACTCGGACAGCTTCTATGAGTATCTAGTCAAGCACCATATCCTATTTCCCGACGATGCAGACTTTTGGACGATGTTTGTAAATGTATACTCTGGTATTCATGATAATTCCCGCCTAGGCGAGTGGTACGTCGACGTTGATATGGGGAGTGGATTGAGAGGAAATGTCAGACAGATATTTGAGAGTTTGATGGCATTCTATCCAGGAATGCAAATCCTTCTAGGAGAAGTTGCTCCATCTGCAAAAACACTCAACAGCTTCTTTTTGGTGAGAGAATTCCTAGGTCTTTTGCCTGAACGGTTTGACTTTGTCCATTGGAGGGTTGATGGTCATGGTGACCTCCACCCGCTACGTCCTGAATTACTGGAAAGCAATTACTTTTTGCACCTAGCATCAATCGGATTGCGCGGTGCAAAGAACGGTCCATGCTCAAAGAATAGTCCATCGCCCCATACCTCCAGTTGGCTTTGGGCGGCAGATTTTGCGCTGCATACAGTCAACAAACTCTCGTGGAGGCCGTGCGGGTTTGCAACAGTGAAGAATGTGTCTCCTGCTACAACTGGCGGTCTTGATCTTGTACAGGTGAATCGCGACCCAGAAGCTGAGCAAAAGCGCCGCCACATCAGTCATCACAACGAAATGCCTTCATTCTTTCTCAGTGAAACGATCAAGTATCTTTATCTGACTTTCGACGCAGAGAATAACATTTTACATCAAGACTCTGAGAGGGAGTGGGTTTTCACTACGGAAGCTCATCCGATTCATCACGAACCAGTCTCCAGCACTCCGATTTTGAGTACAGAAGATAAAAGTATTGATGCTCAGATTAGTAAGGTTAGATCTCTAATGAGAGAAATGATGTTGAATGCGTCGTCTGAAGAGAGTGAAACAGCGGAGATAGTTGAAGTGAAGAATAACACGAAACATCTTACGTTTGAGACGTGGTCAAGGAGCACCAGGAAGACAAGTCACAAAAACAGCATGGCAGTCGTGAAAGACGATGTCATGTCTAGAAAACGGGAGGTAATGAAAATGCATGGATTAATATTGGGACCACGCTTTCAGAGCAGCAAGCTAAATGCCAATAATAGCAGCATATTTTCTGAAGGATTGAACTTGGCACATCATCAGTTCGACAGTCATGGGAAGGGCAGAGGGCTTGGAAAGAGTTGCCCCAACTTTCACCACCCGGACTTAATCTGGTCACATGCTCTCAATGGTAATACACTGGACTACAATACTCAGCACCATTCATTGTTCTCCAACGAAGTGATCGAAGCAAAAGTCGGAGGAGACCAAAGAATGCTGTCTGCATTGGCATCAGCGTGTTTTCACGGTACAGACTTTTACGCTGACCGGATCGGCGTTGATATTAACAACAGTTGTCCTGCCGAGGAAGATCCCCTCTTCCAATCAAAGGTGAAGGCGCAACAGGATGATTTGGAGCGCATGATTGGTGCCCCTATCCCAGGCTCAAAGCGTTATGATATGGGAGGAGATATGGGTTTGTTTGATGTATCTGCCTTCGAAAATGGCGATGGCTTTGTTGTGAGACAGGTCAACAGCGGGGAGCTTCTTGAAGTATCAATCTTTTATGATGACTTCGATTTCCTAGGCAGTGATGGCGTCAATGGAGATGCAAACGATAATGATGACGATGCTGCATCACTCTCTGATGCAACCATTCTCACCGTGCTGACATTGCCGATCTTGTCTGAAAGCTCGAACTCTCCCCCAAAGTTGGACAAAACAGCTACTTCTCTTTCATCTTGGGCATTATCTGGATGGAGACAACAACTAACAACAGGCGAAAATGTAGGCAATGTCACATTTGCCAGATCTCACAATAATGGTCCTTCCCATGTTGGTTACCAAAGACAGGTCGTTATTGCTGACTTAGAGGGCAATCAATTCAGTTGTGAGGTCATACTTACAGACGATTTGAACCAAAACTACACATTCCCATGCGCTCCGAGTTTCTTTGGAAAGGCAGATATTGCTGAATTGAAAAAGACCAGAGGCGCCTCTTTCAATGGCCAGCTTCTCCCTCCGCCAGTAGGGGACGAAATGGGTTGCAATCGTCTTCCACTGAATTGGCACAATTTTTGCAGCGATACCAAAACGAGCGGAACGAATGTTTTGCAGCTTATTAGGCGGGGCGAATGCAACTTTGTTGATAAAGCAAGCAACCAAGCTGCTCGTCGCAACGCGGCGGCAATGATTGTTGTGAATTCTAGTCCGAATGAGCTCTTTGCTATGGCGGGTGCTGAGGCCGGTGCTACGCTTGTAAATGACTGTTCAGGTGAAGATCTACCGTTATCTGTTATGGTAAACGGGATTGATGGAGAAGCTATCATGATTATCCTTGAATCAGGAAAAATAAAGGAGTCGAGGGTTGAACTCAATCAGATACTGGAAGATGACGAATACTTTCCTCATGTAACAGGGTCCGAAAAAACGTTGCAAATATCTGCCCAATCTGGTTGGGCAACCCATGCTGTTAGACAGACTGATGGCAAAGCGCGTGGTTGGCAGTTGTTCATCTTACGTGATGCTGATTCGGGTATTTGAGCTATTTACATTTAAGACGTATTTATCCGTCTCACTCAAAACCACAGCACTTAAATAATTGCTCATCCCTCCTTTAACAACAAATATACACTTACACAGCAGTTTCGTCACAAATCGTCATCAGAGCTTCATGACACCACCACGTTTTTATTCTCCTCCCAATCATCATCGGTCAAGCTCTGAGCGAACTCACCGATATTCTTCAAAATTCCAACAAAATAAGCCACTTCCCTTTCACCCTTCTCTTCGTCTCCTTCATCGTTATCATCGTAGAGAGGCCCCATTTGAAGGAAATTCTTGAAAGTGGAACCATCCTTGCGATAGTTGATAGTTTCGCACTCAACGTAGTCAGCACCACCTATCAACTCTTCCATGGACTTTTTAATACCCTCACGGTTTGTCTTTGGGCCTTGAATCATCGCTGACATGTTTTGTCCGACAGCTTCCGACTCGTTGAACCCACACAGATCTTCCCAGGGTTTGTTGCATCCCACAACTGCATAAGGATATTTCGCCTCAGTGACAACAATGGCGCGGTTATCTGTGTCGCCATTACCAGCTTGAGATCTCGAAGGAAGGGCCTCGTCAAAGGTGCGAGGAAGAGTGCTGCCTCCTTTAAGAACATTCCCTTCCTCTTCTGCAATACTTGGGGGAAGGACACTCATCTTCTTTAGAGATGATTCCTCATCACCATTCCTCTCACTTAAATTCACTGACTGTCGACCAGTCGCACTAGCCGCATCAGTAAATGAAGACTTGAGGCCAAACATGCTTGACTTCTTTCTAGCCATCTTCTTCTCTTTCCTAAACTTCGCTCTCTCCGTAGCAATATTCACCAAAGTGCGGAACTCGAGGATGTCCACCACTCCGTCCCCATTCTCGTCAACCACTTTGAGCATACTGGCCACACACTGCTCAGAAAGTTTCATACCCATATCATCCAATGCGACTTTCAATTCATCTGCATCAATGGTGCCAGAATCATCCGTGTCAATCGTCTTGAAGATACGATCAATTTGCTCATCAGTCATGCCTGCTTCCAATCCTCCCCCCTCTGGATTCAACGAGCTCGCCATTGTTTCTAACACTTTTTCCCACTTCCATGCTCCCGTCATTGCCTGAACGAAACTGACTTTTTGAGAGAGCACAACGTAGACGCAATGTGTCATACCCACCAATAAGTAGAGGGCAGCTGAGAACCAGAGTGATTGAGACAAGAATTTTTGGGCACTGTAGAAGGAGATAAGTCCACCGAGCCAAAAGGAGGCTGCCAATCCAACCAACACTTTGAACTTCCAGTAGTTTTTCATGTTCCCTCGCAACATTTGCCCGGCGATTAGACCAATGTCTGTTGAAGTTCCAGTCAGATGCGACGTACGGATAAGATTGGCCGAGTAGGTTGAAGTCATTCCATTTTGTAGACCGTTGGCCATGGCAGCGAAATAGTAGAGTGCTCTCCCATTAGGAAGAGTAACTCCAAATATCGCTGAGGCAATCATAAATATCGATCCGATCAAAAATGCTGTTTTAATTGCATAACATGTGTGGAGATGGGTGTTAGAGGATGATATGTACT
Source organism: Skeletonema costatum (assembly GCA_018806925.1). Classification (NCBI taxonomy): domain Eukaryota; phylum Bacillariophyta; class Thalassiosirophyceae; order Thalassiosirales; family Thalassiosiraceae; genus Skeletonema; species Skeletonema costatum. The sequence goes on along the minus strand of JAHBBA010000654.1, from coordinate 217,112 downwards.
AAAAGGAAGGTCTTCGATAATAGAGGCAACTTACTAGGACCATAGGTGGGCACCAATTTATGGGGAATTGCCTGAGGATTCATCGCCCCAGAAATTAATGCCCCACCGATGAAAGATAAAATCAATGTGAATTCAAATCCAAATAATTTTGGATCACCAGATGCCAAAGCGAGACCACTCTTCGTATATGTGCCCGTGAAAGCCGACACAGCCTGTCTATCCGGTCCAACCAGACCACTAAGACAGAGACCATTGATATATCCACTGTTCAGGGAGAGTAAAAGGCCGAGAATTAAGACGAAGAATGCCTCTCGGGCATTTTTCGCCCCGACTTTGGAGGCGATGCCTTTCGGCTGTTTGGCTGCTGCAGTCTCCCGGACTCGCTTGACGAAGGAGGAGTGTCTGATTTGCTGCGGCGGCATGGTGAATCGTGTTAGATTGCGGAGGTAGCTCTGCCAATGAACTGTAACATCATCAACTCAATGTTCCTCATAACGCTGGGTAAAATGATGTTTCGGTGGGAAGATGGCGAGGAAGACGCAAGACCCTTGGCGAAGACGGCGAAGACGCGGCGTTCCTTCTGCACTTTCTTGTACATATTCATATGTATTTCATATTGACAGATGGTGAGCAAATTAGATAAATCATACGGTACTTAATGACCCGACAAAGATGTATGACGCTTCAGCTTCAACTTGAAGTGGTTTTCCTCATAGATAAGTACCATCAACATATTATTGTACCATACTTTAAAAACGAACAGGGGAATGAATGTAAAACAACTGAGCTGAGGATGGAGAACTTTAGTAGGGTGGAAATGGACATCAGTAGTATTATCTGTGACAACTAACTCTCGGCCAGAGTGTACCTATGTTCTGCCACATACTCCTGCATCAACCTCTCTTAAGTTAGTTGCCCAGAACATGGAACACGAAAAGCTTCTACAACTATAAAAAGTTACTTCTGTTCTTCCATCTGCTTCCTAATCTCAGTACTTGATACATCCAACCTAAACTCCTCCTCCGTCAACAACGTAAACATTTCCTGTACATGACCCGGCAAAGACTTGACCTCCTCTTCCCCATTAATAAACTTCTTCGATCCACTCTCCGTCTGTTCCAATCGACCCCCTACAATGAAATGCACCCCCTTCTCTTTCATCTGTACTAGAGCATCAATCATATTCTCAACGCTATTGTTGTAGTATTTGGGATTGATGATTCGTACAAAGGTATCAGTTCCCAAAACAAATGTCATTTTTCGATTCGAGAAGGGAGAAGAGCTACACACTTCGTCCAGCAGTGATGTCTTTTGTGAAAATAAGGGTGCATTTGTTAATATGACTCCCCAATCTTTCGGCATGTCAGATAGAGTTGGAAAGAAGCTGACACGACGTTCTACTTCTGACGGGTCTAGTGGCGGTTTGTCTGCATTGGTGACACTCATTTCAAAGAGTACTGTTGGATCGTATTCGTATTTGTCGACTGTGTCCCATAAATTCTTCAAGGCTGATGACGACGAAGAGGATGTTGAGAATGACTCCAGTGATGAGTATCGTGATCGAAGCATGTTGGATGATGACGATACTTCATTGCACCCCTTCTCCTCAGTTCGTCTCATTTGTCGTAATGCAGCTACCGCAGCATTGGCTAACCCGACATGACCATGATGTGGTGGATTATAACTCCCAGGTACAATGATGACATCGTTTGGGAAGGGATTTTCTCCGTCTGCCAATGCAGTTTCCATTTGAAATGATTGTGAGCTGTCATCGTTCTTAATATTTTGAAGCACTGGCAAGATGGATACAATGTTGGCATCACCCTGAATGATTTGACGTGCCCCTGCTGCCGGTGAACAATCTGACGTCTTGCTTCTTCCACTGCTACCAGTGACTTTGTACGATTGCACTGTCAATTCATCACCATCCTTATCCAATATTTCTTTAATCATAGAGTCATATTCATCCTGCCCCGACCCCTCTCTATATTGTATCATTGATGCAAGTACAAGATTGGAAACTACCGTCTCCTCGATCCCACGTGATCGTTTGTCTGTACTCAAAATCTCATCACTATTCTCCAACTTGACCTCCCAAACAGTGGTCCCCATCCTCAATGTACTAAGTGCAATATAAGCCGTACTAATCCTACCATTACTACTCTCTGTATTACCAACAAGGGCCGAGGCACATCCAACCCCAACACAAGACAATGCCCTGTCCTGAAATCGAGGTGATAATTGTATAGATCGAGATAGTGCCGATTGAGAAAGGAGTATTGCTGCTTGAGTCGAGCAAAAGCTGAATTGTGACGGATTGTTATTATCACCCATGACAATATTATCATCACCTCCATCATCTCCATCGCTATCCAGCACGACATCACGATGATTATAAGTAGTAACAAACTCCGCAAACGATCTACGATCATACGTCACAATACTCTCCAGCAATATAGAAGATGCACCGGAAGTTGAGGCAATGGCAGATGAAGCGGCGGATCCTCCACCTGCTATTGCTATGCATGTTTTGAATGGGGGATTTAGTGAAGGATTGTTATTGTTGCCGCGGATGAGACGTGTTGCTAGTTGTTGAGTTTGAGATGGAGAGTTGATGTCATTAGATGACGACGACATGGCAGAGAATGATTTTGTAGAAGCTCGGAGTATTCTTGTTGAATGTATGCTGCCTCGTCTATGGATGAATGTGTTGTCGATTATTCGCTTTGCTGCTGATGATGAGGATGAGGCTGATGATCGGATGGTGGAGAAGGCAATCATTGGATGAGTCGATGACGATCGACTTGTGGCGGCGATGGCGCTGCTAGGAAATACGATAGCTGTGAGTAATAGCAATGGTGATAATAGACTGATGGGTAAGATCATCATCATGCGCAGCGGTCGCTAGAGAGAGGGTGCTTCTATTGTTTATGTACCATCCTCTTCGGCTGTGGTCTGTGGTCGGGTATGCTCTGATGTGTGATGTGCGTGGTCAGCAAGGAAGATGCTTGGCGATTTTTTATCTACTAATTCCTTCGTACGGAGCTTATGGATAGATAGCCTCCCTCCATGACGGAGAGCTCAGCCCAGCTCACCCACCTATCTGTGTTCTTGTGTAGATATAGAGAGAGCCATGCCGCCCAACAACAGAGGACAACACAAGCCATCCCCATCAGTAAACAACCAACGTCGAATATTCCGAGGTACAGGTGGTCCAACTGATGGCAATTTACCGCCCAAAAAAAACTCCTCGTGTTAGGGTGAAATATCAGCATCAGGCAGCTTCCGCAGATGATAATGTGCAACTATCAAATAATAATGAGGATGGTACTGACTTGGAGGAGCATGCTGATGTCGACGTGAATCAGCTCTCCCTTAATGATGATGGCAATAATGATAGAATCAACAATAACAATCATGACAGTGCTAGCGAAGAAGAAGACTACAACACTCCACTACAGAACGAAATCCACCACCTCCAAAAGCGCATCCAAAACATCACACTCTCAATACAAACCAGCCCTCTAGGGATATCCAATCCAAACACATGGCGTACCAATTGTTTATACCCTATTAAGAATGTAGTGAAGGAGTGGAGATCTATTTTATCGTTTCATTCTCTAGAGATTCAGGGAGGGGGGAGTGAGGAGCAGGTGTCGGTTGATGTAGAATTGCAGCAGCAGGGGCAGGGGCTGCAAAGTAACGACAATAGCACAAAACAAACTGAGTTGCAACAATTACTGCATGAAACATCGACAAAAGTTTTCATTTTGATACAAATGGCCATGCAAACGGGTCCATTGGTGGGGAGTAACCCTGGTTATTTTAAGCGGTGTGGTGGGGAGGTTGCTTCGGTTGCTTTGGAGTTTTTGACTCATGTTATTGGCCTTGCTGGAATTAACGCTGCTGCTGCTGCTGCTGCTGCTGCTGATGATGATGATGACAAAGCTTTCGATGAGGTTAGTGCCAACGTTGATGCCGAACAAAATGATGATAACGAAGTAGATTCGCCTGATTCGGACGCTGATTCCAACAACAATGAATCTTCTTCGTCCAGCTCAATCGATGGTGACAGAGAGGGTGAAAATGATAATGCACCCATTGTGGCATCCGAAATATCAGCATCACCATCATCATCGACGCCAACAAAACAGATCCAGGTAATTCAAACTTTACAAAGCAACTTTCTATTTACCGAGAAGCAATCACAGAAAGTTCATCAATGGCATCGTAATGCACAAAGGGCAGCAGACACAAACAAGGCACCATCAAAGAGCGCATCAAAGCTGCAGGGTCAGAAAAGTAAGAAACAAAGACAGAAGGAACTCAAGGTGGAGAGAAAGTTAAAGAAGAAGAGCAAGGGTCGTGGTAAGAAATAGAGTATGTAGTAGGATCATTGCTTAGGCTGAGCAACGTTTAGAATTAGTTAATTCAAATCAACAAGACTGCGCTGCATTCATACACCACTCTCTTTATTTCCACAATAATATTTATCCCCCACCATTCAATTCAAGACACTGTTACCAAAACCAGATTTAGAATTGCTCAGACATCTCTGGAAGCGGCACGTTGAAGTGGGATCATTTCGCCCGTGAAGACATCCATTGCCAACCTACTTGTTCTACGCTCCATCTCGTCAAAGTCAACCTTCTTTTCAATACCTTTCTTACCTTTGTCCCCGTTCACTTGCTTCTTGTCCTCATAGTCTACTGGGTTCAAGATAGCCATCAATGGCACACCAGCCAGCCTCAAAATAGACTTGAGAATATATGACGTCTCTTCTGGTGAAGTAATCCAGACACATGGGCAGACACTCCTAGCAGCAAAATCATTCCCAGTATTTAGGAACTGATCTCCAATATGAAGGCTTTCCTCAGGTGGAACACCTAAGTAAGACTGCAAAACTTGAACACCAACACGCTTGTTGCCCACATCAACCCATGCATCTCTCCCTCCATTGAATGCACAGAACGGAAGATTGATCTTTGAATTATCAAGCTCAGATTGAATCCTCAACACTGCCTCATCCAATGCCTCGCGGGTTATCTTCTCATCTGCTTTGGGGATTAGCCCTACCGATCTCTTCTTACGAATGATACGAGCACGCATGTTTTGATCTTCCATTGACGAATTGAATGATGCTTCTGCCATGTCCAAGACGGATTTAACTTCAGATTCGGACCAGTTTCCTGGACTCTCAGACATGTGCTTTGTGCTATTCATCCAACCACCCGGACCATTCTCCTTTACTGCATGAAGTTTATAGTCAGCGCCAAGACGAAGCAAGTAGTTGCATTCGCCCCCAAAGATGTAGAAGCGTTCTAAATCATCACCCTTTAACCCCTTCTCTTTGAAGTATGCTAATAGTCCTGATAATCTCAACTCATACTTGGCAGCTTGATACTCATATCCTGCCGCAGTTACTACGGCAATCGTAACTCCATGCTTGAGCAACAGAAATAGATACTTTGCCAATCTCGGATTACTCTCAAAATTGGCTCCATCGGAGTACAATGTCTGATCCCCATCAAAGCAAATCAATTTTGGGCCAGGGAGTGCTGTACGATCAGGAAGGAGAGAGAATGCTTCCTCAATTGCAATCGATTCAGATCGATCACACATGGCACGTGAACGTTCTTCGGGGGTAGTATCACCACTGTATTGACTGCCATCGCTTTTGTCATCAACTTCACGGCGAGGAGTGACTGTCATGCTTGTCCATGCCCTAATTGCTTGGTCATCCGTCTCGCCCTCTTTCTTCACATGATGTGCAACACCACCACCACCACCACCACCACCACCAATATTGCCATTGGGCACAAGTGGAGGCAACAACCCCAACTGACTCCCCCCCTTATACATATCAGTCATGGCAATTATCTGTGCCAAATTCAAAATATGACGAATCTCATTAAACGAAATACAAATATGACGTCTTTTTGTGATCCCGTACTTGAGATTATATGCCTCAAACGCCTTCCTCAATGGAAGGCGTGTATAAAATGTCCCCACCTGAGGAACCAACTGCTTGAGCCGAGATGGAACAAATGTAGACTTGTTATTTTGAGAAATGTCATCGAGGTATTGATCGGTCATTTTGCGATGTTCATCAATGAGGACTTCAAAGTGGCTGAATGTGTCGGCGCCTGTGGTGTCTAGGGCGTCGAGGACGAAGGAGTGCATTAGCATGGATTTCATCCATTCTATTAGGCCGTCGCGGCGGTGGGGGGTTAGGAGGTAGTTTCTTCTGCGTGATGATATGTTGGACATTTTGGTGGAGATTAGATTCTTCTATGTTGTGATAATCTGATGCGATGACAGAATTTTGTTCTCAGCCGTGTCAGGCTCTCCAATTTCACCCCGTTGGCACTAGCTTGAAAGAGAGATCGGGTCTGTGACAGATGTATGGCGCTTCTATCAATTGCTTCCCGACGACGATGACTTTCACTGAGCTGCTGCACCTGTTATTCTTCTATTGAGCTGTGACGTTGCTGATAGCTTGCTGGGAGGTCTACACATTCCTCTCCACTACGAATATGAGACCATTGAAGTGAATCTTTGGAGGTAGTAGGTCGATGACGCGAAGAAGCAAGTCAAAAAAGTTCTGCTTTGACCGAGTTCTGAGAGCGTGTAAAAGATCCAGTTCTCACTGTAGATACAGTTTTACAGTACCATTATTTAATTACGTGTAAATCCCAAGCTACATATCTACCTCCAGCCGGGACGGACTGGTAACTGATGTCCTGTAAAGTTGCCCATCTGCCGTCCAGCTGCTCGGCTCTTGGCTCTGACATGATTTTTTGATCCGAACTCCGTCCGCGCCGCTCCAAATCCGAACTCTGTGTGGACGGATTCATTGGGGCTCCTCCACAAATCACTAACAAACAACATCAACAACAATCATGCTTTTCCGATCAATAATTCTAATCTGCCCCGCTGTCATTCACGGGTTTGTTTCGCCCAAGCTTGGCGTCACCAAGGTGAGATTTGTTATGACAAAGATGTGAACAATGTGCAAATAAGTTTACGACTATCATATCTGCTAACAACAACATCATGATGCGCAGAACTATGTGTCCACACAACTAGGAGGAGGAACCATGGACGCCTATGATGCCCAGATGAATGCCATGAGGCGTGTTGCCGCCCCTGTACCAGCAGCGGCAGCTGTTACCGTTCCCAAAACAGTCTATGCACGTGAAGATCTTTGCGGTAAAGAATTCCAACTTGAAGAACTCGAAGACAAAGAAGAGTGTGAGACTGAAGTTTGGTTAAATGAGGATGGAAGTGTCTCTCTGGGTGCTTCCAATGGCCCTTTAGTGAGGGATTATGCGGGGGAGTGGCATCTTTTGGAGACGGCTGGTGTGGGATATCAACCGTTTAGGATGAGGTTGACGCGTAGATTTGAATCTCCAGGGTAAGAGAGAGATTGCCGTGTGTGTAGTGTTAGAACTGCTTTCTTCTTGTCTTGTTTTCTGACTGACTTCTTACCATGGTGAATCATTACAGATCTGGACGCATCGGCGACATCCAATACGATCTAACACGCGAATTCTGGGGAAGTATTGAGATGGTCGGAGAATCAATCTGCGTCAACGGAAAAATTCACGGGGCGTTGCCTTCTGCGGAGACGAATCAGTATGCTCAAATGTATCATGATGATCAGGCAATGCAGGAGACTGAGATTGGGTATTTCACAATGATCGATGCTGTGGCGAGTGATGGCATTGAAGGAGTGAAGGGTACTTTGCATCCCTGATTCTCATCTACAATTGGTCGGCAGTATATAGCCTTCGCTCACTCTCTCTCTCTCTAGTGTAAAAAATTGTTTAGGACAACGTGTTTTGATATCGAGGATTACCCCAATTAGTTTTTATTATGTATTCAAGCATCAGGGCAAACAAATTCATTCAAACACATTGATTCAAACATGAGAGATCTTCTCATCGAGGCAAAGCAAACGAATTCACAATACATGTGCACATCAGAATGCATACCCGGGTACTAGGTCTTCCTTTGCTACATGATTTTGGGGCACAGCATTCAAATCCATCTTCATCACCTGGACAGATCTCACAGTCATTACTTTCAAGATTGCATTCGCCGTCAATCAAAGTGTAGCCGCTGTTACAAGATTGACATGCTTCATTAGTGCATGTACTACAGTTTTGAAAAGCTGTGCAGTCGGGTTCGCCTTGTTCAAACAAGGATGGCCTAAAAACTGACGTCATTGCGAGCATACGCTTTATTTGACCACCTGTGAATGTGTTCATACAACTATCATTAGTGTAATCCATGAAGTTGTGAATGGGATCTTTGACGCCATCTCCACACGAGTCTCGACCCTCCGGACAATCAAACGCAGGTGAATCTTCGGGAGGGGTATCACCAACATAATCTCCATCTCCATCGCAGCCCCCGTCGAAATGTATGATAAAGACCAAGATAATGTCCGACCTCATGCGTAGCAGTATCACCAAGGTCGTATGGGGAGGCCGAACCACCCGGAAGAGATTGGTCAAGAACAACAATACCGTGGATTGAATGATCTTCTGGTGCAGAGTTTGGAAAGTATGCCCAACCAAGAATACCCCCAGATGGACGACACGTGTAGAAATTGAGGTTGTGAGTAGGATCAACAGCGTATGCATTCTTCATCCTTGAGTCATGATTGTAGCATCCAGTGTAATACTTCTTGCTGTCATGAGTATAGGACACTTTTGAGATTAAACGAGTAGCCAGTTCCTGTCATATGCAGTATTCAATACGTCAATTTGCTCAGTAATCATTCCTGTCTGAATGTTACCATCAGTGCCATCATGAATGACATGAAAAATTACTTTTACTTCACCACTACCAGTAGACAAAGCTCGATGACCACGTTCTTTTTTTCTGACCTGCTCAACTTTCTCCTTGAGCTCCTTGTTTGTGACGGGACGACCTCTTGTTGCGCAGCGAACACCGCGTTGCGGTTTGCCACTGTTGCCCCGGAAGGAGGTGTCGGGTTCTGGAATCTTGTCATGTGCCCATGGAGGTGGCTCAAGTTCACGTCTTCGATGACGGAGATTTTGGGTTGTGTTATTTGCCGGTAACGTTAACGGGGTGGAGGTGAAAGAGTCGTCTGCAGTGCATGCCATACTGGTGGCGGCAGCTCCAATTAGCACGGTGATAATCTGTAGGAGTTTCATGCTTTTTATTTTTAGATTCTGTGGTGCATATCAATTTCATTGTTTGTGTATGCTTCGTCCTGAGCATCAGGTCGTGAAAGGGCAGTTTTGCTGGGAAGGGTGATTCCGGAGTTCGCATTTTGCTCTGCTCTGCTTGCTTTCAAGGAAACGGGATCGCTTTTCTTCCAACATCGGCCGGCTGCTCAGTCTGTTTTCGGTTTTCGCTGGACTGGACAAACGTACACACATTACTCCTACGTTACCAATGACCTCGTTCTTTTCTGACCTGCTCGCTCAGCTTTCTCTCGCACTCGCTCGTTGGGTCCAGCGCATGTGGCCTGCTAACTTCCACTCCTTGTTGTGGAAGATTCAAGATTCGAGAGATTCAAACAGAGCGGGGGGCGCAGGCTCTCAAGCAGCCCGACTGTAAATGAAAATACATACCCCTGAGAAGCCGATATTGAGGGGGGTACAAGATCGAATATGTTGATTAGGATAAAATGCCAGTTTAGTAGAGGGTATAAGAATTTAGACCCTTCGGTCGGCGGGGGGAAAGGCCGAATTGGGGGGTCAGTTCGAGCGATTTCCCTCGAAGCAAGCAAGACCACGAAATGTCGCAACTAGAGTCTTGTAACAAAAGAAAACGCCACAGGACAGAGACATACAAGACAGAAAAATCGTCATTTTTTTTGCTTCTTCCTTCCGCATCTGCTAGCTTCTGGAGGTCGAGATCGCCACCTCGACAACCAAACCAACGAAGCAAAACGTCCCGTCTATCTATCCAGAAGTACTACAATTTCCCTCGTATAATTCACGACCATTACAATGTGTAAGGAGGCTACTATTAATCCATCCATAAAAAATGCACCGCCCACAAGGCAGCAAAAGATTGATCTTCTGAATGCACGAGTTCAGACGATTACAAAGAAAGCTATTCAGGAAGCGAAGGAGTCGGGGGAGCCACTCGCATTGGAGTTTGTACATGCTCAAAAGCAAATGACGACCCTCACTGCTGGTTTTCCTGTGTATCAACTTCGGTCCGCCCTCGTGGTATATATATACGCCTTTTTCTCTACATGTTTGATCATTAGAGGGGCATTAATGATTCATCCTCTCACTACTGCAATGTGCGTGTTAACCATGATTGTTGGTTATGACTTTTATTCCGGCATTTTGCACGTAGTATTCGATCATCCGAGCAATATTTCTATTCCAATACTAGGTCAACCGTGCTTGGAATTTCAATGGCATCATGCTATACCTTTTGATATTGTTCAAAAAGATTTTGTCGATGTTTGTGGAGATTTGAATGTGGCAGTGATGATCCTAACACCGATTTATTGCGCCATGTTGGATCTTAACAATGGTGTGGCAATGGTGATTGGAGGATTGAAGCTTTGGATGGCATATTTTGGGCAATTTTCACACAAATCGGCTCATGTTACGTATGGAAGTACCTGGGCGAAGTGGTTACAAAATCATGGATTAATGATTTCAACCAAGGAACATAAGGCGCATCACAAACCCCCACATGATATTGATTTCTGTTTAATCGGTGTCTGTAATCCTATCATCGATGCTTTGCGTACTCTTACGACCAATAACAGAATTTGGATCTCCCTTTTCTGCATTTGGTCTGTATTTGATTTGGTGGGTTACGTCAAAGTAGTTGATGCATTAGCTCATTTCTTGCAGATTTCCTAAGATGATTTTGTTACAATAAAATTAAAGATGCACCACATGCACGCCATCTTGATAGAGAAAGAAAACTTGGATATTTGATCCTCGTGGGGGAGCGAGGCATGGCAGCTACCAACTCATACCTTCGCCTTGGAGCTTTAACTAGAGCCCATCTATCTGGCGTTGGCATCACTGGTGACTGCGTTTTGAATATATACCCCTGCAGCTGCAGCTAAAATTTGATATTATTAAGACATCGCACCCTCATGCTACAGCTTCATCATGAAGTCAACAAACTTGAGCAAGCTATCACATTTCCCTAGTGCACCCTTTGAGAAGTACAGCAGGCACGACAAGCATAGTGAGTAAATACAACCATCAACACACAACAATGCATTCATGAGATCAACAATCAACTCACCCACTCGAGATACTTCTCATGCGCCAGAATTAAATGCTCCATAGTTTGCTCTCTCTCTCCCAACTCAAAATAGAAGTACGCTGCCAACTCGTGAGCCAGGGCTTCTTCGTGAACAAACTATAAGAATAAGAAAAGAAGCGACGCGCGTCAGAAAAAGAGCGTGTATGGATGCTTTTAGAGCAATAGCTCTGCTGTGGTCGTCTCACCTTGTGAAGTTTCGCTGATGCTATCGCCTTCTCGTAATATGCTTTAGCTGCTTCAACATCGTTGTTGCAAAATGACTCCTCTGCTTCCAACAAGTACCATTTATTCTCAAACGTCCACTGGGACGACTCCGCCCATCTTCTCAAAGCTAATTTGGATTGATTACCCCTCTGATACCATCGCTGCTCCTTCGACTTTCTCGCTACCCAAAATGAGATGAGACCAGTGTGAAATGCATGGACTGCATGGGCGAGAAACAAAATTCCCCACGTATTCTCTTGGAGGGCAAAATACTTCTCGATGTTTTCTATCGTATCATCATATGATCGGAAAATCAAGCTGACGTATGCTGTTTGGTAGTGGTAAGATCTCAAGACGCTGCTGTTTGATGCAAGAATGTCCCGCCCCTCCGATGAATACTTTGGCTCTTCGCCCGTGCCAATCAACTTTGACAAGCTACGCTGAACTTGCTGGGCCTGGACCATGAATATGACCATCTTTCTTTCTTCACACAACTGTATCGTGATGCTGCACTGTCCTTGCATTCTTTGTAAGTTTGCACCAGCAAAAAATGAAGATGAGTTCAAGGCCAACAGTTGATGACGGCTTGACTGCTATCGCCGGATGCCATAGCAGCAGCGTATCCTTCATGATGATACTCCAAAGTAGCTTGAAGCGGCTCGACATATGATTTGACTAGTGTACACACAAAAATTACTTCACCCGCATTTTCTCTCGATCCCACCTTGTCGAGGAGGGACAGAGCAAGCTTCACATAGTGATATCCCTTGTTGATATTCCCCTGCTTTGCTAAGTAAGAGCCATAGTAAGCAAACCCTAAAGGGGACACTGGGCTCATTCCGTGTGTCAATGACAGCTCAATAATTTTGAACGTCACATACGGAACTGATTTCGGCATAAGTTGAGTCATTCCTATCTCCAACTTCCCTAAGAACTTCATTGCTATTATCATGGTAGGATCGGTCATTGGCTTGGAATTCAATATTTCGTCATCAGTATGAGCGGACAGCAAGTCTTTTGTTTCCTGTACACGAGCTTCCACGTTGCTTCCTTGCACTTCAATACCCAGCTTGGACAAAATATCAAGTCCCTTTTCTATTGATTCCGCTAATCTGGATGAATAAGCCAACGCACACGTTTCAAAATACAACACGTCCAGCTTATCCTCAAAGAAATGAGCCTTTGCCGCCACTTCGGCAATCAGAAACTTCAGGCTGGTGTGATCGCCATTAGTAAGGGCACATTTTGCTGCCAGACTATACAGCTCCAAGCTCAGTGCGTAGTGTTCTTGCCAGTGCTTCTTGCGAAGAAAAGATATCCCGCTGTCGAAATATGAGTATGCTGTTTCGTAATCGGACATCTCCATTGCCTTCTTTCCTGCTCTCAAATTGAGTTGAGCAGCAGTGATGTAATGGCTCTCATCTTGAACAGCAGGAGGACCTCCAAGATTTAGCTGATTCACAGCTGTGAAGAGAACACTCGAAAGCACATCTTCGTCGCCGATCAACAGAGAGGATAGCTCAATACCGTACTTGAAGTGTATGATGCAGCGTCTATGCGCTGGTGTTGTGTTGTATGCAGCCTCTTGGATACGATCGTGGGCGAAACGATACTGATCATTAATCTTGTCCACAAACCCTTCCGCAACAGCAATCTCAAGATTCTTGAGTATGTTTCTATCCAACCCTTGGCTTTCTACAAAGGCGCTCTCTGACGATGCTCCAAAACATGACAAAACGAACAGTGCCCGTTGAACCTTGTCAGGCAGCTCCCCTAATGAGTCCGTCAGGAATATTGCAACATCGTCGGGCAGTCTTCGAGATCGGATCTTCTTCGTGTCCCACTCCCACCGCCGTCGGCTCAAGCTTGGACGCAGCAAGCCTTCTTTGTTCAACGAACGCATTAGTTGAGACACGAAGAGTGGATTCCCTTTCGTCTTGTGGTATATTGCATTCGACAAAGGCCGAGTCAGCCGTGGTGACAGACATAGAGTCTCTGAAACCATTGTGTTCAGCGTGTGCTCGTCCATGCAATCCAGTTTGACATGAATCCCCCCAGCAACAAGAATGTCAACAGCATTCGACCACTTGGTTGCAGAATCTTTTTCACGGGCGCATCCTAGGAAGAAAAAGTTCATATGTGACAAGGGCCATGATGCAAACAAGAGTTGGTTCACTGCTGCGATGGATGCAGCGTCTGCCCACTGCAAGTCATCAAGAAACAGTGTGATAGGGGCCGACGATGAACTGGATATCACTTCCACAAACTGACACAACAAATATTGCACTCGCTTCTGAGCATTGATGCAATCTTCGCTGTGACTCAGAACAGGCAACTCAGAGCCTAGAATGGTTGCCAAGTTGGGAATTATCTTCGTCAAGTGGTTTGCCTCCTTCCCCAATACGGATCTCAACTGAAATGCCACCTTCTCTTTCGTCGATGCCATGTCTTCAAGTAACAAAATACCACAATATTGGTCCAATGTCGAAGCCAACGCACTGAATGGTTTGCCCTGCTGAAGTTGATCGAACTTTCCAGATAGAAAGATACCCCCGTCTGCTGACACGAACTTCCCGAATTCATTGGCCAACAGAGACTTTGCCCGTGCCAGATGTGCCGGAGATTGTTACTAACCCGCAGTCACCTGATATCGACCGCCGGTATGCGTCCTTGATAGTGGATAGTTCCACATTCCTACCAAACATCGTCTTCTCGATGAATTGTGATCCCGTCGTTGATAATTTCGTCATGTCCAAATCACGGAGAAAGGTATTGGGATTATCCAGCATGAGCCGCAGATCGCTCCGGACATCAGACATGCTCTGGTAAGAGTCCTCTCCACTAAGACTAGCATTGGTGCAATCCAGCATGTTAGCAACTAAATCACACAAAGGACTCGGAAGGCCCTTTTCTCTCAACGATTCCACCGGCACGGAGCAACTGTTGCTGATGTTACGATTCTGTTGCGACGATTGTCTCTTTTTTGGATTTGGATGTTGAGGAGCGTCATCAAAAGTGTTATCACCCAATGGATCTTGTACGTATTCATCATCACCAATACCATCCAATAAGCTCAGTTCAACAGCTAAATCAATGGGTGCTTGGTCGAAGGGGAGAGGATCCAAGTCTTCTGACAGCTCTTGGGAAAGCTCTTCAGTCTCAGTGTCGGATTTGCCACTTAATTTCTGTTCCACAACTTCTGTAGCTGTAGAAAAATGTGCCGCAGGCCGTTCTCCCCCCGAGAATAAGACATAGAAGACTACCCCAAGAGAATAGATACGTTGCATGGCATCCCTACCAAGCCCATCATCATTATCATCATTCATATTGAAGAGAGATGATGCAAATTGTGCTCTAATGTAATCACGACCCTCTTCAACGCCTTCATCTCTTCCTTCTTCTGAAAGTGTAGTACCATCATGATCATTGATAATCGATTCGAATAAATTATCCGCAAAGTTATCCCCCCCGGCATCACTGGGATCAACTCCTAGACTATTCAGGAAAGCTAGACTATCTAGACTGTCACGACGACCACCTTCATTGTTGAATTCGCATCCAACTCGATCATTACCGTGAACAATGATATTATCCACCCAATCAACACTTAGTGTAGGCGATTTGCCGGTTGCTTCCTCTTTGCAAATTTGATTAGCTAATGAATATGCCACCCGCAGCGCCGGCATCAAATAGTCATCCGAGCAGAGTGCCATGGAATTACGAATAGTTGATGACCATTGCGATGGATCTGTGCCGTAGGTTGTTGACGAAACACATCTTTCGCCTGCGAGGGCGGAAAGATCGACCCCAACTAATGCACGACGAATCCAGTCGGATAGAATGATGGTGGTCTCTTTGCTGTTAGACGACATCTTGGCGTGTGGGATTTCCTTCCCTCCGCCTCCGGATGAGTGTGGTTTGTCGTCTACTAGATTATCAGTTATTGGTTATTCGTGCGCTGCTGCTATCTACTACAAAAGACGAAGGACGCCACTTACGCGGACCTGACTATTATGTAGTCTTGCAAGCAAGGGTCAGTTCGCAGTTCGCGGTTCGCGGCGGTGGGTAGTGGGAGCAAACTCTCTCACGATCTCTCTCGTCGCCCCTTTCCCCCGGTGGTAGGGGTGAGCAACAAGTGAATGTTTCTGTGTATGTGTTTCTGTGTATGTATGAGAAGCGAGAAGCACGTTCTCTCTCTCGTTATTTAGAAGCGAAATTAAACTACTTATTGTAAGCTGCTCTGCGATTCATAAGTACATAAAGACAGAAATGCGCACTTTCTCATCCATCCAATTTTCTGTGCACTTAAGGTTATCTTTCGCAGACTTGTCCGTTCTTAATCGTAATCCGTCCTGATCTCTATTTACCTAGCTAGATACCAGACCTGTAAGACATCAAAATCAGTCGCGTTTCGTGAGTTCATCGCGGCGGCTCCGTAGTTAAATCCATCATCTCGACAAGTATTGTACCCATGTCTCTAGCGACATCACACAGCGACGGAAATGACTCACTCAAATATAAAGATAGATGTGTCACATCACAAAAGCCATAAGTATCTACCTATGTACTACTTACTTACATCATAATATTAGCGATGTCGAGTTAGATAGATAGATTATTTTAGTAGCTACTCTCTAGACCTGAGTGAGTGAGTGAGTGATAAGTGAGTTCTTATTGTAGCTTTATTATAACGTCAAACAACGTTGGAAAAAATGGATGATTTATTGCTCGCCGTTCACTAAAAGAGTGGTGTGTTCATGAAGGCTTTCCCCGATATTCAAGGCTACAGATGCTCTTACAAGCCTGAGCCTTTCCAATCCTAAGTCATTACTAAAGAATTTAAAGGAGTAGTCGACCTACGTTGGTCTTCATTGGATACTCTTACTCTTTTGCATGTCTAAAGCACCGTCATGGTGTGTAGCCACTTTTTACAAGATTCACATGCTGTATGCTGTATCTGCAATTATAACGATTAGATATTCATTGTTTGAAGTTCGTGTTTTTTCATACCATTGTTTGTGATGTTAGCTTGGATCTAAGTACGGGTATAAAAGCTCTGCGATAGATATTGAAAGAATTCGCGTCTGTCAGCGCTCCTTGGAAACGGGTTCGGCTTTCCCCAGGAAATCAGCTCGCAGCTCTACAAAACTTGCATAATAAATAGGATCAACCTGTAAAAGATTCACAGCTAAAATATGGAGACTTGCGGTAGTCTCGCATTATTTACAACTGCTGAGCAGAGAGGCACATCGCCTCCATACAATTCTCTACTGCATAACCCATTTGTCTATTATGTACATTGACACCAGTTGCAGCCAGCACATCCACCACTACTTTCACTAGATAACACAATATCTAAAACTTGAACACCTGTGAAGAAGAATATCCCAACTCACCCAAAATACCCTTCACTTCTGGCTCGTTCCTTGGTCCACACAGCAACTCATACATGATCGGAGGGCCACAAACAAAAATAATCACGTCTTCTCCATCACTTGCCGGAGGCAAATACTTCTGTATCTTCTCTTTATCAATAAAGCCACGTTCTCCCTTGTAGCTTGAATCCTCTGGTTCGTTGGATAATACATCTACGTAGTTAAACTTCTCACCATTGTCTTCAGCCCATTTCTGAAGCATTTCACCACCCAAAATATCGTCAGCGTTACGACTTCCATAGAGCAAAGATACCTCCTCGGTTTTACTTTGTTGAGACTCCTCTCCCTTACCTAAAATAGCATGCAGGGCTTGAATCATGGGAGTAATACCAGTCCCACCGGCAATCATTCCAATCTTCTTGTGAGTAAATGGAGCGGGAATCTTGACATTAAACTCAATGTGCTTGAATTTGATAGTGCCCCCGATTGGAAGGTCTTGGCACATGTAGCTGGACAACCACCCATTTTCACCATAGTCTTTTACTAGTAGATCGAAGCAGCCGACTTCGTGGTTGGTACTGATGGGTGTGTATGGGCGGATCACATCCATTTTTTTCTCCGTTACCACTGTTTTCAAGCTCGGCAGCGGCAAGGAGACAGGCACAAGTGGTGAGACCCATTGATTTGGTGGTGTCTGGCAGTCCGAAGCGAAGGATGAAGGAAGTGCCACCGGTGCCGCAGGGGATACGATCGAGGAGTGGGACGTCGGCCCATGTTGGGGTGAATTGGCAAACTCCGGGAGGGGTTAGGTTACAGATCGGTGGCCGTTCTGTGAGTGTCATGGGATAGTCTGTGAGCTTTGTCATGGTGGAAAATAAAGATCTACGGTTAGAGCTTGTTGTGATGCATGCGAGATGGGTGCGTATGAACATCAGATGTGATCAATTTGAGGTTATGTATGAGCGATGCCAACTTTAACTTGGGCTGTGCTCATGGTGGAGAGCAAAAGAGCAAGAGGGTGCGTGGTGAAGAATGGATGAGTCAGAACCGAAGCGGCACTCACGAGAGGATTAATAAATGTCAGATCAGTCACCTCACAGTCGGGAGTTCAAATAACTGGAACTCAAGCTGGGGTGCATTTTCGAAGTGATGGCCGGCTGTCATCATTTTCGGCACTTTCTCGGCACCACCGATTTCGAAAATGAAAGTGCACGACCACCAACGACCACCACATCGACTTGTGACCGACAGGGGAATTTCATTTTTCTAGCAATACAATCCTAGAGTTGAACCCCAGAATTCATTCATCTCACAAATTGAACCGTTGACCATCTACTTCGGTACTATCAGTATACATATAATAAATCAATTCATTCCTATCATGAGATCCACATCTTTCAAGACGCTTCTAGCAGCATTCATCGCCGCGCCAGCTGCTAAATTTGCCACATTAGCCTTCTCAACGCCATCAATAATATCATCATCGTCCAACTCGATTACCAACACTGCAAGAATACACCCTAACTCCCGTCCTACACAACTGCCACCACACCAAATGACTCTTGCCGACATGAGTGATATATACGCCAACTTTCCTCTCCAAAGTGCCATCGTCACATGCGGCGTCAAGGCATCTGTCGCCGACGGCATTGCTCAAGCTAGATCCGAGGCGGACAAGTTAGAACTCCGCCGTACTCTCGCCTACGTTCTGTATGGAGGCATCTTTATAGGAGGCTTTTGTCATTTTGAATATGATTACATATTCCCATACCTCTTCGGGGATGATCACTCGATCAAGACTATCTTCGAGGAGGTGTGTTTTGATAACTTTATCTCGGCTCCTCTGTGTTGGTTGCCACCTGCCTATTTGGTGAAGGCAGCTGTATATGACTATCCTCTGAGAGAAGGTCTAGAGAAGTACGTCCATGATATCAAACACAATGGGCTGCTGACGAAGTATTTATCTATTTGGATTCCGGCACAGAGTATTTCATTTTCGGTCGTACCGGAACATCTCAGGATAGTTTTTATGGCGAGTGTGAGCTTCTTTTGGTTCATTCTGTTCTCGACTGTGGCTTCTGCAAGTGATGCCAATGAAAGTGAGAGCAACTAATTATCAATATCATGTGTAATGGTGTTGCATAGTATTAAGAAGACGACAGCGTCAATCAAAGCCAGCGGTCAAATCAAACTATCTGTATTGCTTTGCTAGAATAATAATGAGAATTAAACAGCTATTATAACTTTCAAGAAGCTAATATTATTGCCACACTCGAGGAGTTAGTGATCTTGATATCAACAAAACGAAACTTAACCACATCATGTTGACGACAATCGATGCAACCAACAGAGCGACACCAACTCTATAAAAGTTTCGTATACACCGATCAAGCTTGGCATTCAGTGTAGCAGAAAGCTCATTATGACTTGTTGCTTCATCTTGAGACTTGTTTGATTTGGTCTGGATTGCCAGCATCAAATCTTGATGCGAATTACCACTCACATGCGTTGAGGTTACCAATGCTCCATCCGAGTTGCAAGTGGCTACAACTGTAAATCGCTCTGGATGAATTTGTTTCCATAGTATCCGTGTCAATCCGGCAAAGAAAAGGACACGAGCTATATTCATGCATAGGTAAATGACGAATGCCAATGCGGTTCCCATCCACTGTGAATGAATGTACCATTCAAATGTACATCCACATCGCTCACTGGCATCATTGAGCAATTGCTTTCGAGGTGGTTCACATTCGATGGAACAGGTAGGAATACTTTCACAGTCAAAGACAGCATCGTTTAGGATCCAATCACTTCCATCAACTTCTACTGAGCAAGATGCATCATTGAGTACTGTCCCTGGTAATTCAAATGGTAGAGGGCTATCCAACCGTTCATCCATTGGGCACAAAGGCTGACTGCCTGCGCTTTGACATTCGGGATAGGTTTCCAACCCACAGCATGCATCTTGGAACAAGGAATCCAGCTCATTCGAGTCGACACATCGTCGTGATAGCCCCATATTTTGCGACAACTCTTGATAAAAGTTTGTGTATGCAGTCAAGTTTGCATTCATGTTGTTTTGCAAAGTGACAGAGGACGCATATCTCGCATTACACGAGTCCCCTCTCTTAATGTCATATGCATCCATTCCTTCAACGAGCAGACCGCTGCCATCTTGATAGGCATGGTTGTATGCAAATGAATACAGATTATTCGTCAAAAACGTCCCATCACCAAGACGCATACACCCAGATGAATACTGTTGCAGCAAAGGAACGTAAAGTGCTGCAATGATGCCAATCAGCCACGCACTTGAAGTCACAAAGATCATGAAGCCACCGATGGGGCTCGTTATGAAAGATACTGCTGCCAATACTGGATGGCGAAACGGATTCTTCGTTGCCTTGTTGGATCGAATATCGATTTGGGGCATGGCAAGTGATGTAGTAGACCAATACTTTGAGATTAGCCTCAAAGAAATGTACGCTCGAAAGATGTAATCTGCCAACACAAATCCATCACTCAAATAAGCAAGCTTTAGGAACCACAGATCAAAATCAAAGTCAGGTTGTTGAAAGCCCTCAAAATCGAGCTCAATGTTGGTGACCTTATTTCTGATTTCCGTCATGTTGAAAGTTGGAACATTCATATCCAACTGATCTTCGTCATACTGACCACCACCAATTCCAGAGAATAGTCCCAATGTCTCTCGGGATTTCGATTGAAACGCCTTGCTCTTCTCTACAAAAAGCAGAGCTTCCTCCTCTGGAGAACTTTGCACGTCAATTGCACCCACGTACTGCGGTGGATCGTAGTCCTCTACTAGCGAGCCTGGCACCATCCGTGCCATGGACTTGTATGCATCACCTACCCCATCAACCATGTCATCAAACCTAGTCTTCAACCCATCGGAGATGTAAGCAAGATTGCCATAGTAATCATCCACATTAGGAACCATCTGACTCCACAGAGACTCGATGCTCTCAAAATTTCCAATGCTTGTAAAAATGCTGTCCACATCTGGAAAGGCGACGTCAACTGCCAAGAAGTCAGTGGCACTGATATCGAACCAATTCCCTGTAAACAAACCAATGATTGCCTGAGTAACAACATTGTTCACTCCATCATAGAATGCTTTGGCAACCTTGTATGCCGCATCTACATTCTTCTTGTATTGAATCATTCTATCTCTGTAATCACGTAATGATAGCTTCAGAACTTCAACTTTGAAAGACTGGCATCATCGTGGAAATCATTCACCATTTTGGCTAGATTTGGGGAACATTTCGTTCCATCTTGTTGCCGACTGTTCTCATCTAATGATATGCATGCCAATAAATCAACCGCAGCCGACTCCAAATCTTCGAGCAGGTCATCAATAGAGAAAGAAGGTCTTGGAGTGTAATCCAACGCAATGATAAAGGCATCTTGGATCGCTTCAGTCTTTTCATCGATGTAATTGGCATCATATTCAGATCTTTTCACAATGTAGTTGGCAAGAGTTGAGACCACCTCGGTACTTTCTTCACTGTACGTAGATGCAATATCAATCGCTTCTGTTTGTAACGCAATCACATTTTGAGGACCCAACAAAGTATCGTTGAAGGTTTGTTGATCCGCTTCCGAGCATTCCAATTCATTTCCACTATCATTTGAACGGACAGGAACTTGACCCCCGCTAGCAATCCACTCTTGAAGGGCCAATCTAAACGTCGTGTAGGACCTGGAACACGAAGAGGTTCATCTCCTCCAAATTCGTCACTACTCTTCATTTTGTGTGGATACCGCTCGCACCCTCTCATCTTCCTTTCGTATCGCATTGTCCATTCGACGATTGCATCGATTTAGCCGACTCTCCACGCACTGCGAATAACGCAGTCGCTCTTCAGTAGTGACATTGTAGGCAGAACGACATGTCATCAGTACAGCATCTAATGGTGGGACTTCGATGACAGAAGAGGCAAAGTATTTGGAAACTCGCAGTGTTGTGCCCCAATTGCAAGCAATGGCAAGAATGCATAGAAGCATCCGATTGCGAAAGTGGTGCTGACGCTTTAGGATGACGTTCTAGAATGCGAATTACTGGGAGTGGGACCGCCGGGGCGACAGGGAGTGGGGGTGTTACAGGAGGTGGCAACATGTAAGCTGATGGTATCTCTGAAATTCTTGCTGTATTATTGGATAAAGTATCATTCATTCTCTTAGGTTAAGTTGTTGAGTGCTTGTGGAATGATGTTGGGCTGATGGGGGCGATACAAGACTGAATAGGCGGGGGATCGAAATTCATTCGTGCTTCCACCTCTCCCTCTAGCGGCATGGACCATGGACAAACTTACTCCCCTAACCTTCCCTCTGGCGGGCATGGACAAACTTCACCATCATATTTACATGACATCCTGCCTAATCATACTCTCAAATCGATCCTCTCCCCCTCCTCGATTCTTCTTCTTTTTCTTCTTACCACCCCCCTCCTCCTCCTTGGCCTTTAAACACCTCCTCCACAACATATTCTCATCACTCTGCTTCTTCGCCGCTTTCGTCTTTGCCTTCCCAAAGAAGCCCGGAATATGCTCTGCAAATTCCAATTCCAACTTGGGAACAAACGATGGATCATTCAGTGGTAGGAATAACGATGGACGGACAAGTCCTTGGCCATTGTAATCTCGTATACGTGGTTGGAGTTCCTTCGAGTCAGGGCGGAGAGTGGATGATTTGGTGGCTTTGCCTTTTGGATCGGCGGGTAGACCGTTGATGGTGAGTTGTTGGTTTGATGTATCGTTGTCGTTTGGTCGGATGATTTTTGTTTCTTGTGCTTTTTGTTTTGATGGGTGGATGATGATGTGTTGTCGTCATGTTGGGACACGGTTGATTCGATATTATTGCATAATTTGACGAGTGCTCGTTTACTAAATTCAGACATGCCACCTCGTTTGCTCTTTCGTTTCCGTGGCGCATCCCTTATTGGAGAGGGAGTCACTGATGATGATGATGATGCTGATGATATTATTTGTTCTGTGCCACCACCACCACGTTCATTCCTCTTTCTCTTCTTCTGCAGCAATACCAATTTTCTAGCATCCCTTTTCTCTTCAGCGAGACGCTTCCGTTCCTGCCGTTCTAGTTTCTTTTGTTCTCGGCGTTGGATTCGTTCTTCTTTTGTTGTTGTTGATGATGATGATGTTGGTTGTTGCGCTCCCTTCTTTGCTCCTTTTCGCTTGGAGGTGGATGATTGGACGACATCTGATGCTGTGGATTGACGAGCTAGGGATGCTAGCCAGTCACCACCACCGCTTCCTGCAGCACCCTTACTGTTAGTCTTTTTCTTTGGAGGCATGATACTGTTTCTATGATATGATCGTTCTTGTTGTGGAGTTGGTGGGGGCCTCGATCGCATCAGATGGACGGATCGGATGGTGGTGGGTGCGTGTGTGGCGGCAGAAGGTTCAGTCCGGTTACTGGTGGGTCAGAGGAATTGGTACAAGAAGTATGCGGTACTCAATACAATAAGCCCTCTATAGTACTGGGTGCCGCTAGCTTTGAGGTTGACAAGTTCAAGTTGAGTTAGGAATCAGTACAATTGCACGAGGGAGGTTTGCTTTCCGAAAGAGAGACAATCACGTTGAGTTAGGAATTAGTATCTTTGTAACCTCGTTTTGCTTCCTACTTGAGTGAATACCGCTAATGATATATTAGCTACCGTTACGACATCTTGCAAGATCCACCCAAGATGCTCAACGACAAAGAATGCTCTGCAACATGCCTGCAACAACTGCTCACATGCCGCCTCTCACTTCAGTGGTATTGAGTTGGCAATGCACACAACTTTTATTCAAACAACAATAAGAAAGGCATCATTCACAATGACTAGAAGAGGTGTACAATTTTCCATATCACAGACGCGTATTACGACCTACGACAATGAGATCGACCGTCGCAGTTTGATTTGGTACAAACCTGAAGATCTACAGAAGTTTAAAGAAGATAGAATAACTGATGCCATCAAAATAACGAACGATGAATACTCAGAAAATGAAGAGAAGATATGTTGGTGGGGGTTGGAACGTCTTATTGTTCCGTCGGTGAGATCAAAGACGAAGCGAGCGAGAGAACAAGTGAAGCAAGTGGTTCTCCGGAAACAAGATCATGCTTGTTCAGACAGGCAACTCATGAAAGCATCACAGTGGGCAGCTACAACTGCACAGAAGAAAGCGACGTACTATTGCTCACAC
This sequence comes from Skeletonema costatum, assembly GCA_018806925.1. Lineage (NCBI taxonomy): Eukaryota > Bacillariophyta > Thalassiosirophyceae > Thalassiosirales > Thalassiosiraceae > Skeletonema > Skeletonema costatum. The sequence goes on along the minus strand of JAHBBA010000654.1, from coordinate 193,015 downwards.
TTGTAATGGTCTTGTGTGAGATACATAATAATATTGTACATAATGCTAATAAGTAATGAGAATTTAACTCTGAGAATATGATATTATGATACTGGTGGAAATAGAGTGTATGTAGTTGGTAGTGGAACAAGTCAGCGGTCTGGTTGCGGGTGTGCATATAGGTTGTGGCCTTCTGCGGGTGTCTGATAAGCACTAGAGTTGAAAGGGATCTAACTTGTTATAAAAGAACAATTTGAAGTAATTAGCATTATCCACCTTCTTTAATATCTGAACATGTACTTGACATAATGAAGCCACGACTTGATTGGCTTGAAAAGTATTCATCTATTTACAGTAGAAGCTTAACCTCGACATCTGTATTTGTATCTTCTGAGTCCTCTCCTTTTGTCTTCCTCTTGCGCACATCAGGAGAGAAGATACAGAATCTCTGGTTCCGATTTGGTGTTTTGATAGAGTGTATATAGTGCAATTGTACAGAAGTAAGCTATTGTAGATCTACGAGTAGTAGGGCTTAGAAGACTGTTTTACTTGCGCATGCTGTTGTGTCACCGAGATCCTTGTGCTGATGCAAGAAGCCTAGTACAAGAAGGTATTAAGTAAAGAATTGTTCAATAGACGACGTTACACGCTGATCTGTGTATACTACTATGTACGAGGTTTGTTACTCTGTAGCAATTGGTGTCCCTCAAGTACCTTGATAGAATAATGCTATCTCCTCGTCTCAAGTCTCAACAAACCTCTACCTCTTTCGTAAATCAACTTTATCGCTTGAAATCTCCTACAACATGATAAAATACTTGTCCGCCACCAAACTTGGAATGTAGACACAGACGAGTGTGTTGTGTGTTCTGTCTAATCAATCTAGTAATACAAATGAAATACAAGTAGCCTTCATAGCTTGTTAGCAACGTCCACATCGCTCCAGTCGGCATCACATCGAGGATCCCTCTTGAGCTTTGCAGGTGGCAAGATCGTGCTCGAGCGTGAAAGCAGCCATAGACGCACGCTCTCGTGCCCAAAGCGAGAGTCTTTCGGATGTTTTGGCCAGATGTACAAGACTGATATCTTCTGCTTGATTATCATCATCTGATTCATAGCCTTGCCTCAACCTAAGATCCTTAACCAGCTTCTGCACAGCTTGTTCATTCAAGACAGTCTGCCTGAGAGCATCTCTACGATCGAAGTAACTATCGCAGAGAATGATCTTCTCGAGCCCGAGGATGTGACCAAGCTCACCGTCAAAGGTTCCTTGAGATTCACTATCTCGAATCATTTGGCTGCATAGACAAGCCTCATCTTCGAAATGCATTAAGTCATGTTGAGAATACCAGAGTTCGTCTTCATTACATTCATTTTGGTTATCGACGAGGTGGATTGTAGGGCAGGAAGGAGCAAAGCTGACGACTCGCTTCTCGTTGGTCTTGAAGGTACCCACGTCATCACCGTCGCAGGAGTCTTGAGCTTGAGAGACGACACTCCTCCTCTTCTTTAGACCGAGGATGCTGCCAATCTCGCCGTTGATGCATCCCTGAGGAGAAGAGCCGTCTTTGACGGCTTCGTGGCAGAGGTAAGCTTGATCATCTTCGTTGTCAATATGGATTACTTGACATGAAGGAGCAAAACTGACGGCTCGCTTCTTGCTGGTCTTGCGGGTAGAGGTAGCCACATCATCATTATCGAAGGAGCTTTGGCGAAGGATGTGATCACACTCACAGTCGATGGATCCCTGAGAAGGACTCTCTTTGATGACCACTTCACTGTTGTTTCTATTGAATTCGAATAGATTGGCGAAGGTGACACTGATATTTTCTTTGACCCCTTCACTACACAGAGCCTGCTCTTGATTATCATCCTTGACTTTGATGATACCTTTGAGTTGATCCTCGACCGCTACGAAGTTGGTCATCTGGGCCAGAGTGGTGGGCGACAGAGGAGACAATACTCTTTGAATGATATTCATCGTTTCCTCTTCAAATGAGTATCTTTTTGTTGGTTGCTGCACATCTTGCTACATACCGACATAAGTAATAAGTATCTACAATCGAAGATCAATTTGATTGGATGGGAAGAAACCTGCACCAGCTTGCAGGGCATTGGGCCTCTGCCATATGTTACAATGAAATTGCAGTGCACTAAATTAAGACTACGGATGCCGCGCAGGCATTTGTAAAGCACCTGTGGAAGTGCATAGCAGAAAGAGTACATGAGACAGAAAGAATGAAGTAGAGAAGGTGGTTTCGGTATTCAATAAAACTCGGCATTTAGGGTTTTAGGAGTACTGACTTTGCCACCCACGTAATACCATCTACTTACGGCTAAGGGTGAAATATCTGTATCGTCACTAAATGTTACTGTTATGATTGAGGAGTTATGAAGTCCTATGAAGCACTCTTTTTGTGTATTGTGTATTGTGTCCCCTCGAGCTGGTCCTAAAAATCTGTACCCTGAGGGGCGGCGGGGTACGGTTCCTATATAGAAATAAAAGAATCGATAGGCCCATAAGCTTGGTTAGGCCTTCCAACCTGGCGGTTGAAGTTCACATAAGTATGTAGCAGGCTACTTCCGCAAAACTGACTTGTTGTAAAACGCTGTGGACATCACAATCAACCGAAAACTGCATGCATGGCCTTGTGTATTTGGCCTCTCCTGTCACAGCCAGCGGATTGCAACGAACAACAAAATGCACTCCCATGCATTCATTGCAATCGCATCCTCTCATAATTCCATTATTCTATCAAAACAACAAACAGGCACCCAAAGAATCAACACAATGTCTCTCTCAATCAATAAATTTATGAACTACGTGGCAATCGTCCTCGACTTGATCCACCGTCAAGAATGGGCCGCAACTCGAGAAGGTGGCCACCACCAAGCACAAACTCTTCAAGGTCATCTCCGAACACATCAAAAAGTGCGACGAGTTCAACGGAATGACCCTTCTCCATGCTGCCGTCAAGTACAACCCTCCTATGCACATTCTTGACGCCATGATTGATGCTCACAGCGATGCACTCATGGGACAAGATTGCGTAGGACGGACACCACTTCACGTTGCATGTGGAACCGGCGCAGATGCGGAAATCATCCGCCTTCTCGTCGAGGCCTACCCCCAAGCTTGTGACCTACAAGATGAAGATGGAAGGCTGCCTCTGCACCTCGCATGTGACATCGAGTGTGTCTTGTTTGAGGGAGACCAGACTGAACGGGCGCCACCCACCATCGACGTCGTCAGGGCCCTCCTATCGGGATCTTGGCGATCTGTTTTGGTGGAAGATGAAGACGAAATGAGCCCCATAGAATATGCGATCGTATCAGACGCCAATATCAAAGTGGTGAAGCTCCTACAAAAGACATCGATGACACTTCGAAGGAAGGAGGCGCAGGCTAGCAAAGCCAAGGCTACTGCAAGAAGTACAGCAAAGGATACTAAACCTGTTGTCCCACTTCCTCGAAGTGTTCTCAGCTACTGCTAGCGAAGGAACTTGGCTTCATAACATGCATACTATTAATTTAATAACTTTGTTTGGCTTTGAAACGTTATTCTTACACACATCAGCATCGCGAGGGCCAACGTACAAAGCTAGCCACATAAGTAGGTTGGTAGTCAAGTCACTTCTTTCGGCTTTGATTTGGCCGCAGCACAGTCATATTTCCTCGTTTGGCGTTCATTTCTGTTCTGTGACCGCCGGTCGGATTAATCATTAATGCCAGTTGAATTATTCCGAAAAATAATAGTCATCATCCAGAGCTCCATGCCAAATCAAAATTATTTACCCATGGCGACGTACGCTTTGGCAAGCGTGTGGGCTCTCTCTGAATCCCAGCTTGATAATCCCTAGGATATACGACAAATTCCTTCGTCGTCCGTGACTTTCTATAGTCTGAAAACAGCTTTCCTATGATGCAGAGCGATCCTTCTGCTTTCTACAATGGGTAACAATTGAGCAAGGATTGGTGATGATGAGAAGAAGATGATATAATGAGTTCAAAACCTTTAGACTTCACTGAGAGAGAACTTACTCCTTGCTTGGATGGGATTTACTTCCTTCTCAAGCCAACCGCTTGACTAACATGAACACCTCCCTCCATGAGATCTTCAGCAGAAGGTGCGAGGAGTATCCTTCCTAGGTCGATTGCATCTGATCTCCTCTGAAGCTTCATTGTCTTGAAATCCCTGTTTGTAGACCACAGCTCTTCTTTGTGACAAATCATGGTCAAGGTAGAACGAATAGGAAGCACTTCAACGGTAGAGGCGAAGCGGACTGTAGGTTGACACGGCGGGTAGGGAAGTCGACAAGGAGCTGGTCGTATAGGTCAGTGGGTGCTCCTGTCATGATAATATTTTCATCAGAAGAGTGTGTTCCTGAGTGTTACTTATGAAAAGATATTTATGAGTTGGTCTATCTACTGCCTGTTCAATTGCTCTGTGTAGTATCCATTGTGAATTGAGGTGCGTTCATTGTCAAACCCCGTGTCTGAATGGATTCCAGAAGGTGAACTCTTGCTTGGTGGGTTGTTGATGTGTCGGTGTCGGACAATTACAAACTGTGTAGGTGACGATATGTAACGGGACTGAATGGATGGAATTGAGACGATCGAGGTTAAAAAGTAGAGAGACGGGTATGTCAAGTAAATATGATGTATTGAAGGAGCCCGCGGCCCGTCACGCATCCTCGTCATAACCAAAGCATCATGACATAAAGTGACCTATCCAGAAATTATGCTTCAACTTTCTTAGAAGGTTAATGCTAGCTTGCAGTTATGCTCATACAATGGTAGATGGAAGCAATCTGAAAAGATGGCAAAGCGAGATGCTGTTCGAAAGGTCGAGTCCTGTCCTGGGCAAGATGATATGCCTTCACCGAAGGCGGGCATGATATGAGCTTCAACTTTATGTTAGACAACAAGGAGGCGGGAAGCAATGTAATGAGTATATATATGAGATCTTGGCACAAAGATAAATCTTCTCGATGTTCTGCGTGGTGTGCATACGTACGAAACACACTGATACGCTGCAGCAGTAACTTGCAAAAGATCTTGGCAAAGGATATGCACAGGACAATACTTACAAGCTTTACAAGCTGACATCAAGCCTATGGTAGAATCGAGAAGGAGACTGGGACATTTACATTTCTCCACGAAATGAGGACGAAGTGAGAATCGAGACTAAATTTAGGACAGTGTTGTGCCCTTTTTTATCACAGCACATCCACGTGTCCTCACGACCCAAGCAAGAAAGCAAGGAATGAAAAAAGAGAAAGTAAGAAACAAATCTCGGAGTGGTTCGTGGCCGCTTTTGCCCTGGTCGTGCCGTGGCGAATAAGACAGCGTAGGTCTCTCTAGAGCTGGGTCGTGTCCCTGGAATCCTCCAATGCTTTGATGATCACATTTGCTCTTAAAAAGAAAGTTCAAGAAAGTCCAATAGTCACATCAGAAGCAGACAAATGCCTTCACCTGAAAATACCAACCCGATGCACGTCAAGCTTTCTATGAAAAGGGAACGTGGTCGTGGTGCGAAGCAATTGACTAAAGAAGAACTGAATAGTCGAGCTGTCAGATTTTTCACATCACAGACTCGTATTACGACCTACGACGCAGAGATCTACAGTCGTCGCAATTTGGTCTGGTATGAAGCTGCCGACTTGAGGCAGTTCAAACAAAATAGAATGGTAGACGCCTTCAGAATAAAGAATAAAGAATACTCAGAAAATGGAGAGAAAATATGTTGGTGGGGTTTAGAACGTTTCATTGTTCCTTCGGTGAGATCGAAGACAATGCGAGCGAGAGAACAAGTGAAGCAAGTAGTTCTTTGCAAGCAAGAGAAGGCTTGTCAAGACAGGCAACTCAAGAAATCATCAGATTGGGCAGCTGAATCTGCACAAGCAAGAGCGGCGTACTATTCCTCGCACCTCTGATGGTATATCCAATATGTGGAAAATAATATTGTACATAATGCTAATAAGTATGTGAATTGAGCTTCAACACAAGATCTTGTCATAAATAGTTAGCTCTATGTACATGTGCTGTGTCCAGGACCAAAAGAACGACGCGGAATAGGATTTGATGGTCATGTACATTGCGGCGGCAGATACTTCGCCAATAGCAGTGAGCTCCATCTCATTGTTTGCAGTTGATGGTGTCGATCCACCTTCATTCATTGTACTTCATACTGGGTGGGGGTTGCAGAATGTTCAGTCCGGTATCCACTTTGTGTAGTAGGAGGAATTGGTATGAGAAGTCTGCGGTACTCAATACAATAAGCCCTCTGTAGTACTGGGTGCCGCCGGTCTGGAGCTTGACAAATTCAAGTTGAGTTAGGAATCAGTATAATTATACACCTCCGTTTTGCTTCCTACTTGAGTGAATGATATATTAGCTACCGTTACGACATCTTGCAAGATGCACCCAAGATGTCAACGACAAAAGAATGCTCTGCATGCAATGCCTGCAACATGCTCCATGCCGCATCTCCGTGAGAGGTATTCAGTTGGTATTGAGTTGGCAATGCACACAACTTTATTATTCAAAAACAACAATAAGAAAGACATCATTCACAATGACTAGAAGAGGTGTACAATTTTCCGTATCACAGACGCGTATTACGACCTACGACAATGAGATCGACCGTCGTAATTTGATTTGGTACAAACCTGAAGATCTACAGCAGTTTAAAGAAGATAGAATAACAGATGCCATCAAAATAACGAACGATGAATACTCAGGAAATGATGAGGAAATATGTTGGTGGGGATTGGAACGTCTTATTGTTCCTTCAGTGAGATCAAAGACGAAGCTAGCAAGAGAACAAGTGAAGCAAGTGGTTCTCCGGAAACAAGATCATGCTTGTTCAGACAAGAAACTCATGAAAGCATCACAGTGGGCAGCTACAACTGCGCAGAAGAAAGCGACGTACTATTCCTCACACTTGTGATGGTCTTGTGTGAGATAATAATATTGTACATAATGCTAATAAGTAATGAGAATTTAACTCTATCAACTCAACATCAATGAAAACCCGTGCATGTCACTGGCGGTCTACAAGCTGCTGATAAGATGGGAAAAGCTAACTCTGCATCAACAGTTGACTCTGGTCTCAGTAAATGTTGAATATGACTGATACTTGCACCTACTACAGTGGCCGCGCTCCATGAATATGTACATGCATTGTCATGTGTATGAATCGACGGAGGGATACTCTGTTGGCCGAAAATTGATAAAATCTTCATACAGATGCGCCCAGCAACTTGCTGCTCAGAGAGATAGACTACACTTTTGCTGAACAAAAAGAAAGACACGACTTCTTTGCAATGGCGGGCATTATGGAAGCAACCGCCGATGTTTGGTCGAAGATTGCAGAGAAGAATCTCCAGTTAAAGGTCAAAATTTACAACCATGGTGAGGATATGCCTGTAGACACAAAGAACAACCCAACGCTTAAGATTTATGTGCTCAAGAAGAATCGTGATCTTGGTGCGAAGCAATTGACTAAAGAAGAACTTAATAATCGAGCTGTCAGATTTTCGTCACAGACTCGTATTATGACCTACGACGCAGAGGTCTACAGTCGCCGCAATTTGGTCTGGTATGAAGCTGCCGACTTAAAGCAGTTCAAACAAAATAGAATGGTAGACGCCTCCAGAATAAAGAATAAAGAATACTCAGAAAATGGGGAGAAAATATGTTGGTGGGGTTTAGAACGTTTCATTGTTCCTTCGGTGGGATTAGAGGCACTGCGAGCGAGAGAACAGGTGAAGCAAGTGGTTCTTTGCAAGCAAGAGAAGGCTTATCAAGACAGGCAACTCAAAAAATCATCAGATTGGGCAGCTAAAGCTGCGCAAGCGAGAGCGACGTACTATTCCTCTCACCTCTGACGGTATGAGATAATAATATTGTACATAATGCTAATAAGTATTGTGAATTATTCTTTTACACAAGATCTTGTCTGTAAGTACTTGGCACTTGGCTCTACAAGAGATAGTATCACCACAGTACGCTGAGATGGACCAAGAGAACGACGGCTGTTGCGTAATGCAAAGTGATACCCGTGTACAATGTGGCTGAAGACACTTCATCGTTCCAGGCATTGACAGTTGACTCCATCTCGTTGTTTGCAGTTGATGGTGTCGACTCCACCTGAAGTTCAGATGTCCTGTCGGGAATAAGTGTTGCCTGAACTGTAGTTGTGTCCTCCGGCAAAGCTGACAACCTTTCATTCCTAAACTCGTCTATATATAATGGAAGAAACGATGTCACTTCTTCAACTACATATTTGGCTTCACAATTCAGAGAGAATGACTCCAACGCCGTCCCAAATCTACCCGAGACAGCTCGGCTGCTATGCAGATGAACCCCATGATCATTTTCTATTGAGTACGCTCCAACTCCAAATTGGAGTAGCTCTTCAGATGCTGCGATATATAATTCTACCTTTCCAGCGACGTCAATGGTGATAGGAGAAGGGAAGTTGATTTCCATCATGCCTTTGCTACCCGGGACAGTCACTGTGGTTACTCCTTGCCAAAGCGAGGAACTGAGTTTTGTGACCTCTCCAGAATTAAACGATCTTGCAACGAGAACTTCAACAGATGAACCAAATTGTTCTGGCGCCTTGTGCTGTAAAGAGATGGACGTTAACGTAATAGCTTGATTGGCATTCTCGCTCACTCCAACTTCCAGTATGAAACCATCAAGTGCATGACAATCTTCACAAGGCTTCGATGGCTTGATAACATACGGGCCACAATCGCTGCAGTCATCACTGATCTCTCCTTGCTCACAAACTCCATTGCCGCAACAATTACCAAGTGTTTCGGTTACCATACAAACATTGTCTGAGCTGCATGTGTCTATTGTGCACATATTGTTGTCATTGCAGTCGCTATTGTCATTGCACCCTTGTAGCTCCTCTGACTGAGAAGGTGGCTCCACGCATTCTTGAGCTTTGTCCGAGAGTACATTCCAAATGGTATGACTCACCCTCCTTGGCTCTACACTAACAGTTTCCAACACCTGCAATATCTGGATGATTAACCCAATGGCCAATATCCGTCCGAGGAGCATTTCCATCCCAAAGTCCACCATAGGTAAATGCAATGTTATTCATACCACCGGTACAAAAATTGCAATAGCTCATGATAGTTGCAGAATGATCCAGAGGTAATCCAGCCGGATCACTCTTGAATCCATCACTCAGTGTACAGACTGCCCCACATGTATCCACCACAGGTTCATAATCATCATAGGTGTGTCCACTTCCAAGCGAATGCCCAAGCTCATGTGCATAATAAAACATGTCCAACAACGCATCCTTCCCCAAATTTGTAAATGATCCTCGTATATCACTCGTTATACCAAAAGACCATTTACGATCGCAAATTGTATCAATATAGGCTATACCACCTCCAACGTGCCTTCCCAACAGGGCATGAACTAGAATGATCTTATCATCACCACCAATGCCGTAATAGTTACTGCCCGCAAGATTATCTCTCGGACGAAGTCGTTGAGCTCGCAACGCAGCTTGGGTAGTAGTGATATTATCATAAATATGAGTCAATTCGACATGAACCACTTCCAAATGAGCATCAATCTCATTTTCTATAATGACATTGACTGCAGAGGTTAAAAAGTTGACGTATTCAATCGCTCCATTTAGGCCTCCTTGTCGATTGACAAATGTGGAATCTACTTCGATGTAGAGTGGGATGTGGAATTTGTATTTTTTGGGTGGTATCCATGTGTTTGTCGATGGGGTTGTTGTTGGATTGTTGAGAGATCTGGTATTGATATATTCATATAGTACATTGGAAGAATTTTGATGCTGATGATTGTGTTGCAAAGATCGAGAGTGATGATGAGTAATCTCTTCCTCTTCTTCATCGTCATGGTGATCATGGGCATGTTCCGCTGCACAAGTCCAATTAGCTGCATTTTCACGTAGTCCCCTCTCATCATCTTCGGAAGATGTTATTGTTTGCAATCTCAATTTGCTGTCACTTGTCGGATCTAATGAAATGCGTTTCAGACTACGATTATTGGTACCGCCTTCGCCATGCTGTATTCCCTGCGCATTTCCGCTGGCTTTATTCACGGACATTATCGTCAATCCACCATCATTGCTACTACCACGAGAAGCAAGAATGACAACATTCTGAATATGATCCACATCAAACTCTCTATGCTTTGGAAAACTATACTTTGTTCGCGAAGTAATTGCCATTTCTTCTATTTCATCTACCAATAGTGATGTTGTAGTCATTCGATCTCCGTCATGATCATGCAATTCTGCCTCTACTTCAAATTGTCGCATTTTAGTATGTGACGAAGTAGAGGTAGAGGTGGTTGCTGCTTTTTCGGAGAGAGCATCCACGAGTCGTCTATGGAGAGGAACTTTGATCCGATTAGTATTTGTGTCGTCGTCATTATTTGAAGCTGCTGCTGTAGCTGCCGACGATGCAGCGGTGATAGCTGCTATTGATAATAATAATAGTAAAGATATGGGCAACCTCATCGTCGACAATGGTAGTGATAGTCTGCCGCTTCAACCACTCTCAAGCGCTGATCTCTCTAGAGTAGAGACTGCATGTGCTACACTTGCGTTGAGATTTTCGGCACTTTTGGCTTTTGAGAGAAGCCTCTCCCGCCACTTGATGATAGGGGGCATGGGAGGCTGCCCTCTGCTCTGAAACGATTTACAGTTAGGAGCTGATAAGTTAGATAATGAGAAAAACGGGCCCCCCTGAGATAGCAACCCAAAATGCGAGGAAAGAGCCCCCCGTGTAAAATGTCAGGGTCTTCACTACTTTTTCACCAGCCGAATGAAGGAAGCGGAAGCGGAAGCCGAAGCGATCGAGCCATCAACGGAAGATAGGTTGCTTCTTGAATCACTATCCAAACGTCCTTTCCTTCAGTTGGGGCTGGGATAAATCTCACAATGCAATGATGATAATGTGCCATCACCCTACCCTTGTCATATTATGTAGTAGTGTTAGGTAGAAGTATGTACCAGTAGCGGAACATAAGTATGTAGATGAGCATTGCTTTAATCATGCATGATTGATTTACAACTTTGACGTTGCCACTCCCAGCTCTATCAGTGTGGCAACATAATTCTTGTATTGCAGCAATGGTGTCGAGGAAGAAGGCCAAAGGAAAAGCTAGAAAGGCAGCGAAGGCAAAGGCTGAGGAGGAATATGCTATGTTCAAACCTTTTTCGTTGACGCAGTTCAAGAAGAGCTCTTGCACACATGGGTGGAATCATGATGCATATGCTTCCAGTCATGATTGCTATAATTTTGTTGAGGCTGTGATGGAGGCTTTCCGTAGGAACACGGGTAAATTTGACATTTTTGACGCACCTAAAGAGGCTACGCTTCACAAGTACCCAGAAATTTGGGGAGACCCTACGAAGTTTGAATGGGTTGCATCGGCATTTGTCAGCATCGGAGTTGAAGTTCTTATCCGTCAAGACGACAAAGTCGGCAAATTAATCCTCTCTGTGTACTCTATCGCATACTCAGAATGGATCCATCAACATGTGGCGTGCGCACTGCACAAATCTGTGCCTACTATGTATATGGCTAGACTTAACGATTTGATGCATGCTGACCAACGAAGGGTCATTAGCTACTTGAAAAAGCGCATTCCCTGCTCGTGCTTGAATGCACTGTACGATCGAGTGAAGCATTTACCAAAGAAGGGTCTTTGTGGCAATTTTCATTGTAGCAGTAATAAGGTCGAACTGAGCAAGATGTGGAGCTGTGAGGGTTGTCTTCGTGAACACTACTGCTCAGAAGAGTGCCAAGCAGCTGATTGGTCGCGTCATAGAGAAACCTGTAAAGTCTGGAGCGAGTGGGAGGCTACTGAAGATGCAGAGTCGTCATGATTACATCAGAATTCTCCTCTTTGTGATGAACATATTGTAACTATATCAGCATCTCGCTATCTGAAAGGCTGCTGAGGCTGAATTTGAGATGAAGAAGACGTATATAGATATTTTCCAGGACAATATTGTAATTAGTAACACAAAGTGTTTCAAACATCTTCCAAATCCAACGGGGTGGTGCGTAGTAGTCTGCACACATATTTATCTAATGCTAATGTCGCTATCTTCACAAATATTTCACAGTCCCCCACAGACGCACATACCTTTCACGCACAGGCTTAAGTTGATTTGTCAATGTACGCAGGTATGATCATGTAATTTCGAGCATGCTGTCGATTGATTGACTGCTGGTTTGAACTTCGCCTTGCCACTTGTCAGAGTCAATAATGTCCAGCTCTCATCAGTGTGGCAACAAACTTCCTTTGTAGATGAAAGCAATGGTGTCGAGGAAGTAGGCTAAAGGCAAAGCTAGAGAGGAAGCGAAGGCAAAAGCTGAGGAGGAATGTGCTGCATTCAGACCTTTCTCATCGACACAGTTCAAGAAGAGTTCATTCACGCATGGGTGGAGTCACGATGAATACCCTGCTAACCATAATTGTTGCAGTTTATTGAGGATGTGATAGGCGTTCCATAGGACAAAGAGAAGCGTTGACATTTGTGAAGCAGCTAATCACACTACCTTACATTTGAGAAGTGTATCCAGACATCTGGAAAGACCCTGCAAAATTGGAGTGGGTTGCATCGGCATTTGTTAGCATCGGAGTTGAAGCTATTATCCTTGTTCTATTCTGTCATCTGTTTGAGTTGCAGATGAAGATGTCAAAATCCTTCTGTGGAAAGAGACTTCATTTTGTGGATGCTCAACATCCATCACTGATGCATGTCTTCCTCTTTCAATTGGGCTGACATTCGTCTTCTTGGCAGACTGAGGCAGAAGATAGGATGATACACTGGTTTACTATTTGGGAGGTGGAATGAGTTTCGATCTGATGCATCACCACATGTCATATGCTTGACTATTTTACTGCTCTGCTACTTATCCAAATAAGGTTGTACTTTCAACTATTCAACTGTGCTTTAGATCACGGGCCCACGCCACGATGAAGAGAGAGAGAGAGATCTACTGAAGATCAGGATGCTCTCCGCTTCCTCAGATCTAGCTCTGCGGGAATGCAGGGCTGATGTTAGTTTCAGTTGTTTTTTCCGTACCAAGCTGCTGTTTATAATTAATGTACGTTTCCAGGCTCTCCTCTTTTGCGTACGCACCCCTATCAGATACAAAGACCAGCAAGGTATCGTAAGAATATTCATGTTTCAACAAGAATGCAATCAATTGGAAATAAAGCAAGAGCATACCATAAGTACTCACCATTCACCGTACTTTTTCTGAGCTAGTAAAAAGTATGGAAATGATGCGCGTCCCTCGCCACTTTCCAACATGAAATGACCCGCAAGCTCACACGCCAAAGCCTCCTCGTGCACAAATTTGTGCTCTTTTGCAGACAATATGGCAGCATCGTAGTATCGCTTTGCAGACTCAATGTCATCCAGATAAAAACACTGCTCAGCTTGCAGCAGGAGTAATTTGTTCTGAAAGTTCCAAGACGAGCATTCTGCGTAAGATCTCATGTTCTCGATAGCCTTTTCTCCGCGGTCAAACCAAATCACGTCCATCGTCTTGCGAGCTATCCAAAAGTTGATGAGGCCCCAATAAAACACATGCATACAATGACTGATCAATATTGTGTTGAAAGGCAAGGAAGCGATGGCGTCGTATGCTACGGCGAGCTGCTTTACCTCATCGTACCTTCGAAACATAAATCCAACATATAATTTGTTGAAATGGACAATCTCTTCATTTTGAGCTACATCTACATTTTTGTGCTTCCCTCAGCTGAGCACAGCCTTCTCTTTATGACCAGCTCTGATGATGACCTTTGGTTTCTATCGGGATGTGTATTTCTCTCATTTGAATTCATCGATCCTGCTGTGCCGTCAGAAGTATCAATAATGGAGGTCATCGGCTGCGAAGGTGTGCTATCAGATGGAGCAGATGGGAATTTCTCATTTATCTTTGCAGCCGTAGCGGCGGTGTCACAATAAACGAGAGCTGCCCTATCATGATGAATGAGAGCGGTCAAATTATCATTCTGAGGAATTTGTAATGCTGTTGCAGTCTCTGTCTTGGGTGTTTCGCTCGGCTTAGGCAGCAGTGGCGACGCGATTCTGATTCTCTTCAATGTTAGCGTCGGCATGATATCCTTCTAAATCTTCTTTCCTGCTTGACAGGGATGCTAATACGTATAGTATAAACCACTCAACCCTGGGTATGAGCGAGTATAAGGTTAGCCCTTAGGCTGTGACATTGATCTTCGTAGGTCAATGTCATGTAGTTTTGCTAATACGTATAGTATAAACCACTCAACCAAGTACTCGGTACGAAGATCAATGTCACAGCCTAAGGGCTAACCTTATACTCGCTCATACCCAGCTATGTAAGAGGTGGTTGTAATGTACCGATACGTACTATTACGATAGTTAGTCCGTCTGATGATTGCGCTGTATTAAGAATACGATGGCCAGAGTCGAACTAGGGATAACCGAGTGAGGGATTCGAACTCAGTAGGTCAATGTCATGTTGTTTTGCTAATACGTATAGTATAAACCACTCAACCGAGTACTTGGTTGAGTGGTTTATACTATACGTATTAGCAAGGGAATATCGAATAGTAATAGTATGTGCAGAGGCAACAATGACAACAGAAGACGAGACTCTCACTCAATCGTTGAAGGCCCCACCCCAAACTTATTATTCCGCCCGCTTAGGTAAGTATTGACTCTCTCTCTAGAGAGGCAAGACTCTACTGAGATTGGTCAATAAAATGTGCCAAATGAAATAATCCCCAAAATGATCTTGAACCAAGACACTTTTATCTTGATCAAGACACTTTGTTGAAGTTTGTTGACCACCATTTTGTGTGTGCTGGGTCCGTTCATCCAACCTACCAACTCCACAGCCACAGCCACAGGCACAGGCAGGGTGTTTGGTAGAGAAGGCAAAAAGTAGTCAAGGCCCTTGTTATTAGGCTAATAGTAATAGTATCTAGTTTCTCATTCACCAGATGCTGGGTCAGTTGTCCAACCAAGGCCTGGTAGAGAAGGCCTGGTAGAGGGGCCTGGCTCTGGTATTGTAGAGAAGGCAAAAAGTACAGGGGAGTCGCTCGAACTATACCCCCCGGGGGGTATAAGAATTTCAGGCTAGGCTGGGTCTGGGGGGGTATAAGTCGGATATGTCAGCTAGCTTCCCTTAGTAATTTAGGGAGGGGGGTATAAGAACTTGTACCCTAGGCTGAGATTTGGAGGGGGGGTATAGGCAGTTCGAGCGACTCCCCTGTATGTAGCCGCGCGCGCCCGTGACGCCATCCGGGAGCCCCCAATGTAAATATATCAGGGCCTGCGCCGTGTCACTAACTTTTTCACGCACGGTCGGCGGTGGTCCCAGCTACCAGCCATCAACGAACTCTCTAGAGGTTGCTGCTTGCGGAGGATAACAATCAAACAACACCATCATGACCGCAACAAAATCTCCTCTCTTTGTATTGGCGGCTGCACTGCTGCTTGAGGCCTCCTTATCAAATAATCTAGTTACCGCCTTTTCCTCAGTGCATCATCGATCAAGATTACATCAAACATCAACAATACGAACATCAGCAACTCATCTATTGGCATATCGAGAACAATCCTCTGGACAACGGCGGAGAGGTGGTGGCGATAGTCGACCAAAAAGAAGAGGTGATAATTCAGGCTATGATGCCTTTGGAGACTACGATGATGGCTACTATGGAGATGATGACGACACAAATAATGACGGGCACATCAACCATCTACGACCCACCAACACCCAACAACAACAGCAGCCCTCCCCCTCTTCCACATTCTACTCCAAAAAGCCCCTCACCGACCCAACCTTCTCCCTAAAGCAACAACAACAATTCTTCCACCAACTCTGCACCTCCGCCAAAATCACCAAACCATCCCGCATCCAATCCCTCGCATGGCCAGCACTCCTTCGTGGAGAAAATACCATCATTGCCGATCAGACTGGATCGGGTAAAACATTGGCGTATTTGTTACCGCTATTGCAAAAGTTACATCTGAATGATATGGAAATGACATCTACTCAATTGAAGAAGTTACGAACGGGTAGTCCACGTATTTTGATATTGACTCCTACAGCCGAATTGGCTGATCAGATTCATACCGTTTGTTCTTCACTCTCGAAACACATGTCATCCGATTCATGGAACTTTCAACCATTTGTTACCACCGCTACTGGATCACACTCTACCAATATTCGTGATCAGATTCGATTACTTCAAACTTCTCCGGTGGATGTATTGATTTCGACTCCGGGACGATTGGCGACTATATTACGTACGAAGAATGCTGGATTGGATTTGGGGATGGTGCAGAGTATGGTTTTGGATGAGGTGGATTTTTTGTTGGTGGATGAGACTTTTGGACCGCAGTTGAGGACTGTGGGGGTGGCTGTGAATGGTGGTGGAGGAGAGGAGGAAGGGGGTGATGGACCACAGTTTATTTTTGTGACGGCGACTCTGCCGGAAGATGTACTTGAATCGATTCAATCGGAATTCCCAAATGTGACACAGTTACGTGGACCAGGATTGCATCGTACATCCCCATCGGTCCATCAATCACTGGTTGATGTGTCTGTCCCACCCACTTCGAACCGTGATGAACGTGCCGGGTTTGATATTAAAGTTCGTGAAATGTTCAAAGCTCTACGCAGTAGACGGTGCAATAAAACTCTCATCTTTTGTAATACGGTGGAAACTTGTCGCAATGTTGAGAATGCATTAAAGAGGAAGGATAAACGTAGGAGGAGGAATAAGGTGTGGGCATATCACAATGCCTTGTCTCCGGAAGTACGATTGAAGAATTTGCATTCCTTTTCAACTTCTGGAGATGATGGTAGTGGTTACGATGATGATGGTTTGGAGTGTATTCTCGTTTGTACTGATCGTGCCGCACGTGGAATTGATTTCGATTCATCTCCAATTGATCACGTCTTGTTATTTGATTTTCCCAAGGATCCAGCCGAGTATGTGAGACGTGTTGGGCGTACGGCACGAGCGGGGAGAGCAGGAGCAAGTACTGTATTGGCGTATGGGTGGCAGTTACCTATTGCAAGAAAGATTATGGGTTTAAGCGGGGGTAAAGGGAAAGATGGCAAAAAGAAGGCTGCCAAACTTGATGCTTTTACCATGATGAAGAGCACCGATGGGTGGGATGAGCAGGATAAGGAAGATCAGAGGTACATGAAGGGTGGTGCGAAGAGAAGGATGGAGATGGCATCAAAAGGCGGCAGCGGTGGTGGTGGGGATGTTAGCAGCCCAAAGAAGAAAAGGAGAGGCTCCAAGGCTCCTCGGTGGGAAAAGATTTAAGTATGAACGTTTAGCTAGTCAATCTTGAGAAGCATTACATTAATTGTCCACAATTTCGTACTCGACTGAACCACTCCATGAGTAATTCTTAGTAAAGAGGCCATTGATCACTGCCATTCCATACTGCAGCTCTACAGCATTACCATCTCTGGTTTCTGTTTTACCAAATTTGCCAGCAATCAGAATGTTCTCCTCCATTTGAAGATAGAATCCAACTGTCTCGCCAACCTTTATTCTCAGTGGCGGATCGAGAGTAATCGTGCTTACAAAGTTGTTCCGTTTCGGAGCTCTATCTGAAGCAATCTCTGTCCAGCTTTCCATTGATTCTTCCTTGCCTTTATATCCTTCATCGATTGTGTAAACACGAATAACACGGTGAACCGAAGGAGCCTTGTGCAGAAAGCTTATACTGTTGATTATAATATCATTTGCAGCGTTGGTTCCAAGCTTCACGTTGAACATGTAGCCATTTGTTCTTTTGCAACGACTTTCACACTGTTTCAATGGACTGATTGAATGTACCCCGTTTGTGGGATTGCTACTCGGCATGTTGCTGGGATTTCCAGATGAAGTAATTGATGGAAGTCCTGTGGGTAATTCGACGGAGAAGAAGATGATGATAGAGTAGGTTTACTTGTCAACGTTGGAGTGGATGAAGGCACCGACGTTACGGTTGGAGAAAAAGATGCACTTGGATTCTGGCTCGGGCTTGGCGATTTGGTTGGTTCAAAGATAGTCTGTCGTGACATTTGAAGCAAGAGAAGCAGCTACATTTGTCTCTTCATCCTCCGGATCCACCATAAAGATGGCGGATAACGATGAAAAACTTAGTGGATCGCGTTTTCCTATGCATTCTTCATTCTCTACAAGCTTGGTCCAGATGGAGTGACTTATGCGTTGAGCATCTGTGCTGATGGGTGACTCAACCAAAGCGGGATTCTGCAGCCAGGAAGTCAGGTTTCCGCGAGGAGATATCTGATCCCAGACACCACCGTAGGTGAATGCAGTATTTGACATTCCTCCGCAGAAATGCCCACAATAGGACATCAAAGTTGATGAAGCATTGAGCGGCAGTCCTTCGGGACAGCTATTTAGCTGACATGTGTCGACTGGTGGAGAGTACTCCTGGTCAAATGGGTGGCCTGTATGGGGAAGAATAAGATTCATAGGATGTAGATCGAGCAGGACAGGAAATAAATGAAGGTTCTGACATATCAACGTAGATACTTACCGCTACCCAAATTATGGCCTTCATGGGGATAGAACAGGATTTAAATCATGTAAGATTGAGCAGGTAATAAAATACACCAAATTCTATCAAATCTTAATGAGATACTTACCAAGCTCATGAGCAAACACAAAGACATCATACAAATCCATGTTGCCGATTTCGCCTCGCATTCCACTACTAATTCCAAAACCCCAACTGCTGTCACACACAGTATCTGTAAACGCAATACCACCCCCAAGATCTTTACCCAGTAAGGCGTGTCTAAGATGAGCGCCCTCATACTTTCCAACTGTACCATGATAAGTCTCCCTCATTAACTTGAGTGCATCTCGGATTGTGCTGCCATCATCCATTTTGTTGAATATAGCCGTCTCCGAAATCTGTACAACGTTTAAATGGAGATCAAATTCATTTTTAAGGACGATATTGGTGGTGCTGACGATGAAATTCACATACTCTATTGCTCTTTCTAGTCCTCCATTTTGTTGGATTAATTGTCTATCGATATCAACAATTAGATTGATTTGGAAACCTTTGTGTGTAGACTCTGTGGCTGCACTTCGTAGATTTGAGGAGTCAGCCAAGTGTCTAGAGTGATGATGTTCCCCTTCATCATGGTTGTGATGGTGGTGACCGTGATCGGTATCGTCATGGGGGTTGAATGAGGCCTCAGCCATGTGACGATGAAGATGATCATCATGATCGTCAAATTTTCTGGGCTCCGATGACATGGATGCCGATCTAAGTTGTAAAGTAGGGCTGTTATTATCCTTTGGAGAAATTTGTCGGATCGTACCACTCTCCCCATGTCGCTGTAAACCATGAACTTCCCCCGAGTTGGTATTGACCGATACCACTGTCAGATCTCGTGTTGTCGAAGATGGGCTGGACGCAAGAAATGTAATTTTGGATGCATCAACTTGCTCATGAATTAAAGATCTCTCTGGAAAGTGTAAAACAGTGTTTGATGTTACAGCCGACGTCATTTCGTCAAGATGAAGCATGAGAGTTGTGCTATCAACCGATACCGATGATAGATCGGCCAACACACCAGCCCCACCTTCCTCTTCGGCTTCCGCCTCAATGTCAAATCCGAGAGGCGCTCTATGAGCTCTATCTAAACCGCTTAATACATCCACGATGTTGTCATCTTTTGAGATGAGTCTGCGTCTATTGGCAGTTGACCGCAGACGACGGGTGGAAGTGGAAGTTACATCATCGGCGGAGGCGAAGGCGATGTCTTTGCAGCACATGAACGACGCTGCCGTAAAAAAGCCCACGAGCATCGTCCTCGTTCTTGTCATCGTATATTATTTATTGTTGTTGTTTATCTTTTGACGACGCCATTATTGCGTCGGTTGGCTAAGTACTGATGCCGTCGTTGCTGTCGATGGGTGTTTTCGAGAGAGAGAGGAGAGAGACCAAGGCCCAGCTACGACACCAAAGAGTGATTAATGAATTCAAATGGGAGTATACTATTCCTACGTTGCCAAAGCCACGTCATCATTCATAAAATGACTCCCACATACTTTTTGGTTAACAATATGATGTAGCCCGGGCCGTCGGCATCTCGTAGATAAGACTGCTTTTGTACGTAGGAATTAGTACATCACAAGGACCCGGCACTAAAAAATCAGAAGCCCCGCGCCCGGAGAGTTGCTTTCCCCCCGCCTCGAAAAGCTGCGCACAGCAAGAAGTGTTCATGTTCATGCTACAGTAAGCTAATCAGGAAGAGTTAGTGACTTCATTCCAAACTTAGCAAGAAAAGCCATGAAACATGATATACATGTATTCTAAGTTACCCAAAATATGCCCTGTAAACGTACGTTAACGTTACCCTGCCCAATCCATCGACAGAATCAGTGTGAGTGAAGGCGAGAAGATCACGTAAACTCTTCGTCTACATTAAAAAGTACCAGTCAACCAAGTTCTGCCCATCATCATCATCAAACTAAGCTTACGTCTTCTCTCCAAAGAAACAGCAGCCGCATCATCTCCTCCCCCCACCAACACAGGATGAAGGACATCATAATTGCACTCGTTCAAAGAATCCAAATACTTCAATCCACAAACAGCTGGTAACAAGCACATTCGACCTTCTTTAGGAACCTTTCCCTGATTCTCACGAGCTCTATGAAAATGGAACGATGCCATTTCAACCATCTCCATTGTTGCACCACGCAATGATTCTTTCGCCGCTGCTGCCTGTTCCAACTGTTCAGAATCCTTGTCACCATCATTAATTGATGCATCCCACGCTTGGTACAATGTATCCATCGAAATATCATGCTTCGTTGCCAAATCCAACGGTATAGAACATTCACCCTGTGAAGCACGGAATGCAGTCGATCGCAATGCCGTGAGGACACCCAATCCCACACCAATATCCGAAGCCACTTTATCCGATTCATCATCTCTTACTCCCACAGTTTCCAAACTTAGATATAATATGTTGGACACTGTATCCTCTCCGTATTGGGCAACATCCCTTCGCTTTTCGTATTGAGTGATGGATAAATCTTCTTCTCGTGCTTCCATAATTCTTCGGAGGAAGCGATATGTTAACCCATGAGTTTCAATGGCATGAGTTAGACTTCGTAACGTTGGATTGAACTTTCTTGACGAAGTCAAAGAACGGATTATTGGATCTTGTGACGATGGAGAGGCGGCATCGTTTGATTTATTATCATAGACATCTGCAATAGCATCACGCCACCACTGCATCCGTAACCTTGACGGCAAAGTGGTATCTCCCCCCTGACTCTCACCCAACTCATTATCCATATCAAATGGTCCACCTCCCCCCGATGATGATGGTGATGGACGTGATCTCCCCCCAATCAATTTGGATGCATCTTTAATACTCGCAATTTCAACATTAAATGCCCGCAGAGCAAAGTATGCCTCACGAGAGGATGATGGCATGAGTAATCCACAGAGGTAGCCTTCCATATCTCGAGTTTGGACTAATTCGACACAGTGTTTGTGATCTGATTGACGTTGTGCTGTATTGGATATGTTGGCATCGTTGCTGTTGTATCGGATTGTGGAGGCAGATGTTGGCAGATGAAAAAAATTGGTGGCGGTAGATGAAGATTGTAGTGCACATCTTGCTGTCGAGCCGCGCACTACCAACAATCTTGCTCTATCAGCTGCCGGCGATAATATAGATGATAAACCTCTCATCATTCTCGTAGCGTTAGTGGGAGCTGCAGATAGCTGATAGATGCACGTGTTGATAGAGTGTAGAAATTGTGAGGTGGCTGCGCTGAGTGAGCGGCGCAATGGGTAATTTGTGGGTAGTTACGGGTTTTTTGACCTTATACGGGTATAATAATGATCATTTGTACTCAAACAACAGCAGCTATATATGGTCCACAAAAAAACAAAACTGTGCGTAACCTGAACAGATATTATGATGTCGACCAACGTGAACAGAGAACAGAATAACATCCCAAAGCATGCAGCAGACACGGCGTCGACGACACCACGCGGGTACTACTACTAGTGCATCCCCTGTTGGTAAGACGGTACTTCCTTTAAGTACAGCAACACGTGGTGATGGTGGTGGTAACAATAGACTTGGCTCCTCTTCCTCCAACTCCAAGAAGCGAAGACTGCTTGTGTTCGTTACCATATTGGTGATCATTCTCTTCATTATTGCCATCGCATTATCCTTCTTACTACGAATTGATCATCATCCACAATCACTACGTACTACTGGGCATGGCAACACACAGCAAGAAGTTATCAGAATATCATCAACCGATAACGCAGACATGACAGAATTTATTCCATGTATTGACGATGTCAGCGTAGAACCCTACCTCTCAAAAATTGATCCAGTTCTTGCTGAACACAGAAAGAAATCACGAAATCCTGCACACAGTGAACTGTCCTGCTCTCCCCCAAATAAACAGCATTGTTTTCGCGGTGTATATGATGGTTTTGACGATCTATTAGAATTGGCCCAACAACATGGGGATGGCTACTCTGGAATTCAGAATCAAATAGCTGTACTCATTGAATCATTGATATTGAAACCAGGAGTCCCGCTACAACGAGACGGTAATCATCGAGATGCTTTGCCAACAATCCTACAAGTTTCTGTACATCGGCAAAAGACATATCAAACTGAGAAGACTAAGCCCACGTTTGATCAATTGCATGCAGATTATCTCGAAAGTGCCAGTTATGTATATACTGCGATTTTATATGATGATACTCCCGACAATCTCCTAGGCGGAGAAACTGCATTAGTCAACTTTCGCCAGGATGATAATGGTCAAGGGGATGTTACATTTGGCTTAACAAGTTCGGTAGATTTGCTTCCGCCCCAACAGGAATCAAAATCAGAACAACCGATAGTTTTCACAGATGGATTAATTGTAGAACCAAAGTCTGGGAGACTGGTGTTATTTTCGTCAGGCGCTGAGAACTTCCATGCACCCATGGCGGTGAGACAAGGCGAACGACCTACTTACCACTTTTGGTTCAAGTGTAAACAAGTAGTGAAAGAGTGATGATTAAAAGGGAGCTTTGACAGAAAATGTCATTGTCTTGTTCGTGACAGGATGCAGGAATTCAATAAAGTCGGCATGCAAATGTAATCGCTCATCTCGCTGACCATATATATCGTCTCCCACAATCGGTATATTTAATCCTTGCTCATGCGCTGCGTGGACTCGCAATTGATGCGTCCGTCCAGTTTTGGGATAGAAGTGTACTCGTGTTCGGTTCTTGTCAAGATCGGTTTCAACTACTTCATAAAACGTTTGGGCAGCTTTGCCTTCGTTATAATCCACCTTCTGCATCGGTCGATTTAAGTAATCCAGAGCTAGTGGAAGATCAATCACACCCTTTTCCTCTCTATTGTCGAATAATCCTTCCAACAGAGCAGTATAACGCTTCTCGACTGTCCTATTGATGAATTGTTCTTGGAGTATTTGATGGCTGTCTTTATCTTTGGCGATCAGCAATACTCCTGATGTTGACATGTCCAAACGATGGACCAACAGTGGACCAGTTGCAGATGGATATCTCTCTTTGATGATGGTGTAGACAGAATACTCTTGATGACGTCCAGGAGTGGATAACATTTCATTGGGTTTGTTTACAGCCATAATGAAGTCGTCCTCAAATACAATATCTAATTTGTTGCTTTCAACCTCTTCCCCAACGAGGTCTAGAGGATTGTCTTCCACATTATTATTCATTATTATTATTATTTAATAATGCAACGGGCGATGATGCCATGATGGTTAGTGATGTGAGCACGTCGTGCCATCATGTAAGTACAATACATATACCATCTGGAGAGCTGGTGCTGGCCGGCTCTCTGTATCTATGTGGTGGATGATGGCAAAAGCCAAACTGTCCGACTATGTCCGCTGTCCGCTTTTGCTGTCCGCGTGGAAAAAGGACCAAAAAGTGTGACCAAACTAATTCGCACGATTCGCCTCCTGCACGTCTCACCAAAGCAGCACCTCCGTCATATCATAAAGAGTATTATTGCAAATCAAAGAAGGCATTGCATCGCAATGTTCACCACAAACACTTACATAATGGACTCACTTTGTCTCCACGGCGGCGACACCTGTGATGCAGGGAATCCATTCGATATCAATTCTACCTCTATAAATTCTACCTTACTTTTACTTTGTTCCTATCCAGCTCGGGTGGCAATGCTAATCCTCTCTGCTTCCTTCATCATCTTCGCAAATTTGGTCATCAAGCATAACCAGGACTTGAGGAAGAAGATCAACTCACAACAATGGTTTCTCATCCAGATGCTGATGCATCCAGTTATCGTTGGAGGAACCGTCTACATGGCCAACATTACAGGAAACGAGTGGTGGGGGCTCTTAGGGCTTCCATTTATATTCAACTTTGGAGCTGAACCTATGGATTTTACAAAGTTACCACCTAGAGTGCTTTTGATCTTTCAGCTCTTTGCATACGTACACCACGCCGGACCATTGCTTGCATGCTTGGGTTGTTTTAGTATCCAGAACAATTCACAATTTGCTCTTGCTAATAGTCTATTGTACGCACATGCTTGGAGCTTGCATACTCTGGGCGCACTTGACTACATGAAGGTATTAAGAAAGCAAAAATTCTTCTGGATCTACATGGTTCAGGCTTTGTTTTCTACGGCATTCTGGTGGAGCTCATTGCGGAAGGGCTTGGAAGAAGTTACACTCTCAGCTGTTTTCCCATTACTTGTTGGACCGATTTTTCAATACGGCGGGCGTTGGGGTCTCTACGAGTACATTCGATACTGCCGTGGATATCCTGTAGCAGGAGACAACAAATATGATGCATTCGAAACACGAAAGCAGATGGGCGAGCTGACTGCTTTTGCTCTTGGAGCATTGCTCGTCTTTGTAGAATTTTAATCTAAGTACAATTAATCCACCGTATATTCTGACTTAGCATGTAGGATTGGCCAAGTAGTATCTCGGCATGACATTCCAGTTAGCAAGCTGGGCATGAATGAATGAATCGAGTCCGATAAAATTGCGGGAACTGTCACCTCAACAACACAACTTCTTTCATGGCTGGAGTTTGAAGTACGCACGCCATCAATAGCACACCTGTTCTACCATCTACCGAGCATAGCATTTCGATAACAATCACCGCTTGACGTCATAAGTAGTGGCAATCACCAATATCCTAAGCTGAGTATCATGTGGAGGTTTCCATCAAACTATCAACGAGTTGTGATGTCAACAGCACGGCGGCTATCATCACACACAACTGTGGCGCCACTGACATCATGCAATCCATTGTCTAGTAGCAATATCGTCGGCGGCAATACTACAGACGTCTCTGGCCCTTGTCGACGATATGTATCATCGTCTGTTAACCGAAGCAATAATCATCATGCTGCATATGCACCGACCGCCACATTGAAGAACACAAATCGATGCAAATCTACTGCCATCATCCCACCTGAAGAGGAACCAGCAATGGGAGAATCTCTCGATGAAAGTGGATATTTGGGTATGATATTAAATGCAAAGGTGTATGATGCGGCAATCGAGACGGAATTGCAACATGCCAAGAGTATGAGTTTGGTGAGTTTCAGTAGATGAATTGTTCTTTTCTGCCGTACATGTGATTGTTGCTTTATTGTTCTCGTGTGAAGACTAATAAAAATACTCAACATTTATCATCCACCAACACCAAACAATACAATAACGTAGCTACTCAACAATACTGTCTACCTCAAAAGAGAAGACACGCAGCCAGTCTTTTCATTCAAAATTCGTGGAGCATACAACAAAATGGCATCTCTATCCGAAGAAGCATTAGCCTGTGGAGTAGTGGCATGTTCCGCTGGGAATCATGCTCAAGGTGTGGCATTATCGGCACGAATGCTTGGATGTCGTGCAGTCATTTGCATGCCGTTGGCAACGCCATCAATCAAAGTTAATGCGGTGCGTGCGCATGGGGGTGATACAGTGGAGGTGCGATTGTTTGGGAATAATTATGATGAAGCTGCAGCAGAGGCAAAAAGATTGATGAAGGAGGAGAATTTATCTATGATTCACCCCTTTGATGATCCGGAAGTGATTGCTGGGCAGGGGACTATTGCGTTGGAGATTTTGAAGAAGTGTGTGAGTCACCCGGTTGATGCAATCTTTGTGTGTTGTGGTGGAGGAGGAATGTTGGCAGGAATTGCGGCTTACGTCAAACAAGTCCGGCCTAGTGTCAAAGTTTATGGCGTGGAGGCATCTGATGCCGCTGGAATGACTGCATCCCTTGCTGCTGGAAAAGTCGTCACATTGCCATCTGTGGGCTTGTTCGCTGATGGTGCAGCAGTGAGGACTATTGGATCCGAGACATTCCGTGTTTGTGAAAAGTATGTGGATGGGATGGTGACAGTTGACACAGATCAATTGTGTAACGCAATCAAGCTGGCATACAATGATGCTCGTGTCATTCTCGAGCCAGCAGGAGCTCTTGCTGTGGCTGGACTGAAAAAGTTTACCGAAGAAAACAATATCACCGGACGTACCTTTGTTGCAATTACATCGGGTGCAAATATGGACTTTAATCGTCTGCGAGTGGTTTCAGAACGTGCTGATGACTCTGAGCGCACCGTCCAGATCACCATCCCCGAAACTCCCGGCTCATTTAGATTGATGTATTCCAAAATTTGGCCGCGTAACGTGACAGAGTTCTCTTATCGTTACGAATGTGGCCAAGAGGCAAATGTCTTTCTTTCCTTCCAGCCCTTGCCCAACGTTGAGGGTGACTATGAGCAGGTTATTCAATCCCTGGAGAGTGAAAACTTCCCGTGCAATGATTTGAGCCACAATGAATTGGCAAAGACACACATCAGACATCTTGCAGGTGGAAGATCGGGCGCCACTCACGAACGATTATTCAGGTTCCACTTCCCCGAGTCGCCTGGAGCTCTGCAACGCTTCCTTGATTCCTTGAATATGAAGTGGAACATTTCACTATTTCATTACAGGAACTATGGCGATGACTTTGGACGCTGCTTAGTGGGTATACAACAGAACCATGGAATGAAATGTGAGGGAATGAACCAATTTTTGAAGGACTTGGGATACGAATATGTTGAAGAGACAAACAACTCTGCCTACACAAAGTTCCTTAGGAACAAAGAAGGTTAGTCAAATGACAATCCACGGTTTGAATATGTTGTATTATAAAAAAGAAGTTATCTCTTAGAACTGAAACTAGAAGCGCTCTTTAGTGGAGCTTTTCGCAGGTTCCTTGCACTCTTGCGAATTGTGGCAGTGCTTGTGCTGGTCGCCCCGACAAAACTGTCTTTGTGTTCACTCTCAATGAACTCCAAATCAGGATGAGCGAGGAGTAACGCGACGGCACGATCAGTAAGCGTTTCCAATGCTGACTTTATTTCCCCCGTGGGTGCTCTCTTATTTTCATCGAGACTGACTAGTTTCGCGTAGAGATCATTTTCATCCTTTGAGATAACTCCAAACTTGGTGAGGAAGTTGATTGCTGCAAGCCTATGGCTATGGCTGCCCTGTGGGTTCGATCCAATTTGTTGGACAGCTCTCATTATTTCGCCGCCGAGTGTATCTGAATTCAGCTGGCAGAGCCTTTCGTAGTCTTCTGGGTAATTCGACGAGGAGCTCATTGCTGCGTGGTCTCCTGTCCTCGTACTTTCCACTTTCCAGTTCAGTGAGGTAATGTGTCTTACTCTTACCATATGATTCGAGAAAAATATGTTTCTACTCAAATTCAAATGAAAATGAAAATGCTTTGCTAGTGAAAGTAGGATTTTTTTGCAGCAGAAAAATCAAACTTGCCACTCACACTCACCTCAACTTCTGAAGCGTAGTCACCATTTTGCCCGTTCTCTACGCCGAGACACTCGCCGTTGTTGTAATCATCGCACAAAGGCATCGGGCCGCCTGAAGAGAAGGGCTTGCGTCAAATTCTGCCCACGCCGACATATTGAATTCTATCAACAATCCATCTTCGTACGAAAAAGTTCGTTTCACAGGGACGATGATTTACACAAACACGGCGAGCGATAAGGAGGAGGCTCCACCACCAGGCTGGGTACGCTGTTTTTCCAAGTCAGCAAAAAGGCCATACTATCTTCATGTAGCAACAAAGCATTCGCAATGGGAGTACCCGTCGCAGACGGAAGTGAAGAATCCCACCCTGGCGAAGAGGAGAAGGGACAATGCCGAGGCAGAAAAACAGCGAGCGGAGGCACTGCGGCAAGAAGAAGCCAAGGTGTTGCGGCAGAAGAAGGAGCTGATGGAGGATGAAAAGGAACGACAGCTGCAACTGCAATATCAGATTGCAATCCAAAAGAGAAACGAGGAAGCAATTCTGGCGGCCATTCCAGCCTCCACTGGTTATCAATCCGTCGATGGTAATTATATCAAGATCTACGCCGACGGCCTTCATGGACTTGATGATGGCACCATTACCAAATTGCTCTCAACTTCTGGCAATGCAATGCGCTCTTATCTAGAAGGTCGCGTCGGAGGCACTGCTCTATTCGTGATGGAAAGTGAATCAGGTGAAAGAGCCATACGGCATCTTCACAAGAGACAGATAAAAGGAGGACGAACGCTAACTGTAAAAAGAGCATTCAACCAGGATATTACGAATGATATACGAATGCAACTTTCACTTTCAGAAGATAACGACGCGGGTAATGGTAAGTTCTCCGTTCGCTATAGATATATGATGCCACTTTTCCCCCCTTGCTGCTTCTTATCTCGATCTTACTTCTCATCAGGCACGAAGAGGCAACAACTTACTGTTGCGTTCCAAGAAGACAAATGAACAAGAATCTTGTAGCAACACGAGCGCGCAATCTGCTGTAGGCGAAGATGTCCTCTTTTGTAAATGTCATCCGAGAGGAGCTAACATTCCCCCAAATCACCACCCTTCTGAGAGACGGTGGAAAATCGCGTGGACACTTTTTGAGCGATTCTAAAAATAATATTTTCAAAAATGCACCATTTAACACGAGGAAAGCATGACAAGCGACGCATTGGCTCTACAGTCGAGAAGGATTCATGGAAGTGATTAGAAGGAGTGAACTTGTTCCTATGGTAATAACAACTCAATTTCCTACCACTAGGTGGTCGCTCCCATTCTAATTCGTCGCCTACGTCTCGAATACACAACCCTCTCTACTCTACCTCTACTATCGTCGCCTGGGTCTGGCCCTGGCTCTGGCCTAGCTCTTCATATATGAGTTGTCAAATGGAAAAGGACTCCCTGTGCAGTCGCTCGCCCGATCAAAGCACAGCCGAATCGATAAAAGGGATTGCGGCGATAGTGGGAGCGGATTTCTTTCAAGAATAATATCATTGTTGATGCAGACCACCGTGTAGCAGGATAGCAGCATCAGCATAGCATGAATCCGATGTCTACTTTGAACATGAGAGCCATTTCTCGTCATTCTTATTCGATCCACACCCTCGTAAAAGTAAAAGACGAGATGCTAGAGGCGATCCCCTTCTCAATCATAGAGAGCAGGACGAAAAGGAAATGACAGAGCTTGAAGACTGATCTAACGCAGCTCTCGATCAAGAATCTAGTTACCCCATCTTCTTTCAGCACGGTGCACGGTGCAAGCAGGATGAAGAGGGAAGTGACATGTTGAGGGAGGAAGTCATAATCATAATGTCGACACCAGGCTAGAGTGACGGGTGCCCTGTGAGGTGTAGACACGAGCAAGCAGAGTATTTGGAGGAGCTTGATGGAGCGAAGGTGGAGGATCCGACGGGCAAAGCAAAGGTGGGACATGCCATTAGCGCCGAAGCCCAAACTTGATATAATCCTTGGGGGCGTCGTCTTCTGAGTGACCAACAGAGGGAGGTCAAAATCGAGAGCTGGCTTGTGGAGGAGAAGAAGAAGAGTCTCGGTATAGGTAAGGGCACGTGTCTAGGTAAGGCGAAGGAATCCAACGAGGACGAAGAGTTGAAAGTCTGTGAGGTTGAATGGACTGGTGCCGAAGGGGGAGTCGGTGTATGAGCCTGAGGAGGTATCAGACAGTAATAGGTTTAACGCGGTTGATGGAGGGGAGCGTCTTCTTTCTTCCACGCATGCAACATTCTTCGAATGCTGAAGACAATATCCATGCAGATTTCAACCGAGGGGTTTCATCTCCCATTGAGATGAACGGCTGCGCAACGCTCCATTTTAGTTTTAGTAACCTTTAGCCGAGACAAGTGCACGATAACGATAAGCCACGATACGATGCAAGAGCAAGAATGCTCCAGAACTTCAGCTGACAATCTATAATTGCCCAAGCTGTAAATCTAATGCCCATGACATACGCGTCATCTTCAACGACGTCAAACGTCTGCACCGAAATTTACCGTAAGGATGGGACTCACTTCTACTTCTAAGAGGTCCAGATCCAGATTGCTGAACATGAATGTATTCTGACAAAATTCAAATGAAAAACTTTCTCTGTGGGCTGACCCACAGAATCTCTTACCAAAACATGATGTGTTTATAGGCGAAGACTTCGAACATTTGGGCAGCTCTCCTAGTGCTGCTGTCTGGAGCTTCGGATTGCATGCAGCCATGAAGGGGCGATTTCTGCAGCTGGACATGCTCGTGGGCCAGATGATCCCTCTACTCGACATGTCGATCCACCTTTATGGCCCGGACTAAACTTCTAAGATGCAGACATTGTACGAAGCTGAAGATAGCATTCATAACAAGACACGCAAGCGGAGGAAGACAGATTATTGTTATTGTTCCCTCGTGTTTCTGACCAATTTTTCGATACGAAAGATGCGATTGTACCACCACTTGCGGTAGTAGGTGTTGTGGGAAAGAAAGATAAGAGATATGACTGCTAATCTAGAGCTAGAGTGTCAATATTCAATATTCAATGTACATCACCTGTTACAGATTCTATGCTACGCTATAGTCAGCAAGTCAGCGTGATATTTGGGAACATGCAAGACAACACGCATCATGCTTAGACTTAGAATGGCACTTGAGCTAGCACTGGCTCGTTTTGTCACTGTCGATTGGAGGCCTTCTGTGCTCAGTCTCTGTCTATCTTTTGACAGACAGTTCAGCCGCCATACAGGTCATAGCCATGGCCATGGCCATGCTATAGCTATACGCCAGACCCAGGCGACGATAGTAGAGGTAGAGGTAGAGTAGAGAGGGTTGTGTATTCGAGACGTAGGCGACGAATTAGAATGGGAGCGACCACCTAGTGGTAGGAAATTGAGTTGTTATTACCATAGGAACAAGTTCACTCCTTCTAATCACTTCCATGAATCCTTCTCGACTGTAGAGCCAATGCGTCGCTTGTCATGCTTTCCTCGTGTTAAATGGTGCATTTTTGAAAATATTATTTTTAGAATCGCTCAAAAAGTGTCCACGCGATTTTCCACCGTCTCTCAGAAGGGTGGTGCTTTGGGGGAACATCTAGTGTAATATATATTTAACTGTCGAAGATCCATCATCTACTACAAAACAGTCCCTCCACCCTCCAAATCGCACTTTTGCCTTCTTTAAAATAAGTATTTCAAGATTGAAGGGCGCTATTAGTCTTGTCCATGGTTCACGACTTTTAATACTGGGACTCAGCAGTGACAGGTATCAAAGGAGAGGAAGTAATTCCCCATGGACTCCGAGGCAGCCCTGGTGGATACCGCTACCGCAGTCATGCCTGTCCAAAGCAAGCATCTAGGGGTGGAGAACAATCGGAACATTCCGAAAGAAGTATTCCAGCGACCAAAACGACAGCATCGGATGCTTCGAATACTGATACTGCTATCAGCTACTCTCTTCGTCATCTATTGGACTTCAAATATCTGGCTCACATTGATTGATACTTTCAATCTCTATGCAGCAGGCGACGACATTTACAATTTCATCAATCTCGAGAAGCTACAAATTCAAATAGAAAACACACCGGTTGAGATTCCGCGCATAATACACCGGATGTGGCCGAACGATGAGTTCCTCAAACAAGACAATCTAGAAATTACCAGCAATTTCAATCGCTGCATTGACTTGTACCGCAAAAGAAGTGAAAGTTGGACAACGGTTCTGTGGACCGACCATTCCATCAGAGAGTGGCTGCAAACGCATTACCCTCAGTTCATCTCTACGTTTGATGCATACCCCTTCCAGATTCAGAGAGTAGACGCCGCACGTTACTTTATCCTATACCATTATGGTGGAGTTTATATGGACATGGACATAGGCTGCTACAGAACGAAAGATATTGGAGATCTTGTAGATTACATGGAAGCGAGTGGGAAGCTCGTAGCATTACCCCAGACGGATCCGGTCGGATTGTCTAACGATGTCATGTTCGCTAGCAAAAACAGTACATTCTTCAGAGAAGCGATTGATGCATTACCTACAAAGAATAGGTGGTTTGGAATCCATTACTTGACTGTCTTGTATTCTACTGGGTCCTTATTCTTATCTCTCTTGTACTATAACCAGAAGCCGCTGGAACGGAGACAGATTGCAATTATCCCTCCAAGGCTTTACACAGAAAGGGAAACTCGGTACTTTCGACACTTGCCCGGAAGCACATGGCACGGCAAAGACCAGTGGATAGTCAGACATTGGTTTGTGTTGGTGTTGGCGATCATTCTATTTCTCATCATGCTGTTGCTGCTTTGGAACAGACGACCTCTCAGATTCAGAAGGAAACAATCAAAGCTAAAGTAATTCAATTATTTCAAGCTTATGCATCATTCTTCCCCTTCTTCTAGCGCAAGCAATCCTCCACTGAAACGCATCCATTCTGTTGTAGTAATTGTTGAATTCCATGCCCGGCAGCCGAAAGATAGAAACGACTTGATTGCAACTTGACATGAATTTCGTAATGAATCGCTTTTTGACTTTCTGGGTGCGAGGGGTTCTCCCAAAACGCCGTGATATTCTATTAATTCTTACGATACTACTTATCATGATAGAGAGGAGGCTGCCAATAGCAATAGTCATCGTGACTGCTAGAATAGGACGATCAGTTCGGATTGTAGCATGGCCGATATGGCATGGTACTTGGACGGTTTGCATGAGCAGTGGAATTGGCCTTCTTACTATCGCAACCAAGTAGAATTGGCCAATAGATGCTGTTGTGGACAAGAATATGTAGGCGGAGTGAAAGAGACGAGCAGTCAACGAAAATGAGTTCGGCAATAGGCAGTTCTGAAAGGTTGTATAAGTATAATGTCTCAATCAGATTCGAACAACTTCTAGTGATCCTCAATGCACTTTTGGCTTTCGAGCTGAGTGCATCCAAGGGAATAACTAGTGCATCTAGGATGTCTATATGAATCAACATTGTTCATAATCAAAACATTTGATTTAGATCTGACAAAACCTCTTAATATTGTGCATCTACAAAGCAATAGTACAACCTTGTATGTGGCAGGATCATTCCAACAAGTTGGGCTGACAGCCAGCAGCACATTGGGCCAAAGTATCGTTATCGTGTCTAGAGTGCTATTAACATCCGCATCTACAGGTGCTATTGACCAATCATGGTTGTTTGGGATAGTAGTAAAGCTAACGAATAGTACATAAAAGGAAACCAAGTGACTCATACAAACTGCCCGTATAGCTCCGATGCCAAAACTTCATAGATAACCTGATGAGGTCATCTTTCAGCTTGCGGAGTCAGAAGCACATGGGCCAACACATCATATCTAGTGCTGCCAATATGAGCATACACAGGTACTAGTGGTCAATTATAGTTGGTAATGATGGTATATGAGTAGACTGCAGCGCCTCGTGCTCTTTGTAGCTGCATCATCGATGAAAAAGGCTCCTAGGTGACCTGATGAGGTCCAATTTGGGATGGCTGCCAGCACCACTCTAGCACCGTATCGTATCTAACACTGCGAAAATGGCAATCAACAGCTTTTAGTTCCCAATTAAAGTTGATCATAATAGTATAGAAGCATCTTTTTTACGGCCCAAGCTCTTTGTACATGTATCAACAATGCTACAGCCTCATAGGTGGTCTGATGATGAGATCTATTTGTGGATGGCTGCACCTATACAACCACCATATCGTATTTAACACTGTGAATATATAGCAATCAATATGTTCTAGGGGCCCATTATAGTTGGTAATGATAGTATAGAAGTAAATTACCACTGCTAGAGCTCTTTGCATCTGTATTCATTATGCTACAGCCTCTTAGGTGACCTGATGAGGTCCAATTTGGGACCACAATCAACCACCACATTCGAGCACCATATCGTATCTAGCGCTGTGAGTATGGCAATCAACAGCTTCTAGTTCCCAATTAAAGTTGGTCATGATAGTATAGACGCATCTTTTTCATGGCTCAAGCTCTTTTTGGTTGTATCGGCGTTGCTACAACTACAATGTTGTAGGTGGCCTGATGAGGCCAAACTCTGATTCTGATGGCTGCACCTATACAACCACCATATCGTATTTAACACTGTGAATATATAGCATTCAATATGTTCTAGGGGCCCATTATAGTTGGTAATGATAGTATAGAAGTGAATTACCACTGCTAATGCTCTTTGCTTTGTTATTGACGATGCTGAAGCCTCTTAGGTGACCTGATGAGGCCCAATTTGGGATGGCTGCCAGGATTACTCTAGCACCATATCGTATCTAGCGCTGTGATTATGGCAATGAACAGCTTCTAGGGGCCCATCATAGTTGGTCATGATAGTATAGAAGCATCTTTTTCATGGCTCAAGCTTTTTTTGTCATATCGGCGTTGCTACAAGCTCGTACCATAGGTGACCTGATGAGGCCCAATTTGGGATGGCTGCCAGGATTACTCCAGCACCATATCGTATCTAACGCTGTGCATTTGGCAATGAACAGCTTCTAGCGGCCCATTATAGTTGGACCTCGTGTAGAAGGATATATTCCACTTCACATGCTCTTTGATATGTGTATCAGCCATACTACAGCGTCTAGGTGTCCTGAGAAGGCACTTGGACGGACGCAAGCACCTCATTTACCACGATATCGTATCTAGCGCTGTGAATATATAGAAATCAATACCTTCCAACGGCCCATTACGTTTATTATGATATCACAGAAATATGTTATCACTGCTCATGCCTCTCTTTATGTGTATCAGCCATGCTACAACCTCGTAGACGTAGATGACCTGATGAGGGCCAAGGATTTGGATGACAATAGTCATCACGAACATACACTGCTGTGAGTGGCCCATTCTAATTTGATATGATATGATACAAGTAGAATTCTTCTCCTCATACAAACCACAAATGTAAAGTAATACCGCAGCCTTACATGCCCTGGTGAGGTCCAATGAAGCTGGCACAGCACATTGGGCCGCCATTTTGTAGTTGCCACTGTGAATATGAGGATCTACATGCCAGTGTGCCGACGGACGAGGTTGACGCCGGCTCCATAAGCCTCTAGTCGTTTTCGATGAAGTAATTACAGGCGTTACAGGCTCGACAGTCGATGAATTCATGAGAGCTGCACCACTTCCAGAAGAAGAAGAAGAAGGAGGAGGAGGAGCCACCACTGCGCATAGCAGGTGGTGTCTTGACCGATGGTACGTCAGAGAATACCCCCGAAGGAGATGCTGAGATCGAAGCTGCAATTGCTTCTCTGCCAACAGGTGGAGTAACAGAATCTGCCGATGAGAGAACTATTGATTCCATCGACTGCGCTGGCCTTACTGGTGAGAACTGCTGTCTCCTCATCAAGCTCAAGATACGAGAAAGTGATGCTGATGCCAATGGTAATGATATACAGTTAGTCTCAACTACTTGCTTCCTCGACGAAGAAGAAATATTGGCAAAACCTTTAAGACTACTCAGATTGTTGGCGATTGGTCAAAGGTTATTGCAGGTGAGGGATGAGGAGTTTGAGTCATGGTTACTTGAGGGTGGTTCTCCTGCCATGATTTTGCAGTAATGAGTGTGTTTGACATTTGTGATTAGATTAGTCAATTTCGAGCTACCCAAATTCAGCACGGAGCCTTATTTGGGAGGTGGAAGAAGGTGAGATAGAAGAGCCAGATGGAGGAAACAAACAATGTTTCCTATTCTCTCTCTCTAGAGCAATAAAGTCATCTCTTTCTTGCAGATCATTTCTTCAAATGCTAATCGATGCTACCCCGTATGTCTTCAATCCCCTGAGTTCACATCTTCTCATTTACTGAAAAAGGCCGCCTACGCCACTTTCATCGTTGACCCCTTTGCCTTTCCCCTTCCCTTTCTTCACTCCATCCTTCCCTCTACCTTTCACTTTCGGTTTCTCAGTACTCTGATTCATCTCCTGAAGTTCCTTCTTCATTTCGTCAGCTTCAGTATCTTTCCAACCATCAATAATAGCACCTTGCACATCATCATGCTTGCTAGGGAAAGCAGCTTCACTGACACCTTGCACTGTAGGATTTGGTTTGACAGAAATTACCAAGTCATCTGTGTCATCGTAGCTACCAGACGTGCAGCTATTCACGCCGGAATCACCAGAACCATACATAAAGTTCGCACGCACGGCTTGGAGTGCTCCTTGGGGCAATGCAAACGATGCTGTCAAAGTTTGCGCTCCTCCACCTGGGCACTGTTGACGGGTTTCAATCTGATTCCAGACAGGATTCGAAGCGTCACTCGCATAGTAAAAGTCGATAAAATCGTTGGATCCAGTATCCCAGCACCATACAGTCGCACTAATTGTCACAAGGTCACCCTCAGTCAAGTCACCATCGCCACCAGATGCCCTGGTGACAACAATCCTGTCAATAGATTCATCACCATGATAACTTCCACTGCCACCGTCGGTACAAGCGTTCAAGGTGTTGGGACGATTGGGTTCCACACCATTGTTCATTGTTCCCCTTCCATTTAGGAGACCTACTGAGTCGCACGACAAACCATAAGAGCATTTAGGAACTCCAAGGGCTGCGTCGTAGGAAGCTGTCTGAGGTCCACTTGGACCGTCATTAGTAGGCATTGGAGTGGGTGGTTGAGTTGGCGCGGGAGTAGGGGGGGGAGTTGCATTGAGGTCTTCCTTCACGGTGAAGATCAAATCATCGTGATCATCGTAGCTTCCATTAGAGCAAGTGCTTGCAGAACCATTGTAACGAAAGTTGACACGAACAGACTGGTCGGTGCCTTTATCAACATCGAATGCTTGCGTAATTGTTTGTTCCCCGCCACCAGGGCAAGGGATTGAAGCCAAGAGTTGCCAGTCAGGACTAGAGGCGTCTTGCGTGAGGAAGATATCCGCTGTGTCAGATGCACCTGTATTCCAGCACCAAAGTTTCACAGTCACATAAGCACGACCGCCCTCAACAATAAAGTCACCAGAAGGAACTGGAGTTCCTGAGATAATATCACCAGCTGTGACGGTAATCTGCTCGATTGATTCATCGATTTGATAGGACCCACTATTACCGTCAGTACATGCTGCTCCATTCCTGTTGGTATTCGAAAGGTTGGGTTCATTACCACTCGTCATTGTTCCTCGGCCATTGAGAAGAGCTAGCGAATCACACGAGGAACCTGTATTGGCACATTTAGGAACGCCATATCCCGAATCAAAGACGGCTTCTTGTGCTCCCGCACCGTCTCCGCTAGTAGGCGCAGGAGTTACAGGCGCCGTTGGTGGAGCAGTTGGCTGCAATATAAGTAAAAGATACGATATAAAGAGATGATTAGAAAAGAGATGCACAGCTGGTCAACCAAATCATTCTTTTGTCTTGTGACTTACCGGAGCTGTCGGGGGGCTTGTCGGAGGATTTGTTGGTGGCGCAGTTGGAGGGCTTGTCGGAGGATTTGTTGGAGGGCTTGTCGGTGGTGCAGTTGGAGGGCTTGTTGGTGGCGCAGTTGGAGGATTCGTTGGAGGGCTTGTCGGTGGCGCAGTTGGAGCATCTGTCGGAGGATTTGAAGGAGAATTTGTTGGAGAATCTGTTGGATTAGGTGTCGGAGCAGGGGTGCTTCCAGATGTAGGAAGTGCAGTCGGCATCTTCGTCGGAGCAAGTGTGGGACTAGCTGTTTGCGGTTGTTCCATGCGCATGTGTTCAGCTGGAATGACCTGCTGAGCTTGCGTTCCGTATGCCCAAGCAAGGGCTAGATTGTCCCCACCACTACCTTCCTTCATTAGTGCTTCCATATAGTAGGCTCTACCAGCAATGAGTGAGATTTGTGCTGACTGCTGATCAGCGGGGAACTTAGTCCATTCACGGCTACTCGACCACCCAGGAACATTCGCAATTTGGACTTTGTTCGCTGGATCTTCATCTGGACTCAAATACAACTGACCTTCGTCATCTGATGCAATCCAGAAGGTATAGAGCCCAGTTTCAGGTGCTACAAGCCATCCCTTGATACGTTGACCGTAATTGTCAGCGTTGTTCGTCGGGCCTTCAAGAATAGATCCAAGCCTAACTGAGCTATTGGGAGGAGTGCTCAAGTTGTTCGTTGCCGTCATAAGGTTGGAGATATAGTTCCCTCCAATGCCAGTCCAAGTTTCAAGCGTAGCCCCGTAGATATATTCACATCCTGCAGGTTCACTGCATTGACCAGTAGCGCCTGGCTCAGAGCATGTCTTGGTAGGATACTCGCACATACCAGCAGCCTCATTGCAAATGTCGTCTGTGCAGGCAAGTCCATCGTCACACGTAACTGGATCACTAGACATGCACTTTCCAGCATTACACACCTCATCACCGTTGCAAAATATACCATCATCACAATCAGAATCCTGGGTACAATCTTTGGTGAGAAAATCGACATGAGCAGCGAACTCTGGCTTATCAATTCTTGTACCTATATTGCTGCCTCCACTTGCACCACATCCACCGTGGGTGTGGACCCCAATTGCATATCCTCCCTCTTCGTGAAAAACGGGGGAGCCGGAATTCCCTCCCTGTTATTACATTAATGGTAAATAAGAGAATTGATGAGTGTGAGTTATTGTGATGATGCGAGGGAGAAAGAACAAAAGAAGAGTGCAACAATGATATCTCAAACTACTTACGGTAGTGTCCGGAACATATCGAATATAATCAGACCCAATGGTTGTTAATGCACCCACGTGAGTCTTTTGCGAGCGACTATCAACCGCTGCTGTACCATAACCGGTGATCCTGATGTTGTTTCCTGACGTTGTCGATGGAACAGGACCAAGATTGAACCAGCCACAGCCGGGTGATCCACATTTCTCGCTCTGCGCAACTCCAGGGAGCTTTCCAGTGACTGAGTTTGGTAGCAATCTACCCGCACCCCAGTCATTACCGACACCTCCATTCACACCTTGGTATGAAGAGACGTCAACTGCGTATTGATCTTCGGGAATTGCACTTCCGGTGCCATAGACAAAGTGAATACGAGTGCTTGATGATGGAGTTCCGCAGTGCCCGGCCCGAATAAACACGTCCTCACTAATCAGCCAGCCGGTGCATCCTCCAATTCTGCCCATGCGGACATCGGTTGAAGGAATGCGGTCATCAACGTCTCCGCAAATAGATGCAGCTGTTCCGTCGTCTCTGCAGAGGCCCGATTTGACATTTGATACCACCACTCTTGAGGTGTTACCTTTGCCGCGGATGCCTCCAGGAGAGGATAGCTCGACACTCAGTGAGCTGCCATCAAAGACGGCTGAGAATCCATTGTAGGAGAGATCGTTGGAGGTGATGACTTGCGAGGCAGTGTTGCCTACGATTGTTAGTTTCGCCCCAGCAGCGAGCTCAGACTCTGACAGATCTAGTTGGATCCATGGCGCGTCGTCAATCGAAACGACAGTGGTGGCAGCTTTTGTGTCTCCAGAATCGTAGGCGTATGGCTGCAGCGATTCACAGACTGGTGCAACTTGGGCATCAGCGAAGAGAGGCGACGTCGAGGCAAGCGAGAGGAGAAAGAGGAGTTGATTGAGATGTAGCTTCATGATGTCGGGAGATTCTGTCGGGTCGTTGGTACTCAGAGTTGTCTGTTCTGTCTTTATGAGAGATTGTTGATGACTGCCGTCTTCGGTACAGAGAGCTGTCTGTTTTTATGAGACGTTGTAATCTTGATTCTTATTCATGATCCTTCTGTGCCTGTGAGCTCGCCGCTGTGATTTGATTGAGGCTGATGCAAAAATATCCACTCTCGAGTTCACTTTTTCTTTCACGGACAGTAGATTGCAATCACTTTATTCTGACTTCCATACAGGCGAGCTGGTTCGTTGCTGATCGTGAATTATAAAAACGGGACCATCAGTGTGTGTCGCATCGCATGAATGCGTGACTAACCCACCAAGAAATTTACATAGAGGGCTTCCTATTCTCGTTTAGGAGGGAGTCCCTTAAGTACTTCACACAAACCCCTCGATCGTCTACAGTCGCGCTTCCTCTCTTGGCTGCTGCTGTTGGCTTCTTGCATGCCAAGCGCTCTCCAATACAGGCCCTGTTCACCCTCAAGGATTATGATTCTACACCATTATCACCCTTCGTCACAACAGCAGCGAATAGCGGCGACGACATTCAAAGGTGGTCAACTTTTGCACATCCTTCTTGCCTAACCTAAACTACAAGCCCTCCACTTGCCACCTGATTTTCGATTTGTGCGACATTTATAAAATGACGAAAAAAATTTCAAAACGTGAGTGGACAAGAGCA
Source organism: Skeletonema costatum (assembly GCA_018806925.1). Lineage (NCBI taxonomy): Eukaryota > Bacillariophyta > Thalassiosirophyceae > Thalassiosirales > Thalassiosiraceae > Skeletonema > Skeletonema costatum. Next base: position 152,332 of record JAHBBA010000654.1, on the reverse strand, counting down.
AGAGCTGAGGACCCAATGAATGAAGATGTGAGAATGAAATAAACTCACAAGCAGTCTCTTTCCCGGCTCATCAAGCTAATGGACTGAGCGTTTGGGGATCTCATTCTGTGCGAAGCGAAGTAAATACAAGATTATAATTAGTCAGTTCTTCGCTAATTCTTGCACGTCTGAATATTTATCGCAGGTCACTTGCACGAATTCGTCTGACTTTCTCGTCAAAGTTCTCTGTGTGAAACTTCTTAACGCTGTCAATACCAGACTCCTTCTTCTCAGACTCCAGAACATGAACGTGGTCATCACGATAGTCAACATAGTTCACATGATATCCCTTGGGTTTACTGGAATGAATGCTCGTTAATCCTCACAGTTTCCACTTGTTGTGGTAGGCAGTTCACTCGAATAAATACGACACTAACTTTGCCATTCCTCATTGCCACATCCTTCAACGCCTTCATACGTGTTTGCTCCTTGAGAGGCGTGTATGATGGATGCAAAGGATTATGTCCTCTTTCATCGACTTCAACGAATATGACTGAAGATTCAACTACAACATGGACGACACCGTCGGGGCGATATGTCAAGTCCTCATACGCTCTGTCTAGGGAGAACCAAGTGTATCCAAATTCTTCCAGAACTGTTACAAGTTCGTGCATGAACTTCCATTCAATTCGATGCATCTGCTTGCTGCGTTCTCTCCTGTAGAAGTCAAACCCAATCTCATGTAAGAGCTTTGCCTTGGCAGGCTCTAATAGGCTCTCACAATCCTTATTTAGGAGATTGTACTTCTCTCGCTGGGTTGTGGCCCACCGATATAGCTTCAAGTCATGCCATGCTGAAACTTTCGTCGTACGATGATCTTCCTTGTACTTGATCAACTTCTGGTAGTGGATGTTCCAAATGTTTGCCCTGACATCCCAAACGAACCCCACTTCCTCAAGTTGAGCAACATATTCGTCAGTCATAGATGAGGGCTCACCCTGCTGCATCATCCGATAGTGAGTTCGAGTATTCTTTACCCAATTTGCAAGCTTTTTATCTTCGTAGCTCACTGGAACATTGGTATCGCCATGCTGCTCTTTGTACGCTACAAGCTTTGCAAAGGAATCTTCCCAGGAAATGTTGACACCCCAATTGAACCCCTCTTCCTCAAGTTGAGCAACATGTTCGTCAGTCATAGGGGAGGGCTCACCCTGCTGCATCTTCCAATAGTGAGTTCGAGTATTCTTTACCCAATTTGCAAGCTTTTTATCTTCGTATCCCCGTGGAACATTGGTATCGCCATGCTGCTCTTTGTACGCTACAAGCTTTGCAAAGGAATCTTCCCAGGAAATGTTCTGGCTTCCCCAATTGAACCCCACTTCCTCAAGTTGAGCAACATATTCGTCAGTCATAGATGAGGGCTCACCCTGCTGCATCTTCCAATAGTGAGTTCGAGTATTCTTTACCCAATTTGCAAGCTGTTTATCTTCGTAGCTCTGTGGAACATTGGTATCGCCGTGCTGTTCTTTGTACGCTACAAGCTTTGCAAAGGAGACTTCCCAGGAAATGTTGACATCCCAAACAAACCCCTCTTCTTCAAGTTGAGCAACATGTTCGTCAGTCATAGGGGAGGGCTCACCCTGCTGTTTCTTCCGATACTGAGCTCGAGTAGTCTTTACCCAATTCGCAAGCTGTTTATCTTCGTAGCTCACTGGAACATTGGTATCGCCATGCTGTTCTTTGTACGCTACAAGCTTTGCAAAGGAGACTTCCCACGACAGTCTTCTGCGTTTTGGAGCTCGTTCTGCAGTGGATGGATCTGCAATATCAATATCAACATACTCCTCTACGTCGTTGTTGATGACCTTCTGCTCAGTCTCAGGCTCATCTACGTCAAGCACGAAATCATCGCCGGAAAGACGGACGTTCAGTTTGCGCTTTCGAACAGGCCTGGACGGAAGATCATCTTCATCTACCGCATCTTTTTCTGACGAGAAGGTGCGGTTGATAGTGAATAAGCTATCCTTCAACGTTCCAGCGACTGTGTACGATCCATATTGGTTGGATCCATTTCCTCCAACATTGAAGAATCCCTCATTATTCTCTATGAACTCCAACTGGACTTCATCCGTGACCGTGATCTGTTCCACCATTCCATTCTGATTCTTTGCGTTGAAGACAAACGATCCAGTGTACGTCCCAGACTGAGGTATTTCTTGGGAGCTACCGGTGCCATGCCTTTTGTAGAGGTAGAGAAATTCATTACGTTCGCCCTGGGGATTCTCAAGAATGTCGAGCCCCAAGGCCCATGAGCCCTTGATGCTGATACAATCTCCACTTTCATGCGAGTAGATGCCACGACTACTCACTACATGAGATGATATTAGCTCAGTCGGTGGCGGCATTTCATTAGTAGTTGAACTTGAATCTTCTGAGATGTGATTTCCATCTGCATTGAACAGTGAACAAAGTAGGGTGATGAGTTGGATGAAGATTCTAGGAGAGAAAGTCCGATAATACAAGCAGACTTACCTGGGTTCCCTCCTCTCATTCGACCCAGCAAGTCCAAAGTGGATTCCTCATAAATATTGTACTCAATGAGAGTTCGTGGATCTTCAAGCTGCTTCGCACCATAACACAAACGCTGCTCCGCCTTGGCGATGCCTACCTTCTCTGAGATCATATCTTTGAGGGAAGCGATGGGAGTGGTCAATGTGGCACCAAGAGAGATTGTGTCTCCACCGGATATCTTGACAAAAATTTGTATCGTTCGATTTGCCACCAAATCGAGATTGTTTTCATTAGCGATATTGTAATCAGAAAGTGTGCGGTCGTCCTTCAATAGTTGACCATTGAATAACACGCACAGCTTGTCTGAAGAAACACACTCCATCTCACTCAGCTCATTCTTTACATCAGATGGTGTGACTCGATCTCATGTTCAGCGTGATTTTGGAAGAGTTAGATCTACGTATGATGAGCTTCAGCTTTGACCCACGAAGATTATCCATCATGAATTGCATGGCATTTTGAACGACTTTGAATTGCTCTCCCGCCTCCTTCTTCTCTGCATCATCTACGCATTTGTCGGGATGAAGTTTGATAGAAAGCTGTTTGGATGTCTTTTTTATCTCGTCCTCTTTTGCATCGGTCGGAAGATCAAGAGCAGTGGATGCCAGCTCAAGATCCATGAAAGCTCCTTGACGAACGAGCAACGTTGCCCCTTCTTGAATGTCAAGTTCCGATAGTGTGGAGTCATCTTTCTGTAATAGCAGATGATGACGAGCGTACAAATGTAGCTGTTCGAGTGGAATTTTAGCTATATGAGCAATCTCAAGTTTGGCTTCACCAATGGTCATGCCCGGTCGAAGCGGTATAGTGAGCTGCACAGAGGAAGATTCATTCTCACTACATCGGATTTGCAATGTGACAAGGAAGGTGTCTACCTCTACCTCCTCAGCGTCGGCATTCTTCGAGAAGCGTAGGAAGTGATACTTCGGTCCATCGTTGTCCTTCTTCCTGGACTTATAATGAAGGCGATTCACTCGCAAATGGGCAGGCTTCTTCAGTCCCATCGTGGTGCTAGAATTTCTTGATTCTTTTGCGGCGGCGGAGGCAGTGGAGGCGGATGAGGAGGAGGCACAGAGGATCCAGAGCAATGCCGATGGAAGGAGGGAGAATAATGTTACTCGGGAGGAGTGGAGAGAATACCGATTGCTGATGAAATTGTGCAGATGCAGCTTTGAATGAGCTAGTGTGCAGGGACTTAATGCCCTCTATGATGGCCGGCTTATTGTTATTGACTCGAGGCAGTGGGGGCGATGCTATAGAATGATTTCAAGAAGAGTTCCTTCTAAGAGAAAGTTGAGATCCCGCCTTTTTGAACTTTCACTTTAAAATATTTTACGATTGACAGCTACAATGAAGTATCAGCTCTGGAATTAGGTTGACCATAAGAGCATGCAGTTATGACCGACTTTGATCGTGTCAATCCGCTCTTCGAGAGAATTTGCGTTCCATTCGAAATATTTCAGAGCAGCAGCAACAAATCTGTTGAAACTAATAAAACTAATGGAAATTTCACGGTCAGAATTCTACAAGGGCATCGCCCTCAACGAAATGGTAATGGTAGGGAGCGTGTCATTCGCTTCGAAATGTCGGATGAGTGTAACTTGATTGGTGCGGCCCCTCTTCTAAGAGTCTAACATCTCCACTGAAGCTGAAGAACTTGAACAGCCAAGATGGTATCAAGAAAGAAACTCAAAGGTCAGGCGAGGAAGGCCAAGGCAAAAGAGAAGAAGCGAGGACCATTGTTTGCGCTGCTCCCCAAGAATAGCACAAGCACGAGTATCGCCGTCTGCACGCATGGATGGAGTCCGAACGAATTCCCTGCCGACCACGACTGCCACAAATTCGTCGAGGCAGTTTTGGATGTCATCACTAACGCAACAGTTGCTGGAGCAGCTTGCTCGGATGCCATAGACGCGACTGGCATCCAATACCCAGAAGTATGGAATGATCAGAATTGCTTGGAGTGGATACACCAGGCACTCATCAGCATAGGGACTAGCATTCTCCTCTCTTCTGAAGACGATGACAGGGAGGTGTTTGATTGCAGCACAGTGATGGGGTTGTGTGAACACATTCAGCAACACTTGGCTTGTATCATGTATGAGTCTCAACCTTTCTGCTACCATGCCAGGGTTCACGACCTCTTGAACGCAGATCAACGTCGTCTAGTTAGCTACCTAAAAAAGAGAATCCCCTGTTCGTGCTTAGATGAGAAATATAAAGCGGTGAAGGCGTCACCCAAGATGGGCACCTGCCGCTATCCGAAGTGCTCCCACCCCCAAGCGAAGGTTGCATTGAGCAAACTGATGACTTGCGAGCGCTGCAGGATACAACATTACTGTTCAGAGAAATGTCAAGCTGCTGATTGGCAAAGACACAAGGAAAATGACAACTGCAAACAGTGGAGCAAATGGAGACTTAGTGGTGGCGCCAACCAATAATTATTCATCCACAACTCGAAACGTGAGTGGGACCTCCCATCAGTCGCACAGTCCTAAAGTATATGCAATATTCGGCAGTGGAGAAATACTGGCGGTTCGAACTCAGCTTTGCTCATTAATGAGAGACATATTCATCCCTCACATCCCATAAATCTTTTTGATGTCAAAGTCATCAGGTGGTGGCTCGATTGCAACGTAGTTTCCACCTCTTTCACCCCTGCAATATCCCAAAAAGTAATCTTTGTAATATACTCCATCTCTCGTAGAAGGTTTTACTTGTCCATTCGAAGCAGTCTCCAATGCATCTTCAAACTCTTTTCGTAACTTAAACCATTCCTTCACTAGCCTTGAACAATTGTCGATACTGACCAAGTTATGCAATCGATACGCCTGTCGCTTATCCCTCGGAACTCTAGGAGTAGGAATTTGACACTCCCACGGTTTTTTACAGGCCGTGTAGTGCACAGTCTTGACCACTTCAACAGGCGTCATTCTACAATCCTCACACTTTGTATTGGATGCATAATCAGGTTCCCCATTTTCCAACTTGGCTCGTGGATAATCTCTACACTGCAAATGATGCTCGTCCTTCCGCTCCGGTCCTCTCCAAATAACATCGGCGGCAACTTGATTCCAGCGACATACATTCAACTCAACTGCAGTATTGGGCGCCAATTGATCATAATAAAATGCCACGGCGCCCTGGTACGCCATTGCCCCTTGGAAGCCACCATATCCCAACCCAGACCATCCAGATCCATCCCCCCTCCCCTTTTCGTAATTCCCCTCCTTAATAAACTCAATGTACTCATCAAACACCCGTTTATCCGGCCGAGCTACCAAAAATCCCCCCTGCACCGCAGTAATCTTCTCCCACGGTTTCGCACTCGTAATATCCCTCGTTAAAAATGCATTCACCGTTTCAGGCCACTCATCCTCTGGATGCTGTCGTTCAATCTTCCCCCGTGCCGCCTTGCCCCGAGGATGTGTCGCAGGATACAACATGGCATCATACAAATCGTCCAATGGCTGCAATATCGCCACATCCATATCCCAATGGACTACAATGGGATGATCGGTCAAATGGTACGCATACAATTTAATAAATTCGGCAGAACCGCAGCAGTTTTCCCCTTCAATGTGATTCCGCAACCATTCTCCTTTAATATCTTCCTTTTTGACTGGGTGATCTTTGACTAATATTTGGTACCCTAGCCGTTCGAGAGATTTGGCATGTTCCTCGCAGGAGGTGTGGACAATGGCATACATTTGATAGGAGTATCGAGATGACTGTTTTTTGGATTGCTTGATATTATTGTTGTCCTTGTAGTGAATGGAGTTTTTGTGGATGGAATGACGAAGGACCGCTGCGGCGTCGATAAATCCAGTGACAGAACTTTTTTTACCACATTTAATGAGTGAGATGGCGTGGGCGATGACTACCGGTGGACCATCCGCTTCTTCTTCTTTTTCGGCTCCTTTTGCTGCGTCTACAGCTGTGTTCATATTGGCAGGGGATTGCAACACCAGCTGCGACAGTTGATGTTTGTTGAGCATGGAGCCGACGAAAAAGGTGTAAAATGCCATCATTGCGGCGATGACCGCTGAGAAAAAGCAGATGAGGCGCCGCTGAGATATTATTCCGGCGGCGGCATTCCTTCTTCTGCTGGTGCTGATTGCGACCATGATGACGATATTTGTAGACAAGATTTACAACAAGGAACTGGCTGGATGGATGTTGTTGATGAATGAATGAAAGATTTTTGCAACAGCATTTCGTGTCGTGCGGTATCCACGTCGCGTGAGAAAATAATGTTCCTCCTCTCATCTTCATAATTTCATGATCCTTTGGTGCTAGAGTTGTTTCCAAGGGTAGTTGTTTCAACATCACGAAGTCAAATTTCAAGAAACAAGGCACCTACAATAAGACTATATTACAGACTTCAAAACTGATTGTCTCAAGTCTACCCCCGTTGCAAACTTTTATCTAAAACTAAACCAGTAACGATAAATATCATAAAGCTGTTCGTCAAGATCTTCATACCTTGATCTATCTTGTCACTAATCTGATACTTCTCTCTCTACCTCTACTTCCACCGAGATTGTACTTAGCACTCTCCGAATGTATATCCAGAGAGATCGCAGAACACATGGCCGTACTTCGACGTTGGCGTCGGTAAAATTGATGTTCCATTGTACATTGCGTTGTATATCATTGTGCAATTATCATCGCTAACACTGGAATCGTTCTGCAGCGAGGAAAGGTAATAACAATCCTTTGGAATGCACTCATCTACCACTGTGAAAAAAGAATCTTCAGATGCAACGAGCTTCAATCCAGTGTAGGGAGTCAGTGTATTCTTCTTGAGAAGACTCCAGTCAGCAGGTTTGAAGTTCGACCATGTTGCAAGTGTGAAATTCGCTTCATCCTCAGAACATTCGCAATTGCCGAAACTTGTCACGCTGTAGAATTCAAAGTCACCGCCCCGTGCAACTTCCGTCCCATTGAGCATTAAAGCAAAGACTCCAGGAGGATTCAGCTGCGTAGTACCGGATGGAAACATATAATATTTGTGAGCAAAGTGTGGCTTCAAAGCACGATCAATCAATTTAATGACAAACTCACCCCATCTCCTCTAGTATCTTTTGCCACGAACTTGACACAAGAAATGATTGGAACACAAATCTCCTCGACGAATGTAGTGTACATATAACCTGCAAGCGAGCCACTACTCCTCTTGACTTCTGAATCCACTCGCAATTCCCAGCTCGTTTCCTCGGGATTGGCGTCAGTAGTGAATGAGATGCGTAGTGGCATTTCAGACGTGTTTGTACATGGAGACGACTGCAAACTGTACACTCTCGTCGTCCCTCCCTTTGCATCGAAAGGCAACCCGACTGCAACAGCTTTTCCGTCGCTAGAAAGAGAAACAGAACTGTCAGGGCCTCCCAGCACTCCATTGAATAACGCTTTGTAGGTGCTACCATCCCATTGATACAATCGAACGAAGGACTCATCGGTAGTCTTAGCATTGTCAGTACTTGTTCCAATAGTTAAAATATTTGCGTCGTCACTTAGATCCACTGACCAACTGAAACAATTTAATTGAATTGAGTTGAATTAGTAAGCGTGCGATACAAAAGAAGCAAGGGCACAAAAAACTCACCCTACAAATCCGGAACTCCTTGCCAACTCTACCATTCTTGGATTCCATTCTTGTGATGTCTCATTCCATGAGTAGACATCGACAGATGAATAGGAGCCGACTGCAAGTACACTCCCTTTTATCACAACAGATTTGCGTGGCCATGGAGTCCCGAAGGATGTGTTCTCGTGAAATTCCTTCGATATTTCATCACCCAATTGATTCCATCTAGAATTGTCCCACTTGTAAACCTGAGTTATCAAATTTACTGATTCATATCTTGGTTCAGGAGTTACCTCGCCTTCCAATGTGCCTGTAGCTAGATAATCACCAGATAATGAAACATAGTATCCTTGGAGGCTGAATTGATACAGAGCGGACAATATTCTTGACCGTCGCCGAGCAATGGTTCCGTTTCCTTTTAGCTGCCAATTATTTATATCTGTTGACCAAGTGAACACTTTAACGTCCCCATTTGTTGTTGTTCCTGTTGGAGTAATTAATTCTCTAGCCGCTCCACCGATTGCGACAGTGTCACCATCCTTTGCGATAGAAAGACTGCTGCCAAATCGAAACCCTCCCAAGATATCTTCTCCCCTCTGAATACATCCAGCTGTGGAGCATTTGAAGACACGAACTGTCCCCAACTTTGGTGCACCGATGGCTAGCGATACAGTTGGGTAGGAGACCGGATTACGAGTGATGTTAAATGATTCGTCAGACAAACTTATAGCCAAGCCAAATGAATCAGATAGGTCTTGGATATTTCGACCTCTTTGCTTCCATTCTGCACCATCCTTGTCAAACAAGCGGACAATTGAAGCATCTGGATCAGCAACAGCAAGGAGTGTCCCCTTTCCACTCAGAGCAATGGCTTGACCCGATCTTGATGCACTGCTCACTCCATACACTGGATCACCACTCAATAACCATTGATTCGATGCACTTTTACAAGAAGGATATCCAGTATCGATGTATCCTAGGTCTGCCTTTCCGCAAGTATTTTCGGAAGTGCTTCTGCAAGTGCTCTCGCAGCAATCACCCCCGTCAAAACCAGAATTGATGTTATTGAATTGAGGGTCGCATTTTCCATCGGAATTGGATGTTGGAGCAATTTGACACATTGTACCCGAGTAACCATTAATGCAGCCACCACAAGTACCATTAGAATGGCAATTCCCTCCTCCTCCAAACTTACAAGGATTTGTGATCTTGTTACACACAACGCAAAAGAATGAAGTCTCGATTGTCTCTTGTTCCAAGTCGGCGTCTAGCCATTGATTGGCATCTTTCTGAGACATGTATGGAAACCATCGTACGCCCAACGGAGACGCCGTGTCGTCTACATCTGCTAGGGTGACAATATGAACTGGCTCACTATAGAAAGAGACGCTATACTCAGAGAAGTTTCTGGCATGAAATCTGGAGAAGTAGTCAGCTAGACCATCCTCGTTGTTGATGTCTTTTAGCCTCGTAAACAAATGCTTGGAACTCATGATCCAGCGTACACCAGTGAATAGTATGAAGTCAATATCATCTTTGAGAGCCTCCTTATCACCGAGGCTTGTGTAGACCGGGTGGTTGTAAGTTTCTACATCTTTCAGCCGATAGTACTTGGAAGCAAAATAGCGACCACCTTCCCTTACGAAACCTTCACCACGCGGGTCAATCTCCAAACTTGGACATGGCGGCTCCTGTTTCTCACAAAGCAACCCATAATATCCCTCTTTGCATCCATATTTATCCTCGTTCACACCCCGAGCGCAGTTTTTTTCCATTGCCACATGTTCCATCATAACACGCAAGAAAGTGTTGCTCCAAAGGTAACACACGCTGTGATGAAGTTCTGACAACCCATGGGGAGGATGCCGTTTTTAATACATTGAAATCCACACTCTCGGAAGATGCAGCCAGCCAATTGCATGGATCTGTCTGAGAGAGTGTCCAGCGCTTTTCTCCTTCGCAGTATGCTAGCAAGGCGCCTCCACCTTTAGGAGTATAACTCAACCGTTTTCCAAATATTCCTTTCTCGAATGACAGATCCTGACGATAAAGTAACCCAGAGATTGTTCCTAGCATCCGCAATACGTCATCACCGAATTGTCCGAAGATTTCATCACACAAATATTTGCCTTTCTCTTGCTTCCAGAAGATGTAAGTCCAGCCAGCAAAGAACACCGTGAAGAGAATGACAAAATACGCTATTGTAACTACTGATGCAGCCTTCAAATTCGCAGAAGAGTGAATCGTATTATAACACTGCTTCGATTGTGCTTTTGACCTCTTCCTTACCACCCGCCCCAAAAATCCTTCAGATGCCAGCGCAAATACCACGTCATCCAGCATAGAGACGAATTCTATGGCTGAAAAGTTTAACAATAAATCAAGGACGGATTTCGATCGCATGATCAATAAGAATGTAATGCTTAATCCCAATAGCCCCTGGGATGCACGTAACACGATTGATATTGACCATTTGGCAACAGTCGCCCCTTCAAACGCGTTGGCCAGATCTTCTCCAAACCCGTCTCGGTACAAACTGATAGATTTTCGCACATCTTCTTGGGTGATGATTGAAATCGCAATGGCCAACCCTTCGGAAATCCTCACAGGTATTTCTACATTAGGCGGAAACCCCACTGGGTTCTTCTCATTACTAATGTCAATAATATTAAATCCGATGATGACATAGATAGTGATTTGAATTGAGAATACATATAATGCCCAGAAGGTAGCCAGACTGATTACTTCGGAGTAAATTAGAAAGCTGAAGGTGTCTTCAGGGAGACAACGTTCGGTGATTTCTCGTTCACCAATGGAAATATTTGATATTCGGCGAAGTGACTGAAGCTCATTAATATCATCCCTAACCTCATCGTCGTCATCAATCGGCGCGGGCTGTAAGCCTTCTTCGCAGACGAATGTAACATCATCTCCGGCAAGATCTTTCGAAGCGGACGACACCAAGTTATGTATAGAATTCTCAGCAGCCGCCGCCGCCGCGACGGGCTTAACTGCGGAGGATGAGTCATCAGGCGATTGTTGTTGCCGGTTCATATTCATACTACTCATGTTGTTTCTGCTATGGGTTTGTGGTTTGGTTTGATAAATCCCTCGTGCATTATTGCTAGAGATGGCGTCGTGTTTTAAGTTGAAGTAGGCATACTTTGGGTCACAAAAACCCTCGCGACGACAAACGTCAGTGGCGGAAGGGCAATAGATTTAGATTTATTTGCAACATCTCATCTTCCTGGGATGAGAAGGCCTCCCGATATGTACTGTAAGTCTTTCTCCGCTCTTGAACTTACATACATACTTATGTATCCACGACCATCCAGGCACACAGCAAGACGCCAGACGAATGCACGTGTTTGTTACAGTACAGTTGTTAACCGAGTACCAACTCTCGGTACACAATGTATTGGTGAAACAGTATCAGCATTTGGGTCTATTTCTATTTCATTTCTACCCGTATCCGTATTGTTATTCTTTACACTTACACTTATGCAGTTCTAAACGCGGCACTTGTTATCATAAAACATTTTCTCTTCACAGCACTTTTCTTTACTGCTAAAGAGCTCATCCCAATCATTCGCTACACCCCCACAAGGCGACACTCCAACGCAGTCTTGAACACACGTCATGGCTTGGTATTTAACATACCATTTATCAGTCCCTCCATATGAAGTACCCAAGCATGCATTGATATTGAAGTAAAAATGTCTCTCACAACATTGCCGAAGTGTAGTAGATAGATACCAACGTTGATCGTTAAGCATGTACGTTGGAATATTACCGTCATTTAAACAAGTAGAAGTGGTACTTGACCACTCGGGATAGAATTCACCGTGTGTCAACGCCGGTGTCGTCCCCACACAGGAATAGTAATCCCATTCATAAAACTTTTTGCAGCAATCTTCTCTTGTGTTGGACAAGAAAAATTTGTGATTGCTCAGCATATAGTAGGGCTCCTTACCTAAAACGAAAAGATGCGTGCGACGTATGAGGAAAAATCAGCCAATGCTGCATGCGTAAAGAGATATATTGAATATTGAGCAATGCATGCTTACTTACCGTCATCAAGGCATCCTTTATTGGATCCGTTCCAATCCGGGTAATACAGCATCACATTACAATCGTCATGATCCGGAGGATATCTTCCCATGCAATCATCATACATATACCCGTCGAAGTACTTTTTACAGCAGGCTTGCATTGTGCTGGATAGCCACTCTGTAGGATTCACCGCCATATAATCAGGTTCGTCGCCATCGTTCCTATTTGAGATAAAGGGAGTAGAATTAATTAGTGTGCAGTGCATTGAATAATAAACATCAGCATGCACATAATACCACTGAGGAATAACTTACCTACATCCACTATCGCCTGCTGCCCAGTCAGGATAGAATAAATTGACACCATATTCCGTTGAAGGAGATTCGGTTGGTGATGCAGATGGCGAGCAACTGGGCGTGGAAGATGGCTCGTCAGAGGGTTGATCGCTTGGCACATCCGACGGCGTTTCGCTGGTTGATCGCTTGGCTGACGCTGTTGAGCGGATTCCGACGGCGACTGACTTGGTCAGACTCGATTGGCACATCGCTTGGCACAGTCGAAGGCACATCGCTTGGCACATTCGATGGCAAATCGCTTGGCACATCCGAAGGCACATCGCTTGGCACAGTCGATGGCACAGCGCTTGGCACATTCGATGGCAAATCGCTTGGTTGTTCGCTTGGCACATTCGACGGCATAGACGATGGGCAATCAGGATCTCTTATGTAAACATCCGCTCCGCCCAATTGAAGGCTGTTTGTGTGACCAGGTCTGCTACTCTCTCCATACATCATCTTGCCTACTGCACTGGCAAGGTCGTGGTTAATAATGGATACCCACGGATCCTCAGGATTACTGGCTCCTCGATTGTACCATCGAGCCGAATAATTGGACACACTATCCGAGGAGGCTAAGATAGGCCTAAGCGCATTTGCATAAGTTTTCCCCAATGACAGCATCAGTAGTTGCAGCAAGCCATTTGGTGCAGTCACCTGTAGCGAAAAGGAACTCACTGTAAGTACAACCTGCCGGAAGTTTTGATGCAAAGTTCACAGACCAGGGAGCGCTGTCAACACCTTCTGTGCCATACACGTCGGTACCAGCCAAGCTGTCAGTTGCAGTGTGCCAGACATTGCCAGCTGGGACATGACGAACTCTGACCCATTCACCTCCAAATAATTGTGCGCAGCTCATTGTGAAGTCTATCTGCGAGTAGATAACTTTCTATTGTAATATTTTCTATAACTTCTCATGTGAATCAAATTAAGAGTGGCGATCATGGAAGAGAAGTCTGAGTGAGAGAATATATGCATACAATTTCGATATGTAATGATAAAGACCGAGCACAAAAAAGATAACAATAGAGCAGAGCCATGATATCCATGATGGCTTGCACACATCAGCGATGCAACATCGCCGTGCGTTGCCGAGGGTTTGCTGTTGTTCGCCTCGCCTCTCACCCATGGCCACTACTACCACAACAACAGCAGCAGCCACCTCGACTGGCATCCAACTCCGTCTCCAAGAAAAGCATTCGTTGCCTGCACACCACCCACCATGACGTATTATATACGCCTGAATTTTTTAATGAGGCAATAATATTATATAGATGCAGGGAGCAGGGATGGCCGCCAAGGTTTCCCATGGAACCCATCTTTGATCTTACCGGACACGATCTTTGATCTTACCTGACACGACAGTGCTGATATTACCCGACAACAATGGGGCGGGCGGCGTAAGTAAATGAATTATTTGCACAATACAAATGCCATGCAAAGCTTGCCGGCCGCCGCCGCCATGACTCGAATACGTTACTTAGGTACACCACAGCCCCTAAAACACAAATCAGTTGGGCTCACTTTCTGGATATTTAGATCAAGTCGAGTCAAATCAATACCTCAGCCCCCCGCCCACCCCAAACACAAATCCTTGGGCCCACTTTTGATTTTCAGCACCGAGACCTGCCTCCTACATCTACATATAGCACATACTTAGCCCGCCGCCGCCCAATATATATATACACAAGGCATTTCCAATAAGTAATTTCCAATCTCGCCGCGAGAGCTTGTGAACTGACGTCGACTAGTCTTGTTTCGGACTTAATGTAAAGTGTACGAACCGGCCGTGTGGTCAAAATAATACATGGTGTTTCGGGCTCATTCATGGAGGCATCGGCAATGGGTCAATCTGTAACTTCCAAGGAACTCAGAAATTCTACCGTCTCAACACAACAAAACGTATCATAAAGCGCCAATCATCACTCCCTTGCCCATGTCGAAAGCATCATGCAGACTATCATTGCTCATGGGGAGCAGGTCTGGATGAAAGCAGAAAAACATTAAAAAGAATGTTAAAAGTAACAAAATGAAGCAGTGAGATTATTGATTCCACCAATGACAGCAGGAGGCAGGAGGAGCGTCAACCTCCTTTTCTACAGGCAACAGCCATTACCACACGCAACTTTTCGACAACTATCGACAATAACATGACACAGCAACAAGCAGATAGCAGCCAAGTCAAACTACAACCACCTTTTCCAAAATGCAACCCACCTACAGACTGAGGGAAGCATACGCTCAATGTATCATTCAACAACAAAATGAGGAGGTGATGGAAGAAGGTGCTTATGAAGCGGAGTTGAAAAGTGGATGGATTGAGATCATGGGCTCAAGATTGATACATATACAATATTGAGGACGACGTCTAGCTAATACCTGGACATAACCACCAAAATCACCCATCAATGAGTAGTTGTTCACCCAGAGCTTTGATAGAAACAAGAAACAAGACCACTTCGTACAAGTGTATAGAAATGTATCGTTGAAAAACACACAAACATTATGCAGTATGATGGGTGCATCAGTATCATAATACCTGTTCTATTATTTTGCTGAAGCTTTAACAGTAGGTAGCCAACGTGCTAGTTTCCATCTAATTCCAAATACTTGATTTCAAGAGAGTAGACGCAGCGGCTGAAGTGCGAGTGCTAGTGCTATCTGTCCATACTTCATCAAACTTAAGCACTCATTACCTTACCCAAGAAATGATGGCTTTTATTTTCACTTGATCTTTTGCGGAACGTGTTTGTTGCCATCTGGCTGCAGAAATGGAGGAGAGAAAAGGATGGAGGAGATGTATTTTGATCATGTGGTGTTGGGCATACAGATTGGAGACGATGCAAGGAGGAACGTCGCATGAGGGATAAGAAGAGAAACAACTTGGGTCACTGTGGGGATGGAAGTGACAAGAATAACACATTTCTTTCCACATAATCATTATATTTACCTTTTCTCTTGTGTTTATGTTTACAAAGACAAAGTGTACGACTCTCACTCGCAAGTGCACATTCCAATCACACCACGGATACTTGGCCGACCAGTCAACACAATACCTGGTGAGGCACTGATCTTCCCACCACAGTTTCTTCCCACATCAAGTCTTTTTGTCACTAAAGACCTCATCCCATGACTCCACAATACCCCCACAAGGCAACGCAGTCCTGGACGCACGTGTTAGCTGAGTAGTTGAGATGAAGATCTATGTTATGGTAGGTACTTTTTCGCGCGAAAAGATCCGACCGAAAAAATCCATCGCTCCACCACAAGTCTCCCTCTTCGTTCGTGCCTACAAGACAGAGCGAGATTGAGCTACGAATACATCTGGAGCTGGATCGAGTATTTAATAAAAGCAACAGATTTATATAGTTATCAAGATGAGATTCACCCACGACGTTTCTTCTTCTCCTCAAGCCTTTGATGCTTGATCGAACGCTTCTCTAGCGTTTTGACTTGTTCATAGGCTGCTCTTACATTCGGATCGATAGAATTTTCCTTTGACTCTTCTAGGATTTTCTTATTGATCGCACGACGTTGTGAACTACTATCTGACAAAGCTGCTCTGAATTCCTGTGGAGTGCCTCGAACATTGATTGAACTCCGTCGAGAGCTTTGAGTGCAGTGCAATAGGAACGATCCAATTGTTCCACCTCTTCCTCTTCAAGCTTACCAAGATTTCTTTGATGAACGTTTGGGTGGATAAAGGGACAGATTATCATTCACGGATTGCAAATCACGGCATTCACATCACCCTCACAGACAAATAGCAAACGACGAGCTCTTGTCGATTGCACAACAAGGCGCATTCTTTCGTTTAGATGTCTTTCACAAGTCAAAAAAGCTCCAAGCACAACATTCAACAACCCAACTCCAGCAGTAAAATGAATACCTTTATAGTGCCAGTATCTCGTTTCATCAATTATCGACGGACCATCCACAATCTTCAGCAAGTGTTCGAAAAGTGTACTGAATGGCTCAAACCGAGTATTCGCCTGTTCCGCATAATCTTCCGCATCGTTTCCTTCGTCTTTCAATCCACACTCTACACACGCGTCTGATTTTGAAGCATACTCCGAGATGAAATCTTGGGCTTCTTCCTTCGTGCAATCGTATCCAATCGCATTCAAATAATCGTGGCAGATATCTGGACAGAAAGCCATCAAAGACGGGGTTAGATTTTATACAATATTGACGAGTAGGATTCAAATGGCATCAAGGCAACTGACTTACTGCGATCCGCATATCTCAGTGTATGGTTGTTTGGGTCCTCCTTGTCTAACAGATCCGTTCCATCTGTGTACTTCATGCATTGAGACGTGGCAAACGCTAGCATGAAATGGAGTAGTTTGCCTGTAGGAACTTGACCGACTGAATTAAAGAGAGGTTTGAGTTGCTGCAAGATTCAAGTTGTCATCTGAATACAATCAATGTGAACTTACGATTGATGTGTTTGCCAACCTTTTGCCATTCCAATCGAATAAATTTAATATAGCTCTCAAGATCAAAGGTGAGTCGTTTCAGGAGGAGTTGGTGCGGAGGAAGGAGTACATGAAGGCATGGAAGATGGCTCCGACGACGGCACAGACGAGGGCTCTGCTGACGGTCCACTACTTGGTTCATCCGATGGATGTGTACTTGGAATCGATGATGGTTCCGACGACGGCCCTGATGAAGGTTGTGATGATGGCTCTGCTGACGGTTGAGAAGATGTAGAAGGAGCTGAACTAGGCTCAGATGACTTGGAAGGAGTTAAGCTATGCTCAGATGACGGTTGAGTGGACGTGGACGGAGCTAAGCTCGGCTCAGATGACGGTTGAGCAGACTCGGACCGAGCAGACTCGGATGGAGTCATGCTAGGCTCAGATGACGGTTGAGCTGATTTGGAGGGAGTCATACACGGTTGAGCTTGAGCTGACGGGCAATCAGGATCTCTTATGTAAACATCCGCTCCGCCCAATTGAATGCTGTTTGTGTGTTCATGCCAGCTATACTCTCCATACATCATCTTGCCTACTGCACTGGCATCGTGATGGTCAATAATGGAGATCCACGGATCCGAACCAAAACCACGATTGTACCATCTTGCCGAATAATTGGACGCATTATCCGAGGAGGCTAAGATAGGCCTAAGCGCATTTTTATAACTTTCCCCAATGACAGCATCAGTAGTTGCAGCAAGCCATTTGGTGCAGTCGCCAGTCGAGAAAAGGAACTCACTGTAAGTACAACCTGCTGGAAGTTTTGATGCAAAGTTCACAGACCAGGGAGCGCTGTCAACACATTCTGTGCCATACACGTCGGTACCAGCCAACTCATCATTTGCAGGGTGCCAGACATTGCCAGCTGGGACATGACGAACTCTGACCCATTCACCTCCAAATAAATGTGCGCAGCTCATTGTGATAGTTTATCTGCAAGTAGATAACTTTATACAATATATTCTATAACTTCTCATATGTAAATCAAATTAAGAGTGGCGATCATAGAAGAGAAGTCTGAGTGAGAGAATATGTATACAATTTCGATATGTAATGATAAAGATTGAGCACAAAAGGTATAACAATAGAGCAGAGCCATGTTATCCATGATGGCTTGTACACATCAGCATCAGTGACGACAATAACACAACATCGCCGTTGCGGAGGGTTTGCTGTTGTTCGCCTCGCCTCTCACCCATGGCCACTACTACCACAACAACAGCAGCAGCCACCTCAACTGGCATCCAACAACTCCGTCTTTCAAGAAAAGCATTCGTTGCCTGCACACCACCCACCATGACGTATTATATACGCCTGAATTTTTTAATGAGGTACAACGCTTTTTTCTGAAGAAGAAGAGTTGTTGCTTGTTGTTGCTTGTTGCTATTCCACAAGCCGCTTGCCGCTTTGGATCTACACTAATTATCGTGGTACTCTGAAACACTCTAAAGAATACTTTCAACTTTCATAGTTCAGTAGGCAGTTTTCCATCATCATGTCGGCCGAGGGCGGAAATGTTGTATGGTTCGCTTACACCGGCGCAGACAGCGAAGTAATTCCGGATGACGCAACTCAACAGCTGGATAAGCGGCTGGGAGAGGAAGTTGCAACGGTGGTGGATTGATTGGGTGGGATGTACGTACTATTGAAGTTTGGAGAGGATAGCTTTCGCCCCAAGGTTCCACATTCGGTGTCCGTCGGTGCGCTTCATGAAGGAGAGTTAGATGGGCTATCACGACACGTTTTCCAAATTCAAATGTAACTGTGAAAGTTGGCGCAATGCCCGACGATGGTGATGAGGTGTTGCACTGTGTGTTTGACATCCGTAAGCGTAAGAGTGAGGATGGTAAAAGGTGGGAGACTGATGGAGTAAGAATTGATTGCTCTATTGTTTCTGAACACATGCATGTGAGGTGGTCTAATCAATCTTCTGAGTTTTCATCGCAAAGTCGATTGTACTCCTCTGCAGTTGGAGGATGATAATGACCTTTATAGAATCCAATTTCTTCTTGAATGCGTTGCAAACTCCTCGTATCGGCATCGAATATTCTGTCTAGCTCTGGGTCTAGCCAGTTAATCTCGCATGAATCCCCTTCCTCATTCCTCCATCGCCACCCTAGCCTTGATCTTGCCCTGACAAAGTCGACAGTAAATGGGGTGGTCAGGACAGTTCAAATCATGGTAGCCATCATACCAATCCGGAGACTCTAGTGAAAGGTACCATCGCCAATCACTAAATAATTCCCTATCCCTGTTGCGTCTCATACATAGATATACTGCATTCATAACACTAGGCACTTCAGAGATGCGCTGAAACTGATAGCCCCAGCCACCAATTACAGTCATTGGGAGAACGATATATTCTTCCAGGTGTAGGAAATCATTTTCGGTAATCTCTCGAATATCTCCTGTCACCGCAGTTCTTTGCAAATCCAACAACTTCAGTTGAGGAAAGTCAGCAGATCCATAAAGTCGCCCTCGACATTATTGCAATCAATGATTTTCACCTTTCTAGACTGTTTTTCAGGACGTTCAAACTACCTTCAAACTACCAATGTTCCCTCTCAAGGATCTATTGCACTCAACATCCAACTCTCTCAGCGAAGGAAAGCCTGATAGCATCTCCAATTCCCATTTGAAGTTGCAACAAAGCGATATTCTTAACTTTTCGAGAAGTGGAAAATTGAATAGAGTAGGATATCTTCCATTCATAAAAGCTCCGTCAATATTCAACCTGTGCAGCTTTCTAAAGTTGGATATGATATTAATATCATGGGTGGTAAAATGAGCAAATGCTGTAGCCATCTCTTCATCTGGATCTTGCTGTATTTGTGCCCATTACCAAGTCTACAGATCGTAATCTGTTGCAAATTGGGTAGCGCAGTCGTCATGACTCTTATAGCGTTGTATTTAACGACGCTGTTAACACCAAAATCAGCCATAGGAACAATTGTCGTTTTTGCTGCCTCTCTCCACTTTTTGCACACACACCGCATTCGCATAGTATCTTCGGGAGGGAAGCATCCAAAATAATTGCAATCACATTATCGTCCAATTGTTCAACGACTGCAGGATCGGCCTCTTCATCTGCAGCCGCGGCCGCTTGGGGGCGGGTTAGTTTCGTCTTCTTTTTCGGAGGCATGAAAAGTTTAGATATATGAAAGGTATATCAAGGAACGGGGCGTACCTTCCGATAAATGTAACGTTTCTCTAGACCAATAGTCGGGACTATTGGCTGCTCTAACATGCCACTGCTCGCTAGAGAGGTATTCCGCTATTAATTGTACTCAATGCAATTGGAAAGGTGGTGCGGTGTTGAGTTATCTACTCATCTGTTAATTTCTTCTCACCCGCCAATTCGGGCAACCTACGTGCCTTTCATTTGCAACCATGGCTTTGTCACGAAAAGATCGTAGAAGATAGTCGAAATGTTTTTTGCAGTGGATGGGAATCGAATCCCTCCTTCCGCGACGTCCGACGCTGATTGTGGTAGATATATCTAATCTGATTAACTTAGTTATTATTATTATGATGTGAATGTGACAACCACAACACAAGAACAAGTTCAGATACCCTGAATGGTCAACTCACTTGTGCTCTACTTGATATTCTACTACTATGAATCACACTTGGTATTCCACCAATTCATTTCATCACAACAAATTGATCGACTATCAAACAACTGATCCCAAAAGTTAGCTCGTCCACCACAATCCGGCCCAGCTCCCACATCACAGTCTTGGACACACTTTCTTGTAGTTCCCCAAACCATGTAATACTTTGCATTCGCAAACATCAACACTGGGCGATTCATCCCCCATACATTCATCGTAATTCCACCAATAGTGTCGTTTCGCAGCATTGTTGCAATGTGGTAAACATCCAGTTATCCGGATGGTGGGTCATATACTGCGGCTGATTCCCATCTGCTTTACAAATGTGAGCTGCATCCTCCCAATCTGGATAGTACAACGAGTTTGTTGCATCATTCGCGGCAGTTCCAGCACAATTGTTGTAATCCCACAAATAAAATGCCTTGCAACAATCTGCAAGGTATTGAAGAAGTAAATGTGAGAATTGGTATTCATGTATGCAGGTTCGTTTCCATCTGCAACGCACTTGTGGGATCCACCCTGCCAATCAGGATAATATAAGTGTTCTGTGCAATCATCAGGATGACTTCCTATGCATTTATCAACATCCCAAGTGAACCATTTGGTACAGCAGGCAGCTAATGTGGATGACATGTAGTCGGCCGTATTGATTGACATGTAATGAGGTTGTTCACCATCGTTAGACAAGATCTTTCATTTGATGACCAATCTGGGTAGAAGAGGTGAGTCGTTTCAGGAGGAGTTGGTGCGGAGGAAGGAGTACATGAAGGCATGGAAGATGGCTCCGACGACGGCACAGACGAGGGCTCTGCTGACGGTCCACTACTTGGTTCATCCGATGGATGTGTACTTGGAATCGATGATGGTTCCGACGACGGCCCTGATGAAGGTTGTGATGATGGCTCTGCTGACGGTTGAGAAGATGTAGAAGGAGCTGAACTAGGCTCAGATGACTTGGAAGGAGTTAAGCTATGCTCAGATGACGGTTGAGTGGACGTGGACGGAGCTAAGCTCGGCTCAGATGACGGTTGAGCAGACTCGGACCGAGCAGACTCGGATGGAGTCATGCTAGGCTCAGATGACGGTTGAGCTGATTTGGAGGGAGTCATACACGGTTGAGCTTGAGCTGACGGGCAATCAGGATCTCTTATGTAAACATCCGCTCCGCCCAATTGAATGCTGTTTGTGTGTTCATGCCAGCTATACTCTCCATACATCATCTTGCCTACTGCACTGGCATCGTGATGGTCAATAATGGAGATCCACGGATCCGAACCAAAACCACGATTGTACCATCTTGCCGAATAATTGGACGCATTATCCGAGGAGGCTAAGATAGGCCTAAGCGCATTTTTATAACTTTCCCCAATGACAGCATCAGTAGTTGCAGCAAGCCATTTGGTGCAGTCGCCAGTCGAGAAAAGGAACTCACTGTAAGTACAACCTGCTGGAAGTTTTGATGCAAAGTTCACAGACCAGGGAGCGCTGTCAACACATTCTGTGCCATACACGTCGGTACCAGCCAACTCATCATTTGCAGGGTGCCAGACATTGCCAGCTGGGACATGACGAACTCTGACCCATTCACCTCCAAATAAATGTGCGCAGCTCATTGTGATAGTTTATCTGCAAGTAGATAACTTTATACAATATATTCTATAACTTCTCATATGTAAATCAAATTAAGAGTGGCGATCATAGAAGAGAAGTCTGAGTGAGAGAATATGTATACAATTTCGATATGTAATGATAAAGATTGAGCACAAAAGGTATAACAATAGAGCAGAGCCATGTTATCCATGATGGCTTGTACACATCAGCATCAGTGACGACAATAACACAACATCGCCGTTGCGGAGGGTTTGCTGTTGTTCGCCTCGCCTCTCACCCATGGCCACTACTACCACAACAACAGCAGCAGCCACCTCAACTGGCATCCAACAACTCCGTCTTTCAAGAAAAGCATTCGTTGCCTGCACACCACCCACCATGACGTATTATATACGCCTGAATTTTTTAATGAGGCAATAATATTATATAGATGCAGGGATGGCCGCCAAGGTTTCCCATGGAACCCATCTTTGATCTTACCGGACACGATCTTTGATCTTACCTGACACGACAGTGCTGATATTACCCGACAACAATGGCCGGGCGGCGTAAGTAAATGAATTATTTGCACAATATGTAAATCCATGCAAAGCATTGTAACTCTTCGGGCACATCGATGGCATTGCTTGCCGCCTATCGCCTGCCGGCATTTGCACAATACAAATGCCATGCCGCCATGACTCGACAAATACGTTACTTAGGTACACCACAGCCCCTATGGGCCGTACCAATTACTAGTTAGCTTTTTTTATTCCACACATTTATATTCACAGCATACTTTAACATGAATCCAGCATTTTATATTATGACAGCAGCATTTTATAATCATTTAAGGATAACTCTAAATTATGGAATGTGTACACTAGTAACAAAGAATATTCAGCACTTTTTATTCCAGCACTTTTTAAACTCATTCTTATCCAGCATCTTTTATTCAGTTCCACATGTAACTTCTCTACTGAATTACTCTCATCAAACACCCATCACAGAGACATCCATCAGCTATGGCCACTGCATCAACTTACAGAATTAGAAGAACAAAAAGACAATCATATTACATTCATCATTCACTTCAGATAATTATGCATCTTTGATCTATTGCATCGTCATAAACGGGCTTCTTCGGTGGCACTGACTGCTTGTATACTCGTCTTGACATCACAGACGAGTTGTGCGTTGAATTTGGAGGTGCTGGAGTGCATATATTGACGTTGCTACACTATTCATCTCGGTCTACTTTACAAGAGTCGCCTATCAAGAGCAAGACGGGACAACTCTGCTGCATCTTTTGATCTATTGCATCGTCATAAACGGGCTTCTTCGGTGGCACTGACTGCTTGTATACTCGTCTTGACATCACAGACGAGTTGTGCGTTGAATTTGGAGGTGCTGGAGTGCATATATTGACGTTGCTACCACTATTCATCTCGGTCTACTTTACAAGAGTCGCCTATCAAGAGCAAGACGGGACAACTCTGCTGCATCTTTGATCTATTGCATCGTCATAAACGGGCTTCTTCGGTGGCACTGACTGCTTGTATACTCGTCTTGACATCACAGACGAGTTGTGCGTTGAATTTGGAGGTGCTGGAGTGCATATATTGACGTTGCTACCACTATTCATCTCGGTCTACTTTACAAGAGTCGCCTATCAAGAGCAAGACGGGACAACTCTGCTGCATCTTTGATCTATTGCATCGTCATAAACGGGCTTCTTCGGTGGCACTGACTGCTTGTATACTCGTCTTGACATCACAGACGAGTTGTGCGTTGAATTTGGAGGTGCTGGAGTGCATATATTGACGTTGCTACCACTATTCATCTCGGTCTACTTTACAAGAGTCGCCTATCAAGAGCAAGACGGGACAACTCTGCTGCATCTTTGATCTATTGCATCGTCATAAACGGGCTTCTTCGGTGGCACTGACTGCTTGTATACTCGTCTTGACATCACAGACGAGTTGTGCGTTGAATTTGGAGGTGCTGGAGTGCATATATTGACGTTGCTACCACTATTCATCTCGGTCTACTTTACAAGAGTCGCCTATCAAGAGCAAGACGGGACAACTCTGCTGCATCTTTGATCTATTGCATCGTCATAAACGGGCTTCTTCGGTGGCACTGACTGCTTGTATACTCGTCTTGACATCACAGACGAGTTGTGCGTTGAATTTGGAGGTGCTGGAGTGCATATATTGACGTTGCTACCACTATTCATCTCGGTCTACTTTACAAGAGTCGCCTATCAAGAGCAAGACGGGACAACTCTGCTGCATCTTTGATCTATTGCATCGTCATAAACGGGCTTCTTCGGTGGCACTGACTGCTTGTATACTCGTCTTGACATCACAGACGAGTTGTGCGTTGAATTTGGAGGTGCTGGAGTGCATATATTGACGTTGCTACCACTATTCATCTCGGTCTACTTTACAAGAGTCGCCTATCAAGAGCAAGACGGGACAACTCTGCTGCATCTTTGATCTATTGCATCGTCATAAACGGGCTTCTTCGGTGGCACTGACTGCTTGTATACTCGTCTTGACATCACAGACGAGTTGTGCGTTGAATTTGGAGGTGCTGGAGTGCATATATTGACGTTGCTACCACTATTCATCTCGGTCTACTTTACAAGAGTCGCCTATCAAGAGCAAGACGGGACAACTCTGCTGCATCTTTGATCTATTGCATCGTCATAAACGGGCTTCTTCGGTGGCACTGACAGCTTGTATACTCGTCTTGACATCACAGACGAGTTGTGCGTTGAATTTGGAGGTGCTGGAGTGCATATATTGACGTTGCTACCACTATTCATCTCGGTCTACTTTACAAGAGTCGCCTATCAAGAGCAAGACGGGACAACTCTGCTGCATCTTTGATCTATTGCATCGTCATAAACGGGCTTCTTCGGTGGCACTGACTGCTTGTATACTCGTCTTGACATCACAGACGAGTTGTGCGTTGAATTTGGAGGTGCTGGAGTGCATATATTGACGTTGCTACCACTATTCATCTCGGTCTACTTTACAAGAGTCGCCTATCAAGAGCAAGACGGGACAACTCTGCTGCATCTTTGATCTATTGCATCGTCATAAACGGGCTTCTTCGGTGGCACTGACTGCTTGTATACTCGTCTTGACATCACAGACGAGTTGTGCGTTGAATTTGGAGGTGCTGGAGTGCATATATTGACGTTGCTACCACTATTCATCTCGGTCTACTTTACAAGAGTCGCCTATCAAGAGCAAGACGGGACAACTCTGCTGCATCTTTGATCTATTGCATCGTCATAAACGGGCTTCTTCGGTGGCACTGACAGCTTGTATACTCGTCTTGACATCACAGACGAGTTGTGCGTTGAATTTGGAGGTGCTGGAGTGCATATATTGACGTTGCTACCACTATTCATCTCGGTCTACTTTACAAGAGTCGCCTAGCAAGAGCAAGACGGGACAACTCTGCTGCATCTTTGATCTATTGCATCGTCATAAACGGGCTTCTTCGGTGGCACTGACTGCTTGTATACTCGTCTTGACATCACAGACGAGTTGTGCGTTGAATTTGGAGGTGCTGGAGTGCATATATTGACGTTGCTACCACTATTCATCTCGGTCTACGTTTACAAGAGTCGCCTAGCAAGAGCAAGACGGGACAACTCTGCTGCATCTTTGATCTATTGCATCGTCATAAACGGGCTTCTTCGGTGGCACTGACAGCTTGTATACTCGTCTTGACATCACAGACGAGTTGTGCGTTGAATTTGGAGGTGCTGGAGTGCATATATTGACGTTGCTACCACTATTCATCTCGGTCTACGTTTCAAGAGTCGCCTAGCAAGAGCAAGACGGGACAACTCTGCTGCATCTTTGATCTATTGCATCGTCATAAACGGGCTTCTTCGGTGGCACTGACTGCTTGTATACTCGTCTTGACATCACAGACGAGTTGTGCGTTGAATTTGGAGGTGCTGGAGTGCATATATTGACGTTGCTACCACTATTCATCTCGGTCTACTTTACAAGAGTCGCCTATCAAGAGCAAGACGGGACAACTCTGCTGCATCTTTGATCTATTGCATCGTCATAAACGGGCTTCTTCGGTGGCACTGACTGCTTGTATACTCGTCTTGACATCACAGACGAGTTGTGCGTTGAATTTGGAGGTGCTGGAGTGCATATATTGACGTTGCTACCACTATTCATCTCGGTCTACTTTACAAGAGTCGCCTATCAAGAGCAAGACGGGACAACTCTGCTGCATCTTTGATCTATTGCATCGTCATAAACGGGCTTCTTCGGTGGCACTGACTGCTTGTATACTCGTCTTGACATCACAGACGAGTTGTGCGTTGAATTTGGAGGTGCTGGAGTGCATATATTGACGTTGCTACCACTATTCATCTCGGTCTACTTTACAAGAGTCGCCTATCAAGAGCAAGACGGGACAACTCTGCTGCATCTTTGATCTATTGCATCGTCATAAACGGGCTTCTTCGGTGGCACTGACTGCTTGTATACTCGTCTTGACATCACAGACGAGTTGTGCGTTGAATTTGGAGGTGCTGGAGTGCATATATTGACGTTGCTACTACTATTCATCTCGGTCTACGTTACAAGAGTCGCCTAGCAAGAGCAAGACGGGACAACTCTGCTGCATCTTTGATCTATTGCATCGTCATAAACGGGCTTCTTCGGTGGCACTGACTGCTTGTATACTCGTCTTGACATCACAGACGAGTTGTGCGTTGAATTTGGAGGTGCTGGAGTGCATATATTGACGTTGCTACCACTATTCATCTCGGTCTACGTTTACAAGAGTCGCCTAGCAAGAGCAAAACTGGACAACTCTGCTGCATCTTTGATCTATTGCATCGTTATAAAGGCTTCTTCGGTGGCACTGACTGCTTGTATACTCGTCTTGACATCACAGACGAGTTGTGCGTTGAATTTGGAGGTGCTGCAGTGCATATATTGACGTTGCTACCACTATTCATCTCGGTCTACTTTTCAAGAGTCGCCTAGCAAGAGCAAGACGGGACAACTCTGCTGCATCTTTGATCTATTGCATCGTCATAAACGGGCTTCTTCGGTGGCACTGACTGCTTGTATACTCGTCTTGACACCACAGACGAGTTGTGCGTTGAATTTGGAGGTGCTGGAGTGCATATATTGACGTTGCTACCACTATTCATCTCGGTCTACGTTTCAAGAGTCGCCTAGCAAGAGCAAGACGGGACAACTCTGCTGCATCTTTGATCTATTGCATCGTCATAAACGGGCTTCTTCGGTGGCACTGACTGCTTGTATACTCGTCTTGACACCACAGACGAGTTGTGCGTTGAATTTGGAGGTGCTGGAGTGCATATATTGACGTTGCTACCACTATTCATCTCGGTCTACATTTCAAGAGTCTGTCATACCGAGCCTGTCATACCAGTTGTGCGTTGATTTGTTTTGACATTATGGCAGAAAGTTCTAATGCCGTTCTGAGCTTTGTCAGAATTGATGAAGCGGGACCTCGATGGAAGGTAACTAGAGAAAGATCTCTTATCAGAGATGTAATGAGAGAGCTGCGTAACGAGGACCCCATAAGAGTTGATGTCTATGCTTTGGCCAATGATGATGAGGATTTCTTTCTTGACGAAGATGACGATGGTTATGGTAGACTGAATGCAAGAGTGCACCTAACACGACTGTTTGCAGAGAAGCATGGTCTGCATGAAATTGACTCGTTGGAAGAAGTTGATGAGATTGTGGAGGTATTGGGTGATGGTCATTGTCTGCACAGGGCTTTTATGACCGGTCTTTTTGAGAATGCAGTGCAACCACTCTATTTGTTTGGGCAGGAACTAGATGCGGAGGGTGCAAGAGCTAGAGCAGAACACTTCGAACACTTGCGTGACAACTGCATGAGTTCTTGGAGATTCAGATTGCGTGAACACTTCGCCACAAATGCTCAACTTTTCATTTCAAACGATAAGTTTGTCAGAGGGGTGGACTTTTCAGACCTCGAAAGATGCACTTACATTGATATTGAAGACGGAGAGATAAAGGAACAACTTTTGGAGTCAATTTGGAATGAATATACCAACTTCAACATGCCTGTGCCGAGAGAATGTTGGAATGGCAAGGCAGCTGTAGTTGTCTTGTGTCATTTTTGGAAGCAGACCATTGTCCATTACTCGACATTGCCAAGAGGGCCAATGAACTGCTGGATTGCATACTGGTGTACTGATGTGTGCAAGGTTCGAGTACATGAGTTTGACACAAGATTTATGACCCCTCCAGAGGGAGCAATATGTTTGCACCACACTGGCAATCATTACAGGCTCGTTAGAACCATCAGCAGGAGTTGTTCTCAGGGCCAGCTCTACGAAATGATAAAGATGAATTTCAACTGAGGCGGCGTTCTTGCTCTACCTGACACTGCTACTGTTTCTGCGCAACCTTCTATAGAAGTAGATGAAGCTTCAGTAGACCAAGCTGCATTCCAATTCCACCCTGTTCAAGCTCAAGATCAATCTGTAGATGACGAAGTATCAGATAGGGAAGCTCGCGCTCAATCTCCTGTAGGTGGAGTGCTTTATGATGTTGCTCAAGCTCCACATCCGGCTGCATCAGCTCCAGCTCCTGATCAAGCTCCTGCACACCATGCGCCAGGAAATGACCATTATTAGGAGTATCTCCGAGCTAATTGTGCGCATGAGCATCTTTGTTGCTCTATTCGAGACAGAACACCTGCCATGTAGGCACTTCCATCTAAATTCTGCCAAGCACGCTCATCACAACACCAAAGTGTCAGAGATGACTGCTGCCAATATGGACAGAGTTGCAACGGAAGAAATGAAGAGAATGCTAATGATGACAGAAGAAATGATGGAATCATTCATACAGAGGGAGATGGCTGATGGTCAAGAAGACAAGCATACTACTTTTAAGGGTCATATCATTGCTCGTAGTGTGATCAATCGAATGAAGCAGGAAATTAACTTCGGTGTTCCGTATTTGAAATCTGTTGACCATGATACCAAGATGGGCAAGGTTCAAATTTGTATGGTCTACTACTGCTATGCAAGGGATGATGATGACACTGAATTTGTGTCCCCTAGAAGATGTGGTGGTTACTCTGTGGACATGCATTTACCAAACACATCTGGCGAGGTGTGTAACCCATTGTATTCTCCAACCACTGCTGCCAAGTATTTGTTGACAGAGTGGATTAACCGCGCAGCATTGTGGTCTCAGCAGGTCATTGATGTCGCTGAAACATCCATGGATGCGCGTATATTCACAAGCAATCAAGGTCTGGAAGGTACATTTCGCGCTGAAAAGCACGAAGTAAGCACTGTTCAAGAAGACTTTAGAGACATACCATCAATGATTCATCGAAGGAGCGATGATTGCTATCAGAGTGGAAGATTGTTCGCAGCACAAATTAAGAAATCCGAAGCTCTAATTGAGTCTAGGCGGAAGAGAAATCCAACAAAAGTACAATCTAAGAAAGATGAGGAGACAGACATGGCATGGAAGGGTGCGCCCCGTTCAATCAGAGGTGTTCTTAGTCGGTGGAATGATAAGATGGAACATGCTCTCAGGGTAGCAAGAGAAAATGGCGAGGTTCGGTACAAAGATGACAGTAGAATATCGAAGTTTAAAGTGCTGAAAAACCATGCGGACGAAACCGACGGTTCTTTTATGAGTGAGACAACATTCAACAAATGGCTCGTGGGGAAAAGGTCAACTCCATTAGATAGCGACTGGACAAAGGTCATTCAGAGCTTGTTCGATAAGCACGTTAAAAAGAAGTAGAATAAACTTTGTCATTGAGTGTGAAAATAAAAGAATGACAGTTTTGGCACACATAAGAAAGCATATCCTGACTCTATCAATTCCAGATCCGTTTTTGAGGCTACAACCTACTATAGTGGGAACAAAAGTTCCCACAGAATCGTTGTGTGCATTTGTACATTCAAGTATGGTTTCAACGCATATGTTATGACTCAAATGCATTTGGAACCGAAATGCATTTGAGTGCACCTAAATGCATTCAGGTTTTGGCCGAAACTCAAATGCATTTGGAACTCAAATGCATTTGGAACTCAAATGCATTTGGAACCTGAATGCATTTGAGTGCACCTAAATGCATTCAGGTTTTGGCTAGAACCAAAATGCATCTGCAGTTTCGACTTGTGCTACCGCTGCCGACGCATGCATATTGTCGTGTATTGCGTAGTCGAATGAACAACGAATGCAAAGAGCTTCAAAATGAGCAAAGGCTTGCGTTGCAGGTCCACTTACTAGCAGAGATATGACACATACTTCAAAGGAGAGAAGCAGATGCATAAAATTTGATAGCGGATGAAGTGGAAGTTTCGACTTGTGCATCCACTGCCGACGTGTGATTATTGTCTTGTATTATGTATGTAGTCGAATGAACAACGAATGCATAGAGCTCCAAAATGATCCAAGGCTGGCGTTGCAGGTCCACTTACTAGCAGAGATATGACACATACTTCAAAGGAGAGAAGCAGATGCATAAAATTTGATAGCGGATGAAGTGGAAGTTTCGACTTGTGCATCCACTGCCGACGTGTGATTATTGTCTTGTATTATGTATGTAGTCGAATGAACAACGAATGCATAGAGCTCCAAAATGATCCAAGGCTGGCGTTGCAGGTCCACTTACTAGCAGAGATATGACACATACTTCAAAGGAGAGAAGCAGATGCATAAAATTTGATAGCGGATGAAGTGGAAGTTTCGACTTGTGCATCCACTGCCGACGTGTGATTATTGTCTTGTATTATGTATGTAGTCGAATGAACGACGAATGCATAGAGCTCCAAAACGAGCCAAGGCTTGCGTTGCAGGTCCACTTACTAGCAGAGATATGACACTACTTCAAAGGAGACAAGCAGATGCATAAAATTTGATAGCGGATGAAGTGGAAGTTTCGGACTTGTGCATCCGCTGCCGACGTGTGATTATTATCTTGTATCGCGTAGTCGAATGAACGACGAATGCATAGAGCTTCAAAATGAGCCAAGGCTTGCGTTGCAGGTTCACTTACTCGCAGAGATATGACACATACCTCAAAACAATCTTTTCGGCCTCAGCCTACGTAGGAATCTGTACCATACCTCCGTGTACAATACTCCGTAGAGGTATCTAGAAATAAAAAATGCCAGTAGGAGGGGGCGGGAGAAGCTAATTATTGGTTCATATTACTAGTGTCCTTCAGACTGTCACAGAAGTATAATGTGCTGAGAGATATAAAATGCTGGAATAAAGATAAATGATGCTGGAATTAAAAATGCCAGAATAAAATATGCCAACTAGTGCTTTATGTAAGCAGGCGAACTCTCTCACATCTCTCTCGTCGCCCCTTTCCCCCGGTGGTAGGGGTGTGTGTCTATTGTACTGCTTTTTGTATTGTATGTACAACACAAGGTAGGTACAGAAAAAGAGAGGGTCCACGCACAACAAGAGTTCGCACATCTCATGATAAGGAAAATCTTTCTCCGTTTCTGTGTTCCCTTCAACCGACCTGAACATGTCGCGGGTACAGAGCACTCTCTCACGCGGTGTTGGGATGAAACAATCTGAGGGTTAACCTGAAAAACGGTATTCGGTTGATCAAGGGGTCATTTCGCATAATAAGGTAAGCCTTAAGGTAGAATCGTACTGAGGAATCCAATAGTCCCTCTAAAGTACCATAGAGGAGCTCTTCATTTGAACCGAAAGAGCTTGACCGTACATCTCAATGACAAGGCCCCTCAAGTGAAGGAAGCTATTTACAGTTCGCATCTGAACAGACACGAGCGTCACTTCAACATTCCTCAGGACAAAATAGCGTGCCGAAGACAGATCTAAAGACAGAGTTCGCATACCCTCCATTTTATTATCTGTTTTACATACGCTCATGTCTCCAAACTCGAAAGGAAAGTTGGTTCAAGTAACACTTTATACTTGGAGTTCGCTCGGAGGTCGGAGGTCGGGTCGGCGATAATGCACAGAGTTCTGCGAACACGATTACCATAACTACATACAACCCAACAACTTCTTCTTCCACACCAGCATCTCCCAACGATTACCCACCAATTACAATGGACTTCCCGCTGAAGAAACCCACAACATCTGCATCTGCGTCTGCGGCTACAAGTATGAGCGAAACTCCCTCGGCGGTGACTTCGGGGCAGTCCTCCAAAACTGCATATGCCGCGACGTTTCCTCCAACAGCGGCAACTACGTCTTGTAATCTACGAACAGCAGCAGCAACTACCATGTCTGCCCCGAGTGGCCTTGACCTTCTCTTCACCGCCTCACAAGTCGAGACCTCGCCCAAGGCCGATGCGGAAGGCGAAGTCGCAGAAGAAGCTCCATCTACCATCACAGTCTTTAGTGATGGTGGCACCGCTGAGAGCAGATACGAAAGTAACAGAGATGCGGAAGAAGCCTTCTCCCAAAATGATTCTAATGACCCGAGAATCTCGCTGCTGCAGCCCTCAAGAAACGATGTCCAGAGTTTTCCTCAAATACTCCAGGAGATCCTTGCCACGCAGGAATACCAGCCCATTGTTCACTGGCTCTCCGATGGCTTCTCATTCATCATAGCAGATAAGCAGCAATTCTCTGACGTTGTTCTCCCCAAATATTTCCGTGAGGCTTTATTCCACAGCTTCATCCGAAAGCTCAACCGCTGGGGATTCCGTAGGATCAAGAGCCGTCGCAAGGGAGAGGAATCATCATTCGCTAACGTCAATTTTGTCCGTGACAAGCCTTGGTTGTGCTTGAAAATGAAGTGCAATTCCAAGCCATCATACCACAAAGGCCCCTCTACCAAGAAGAATGCTGCGGAGTCGGCAAATAAACTTGCCAAAGCTGCCCGCATTGTTGTACCCGTACAGGCTCCTCCTCGCTCCTTGGGTGCGGGCGGAATGGTGGATGCAAGTAGGACGTTTGCTGCTACCTGCGTGGGAGAATATGAATCTCTACCACTTCCTAAACGACCCCTACACACGTTTACTACTGCTGCTGTTGCTGGCTCTCCTAGTAGCAACGCCTTTGCCACCATCCACGAGAGGCATTTCCTTGCCTCCATCCGACCTGAACACCAGGAGCGCATTTTGCGTGAAAGACAGTTCCTCATGTACCAAATGCGTCAACGCCATCAGATGCAAGCGCAGTTGCATCGTCTCCACGAGCATCGTCTCCACGAGATGTCTTTGCACAACGAAGATCCGGCCAACAGGTATGCCCAGGATTCTATGATGGCGCAATATACACATGATATGTTGCATAGGAACATTTACTCTCTTCACAGAGAAGGAGAGAGGAGAAATTGGGAGGGAGCACAGCACATGCAAAAATGGAAGTAGTGTGTCGATTTTGAAGTTGGTCGTTGCTGTTGCCTCGACAAGCGACTTGAATGACTATCCAAGCTTCGGAGAAGTGAGGGCTGCAGTGTTCTTGAGTTGAAGGGAAGAGGAGGCCGCGCTGGAATTTTGCATCTTGTTGTTGTTGTTGTTTCAGACTAGTACATAACATGTAAGGGTACTGTAAGGGTACACCGGACGTAAGTTAGGAAAGATTTTCTGATTTGGAGGAAATTCTGTCCTCATGGTCGCAAAAGTTTCGGAAGGTGCTCTCTCTATCTATCACAGTGCTGCCAAAATTGCCATAGTACAATACTTCACTAACTATTTTGTGAGAATGTCTGAAGTGACAGCAAAAAAAGCATGTTCCCGGCCAAATTTGGTAGGAGTACAAAAATGTCCAGAGCACTGTAAGCCACCTGTCCAGAGTACGTTAAGCCATCTGTCTAGAGTAATGTACACTCCTCAGTTGAGGAGTGATGTACATTATGTGCAATGTCCAGAGTACTGTAAGCCACCTGTCCAGAGTACGTTAAGCCATCTGTCTAGAGTAATGTACACTCCTCAGTTGAGGAGTGATGTACATTATGTGCAAGCGATGTGAAGAGAAACCTCCATCTCAAGCTCATAAATTTTAGAAAGCCAATATTGTCACATCAAAAAAGACATCTTCAGTACTACTTGACTCACCTACAAACGCTTAATAACAAAAACTACGCGCGTCGCCCGACATCGTCCCACGACATGCTCGATAGAACTCAAAGCTCTCATAATTTTTCAGAGAGCCATTTTTGTAAAAATACTCCCTACGACTTACCTCGGAGATGAAGTCAAAAAAAGAAATCAACAAGCAAAACTACACGTTCATTCAATCTTAACAGTGACGAAGATACGAACATGATGCACTTTTCAGAAAGTGCAGCTAAACAAAGATGCTGCATGTAAAATAATTCTTTTGTTGACTGCTAGCTTTTAACACATAGACTAACCACCTCAACGTCCTAGAGATGGCCATCTATCTAGAGCATCATGCATGAGACGTTGTAACACATAACAAGAAGCTCTCATAAAGAATACTGTTACATACCTAACACTCTATGTAACCCACCAGCATCACTCCGCAGGCTAGCTGAGCGCAGCGAAGCTAGTCATCAATCTTGCGCTAACCTTTGCCGGCACCGCACTATCACTTTCTGGGCTTAGCGTGTACTTCTTTTGCAAAGAAATAGTTTGTGATGGACTGTTGATTATATTTGCTTCTTGCGTTTCCAGCCTCTTTTTGTTTTCTGAATCTTCTCAACGACGTCACTGCCGCTTCTAAAACATGAACAAGCTCATTTTTCTCCGTGTATCTCAATTTAGTTACGTCAGTCACTCTTACTCTTAGCCTGGAACGGTAGTGTTTGGGAATGCATAAACCCAGCTCGCCCTTGTGATGTTGGTGCCATAAAAGGAGTTGCCTCAACTTAGCATCTTTGCATGTAAACGTCTTGAGTTTGGTGCTTGTACTACTATTTCTTGCAATCATATTTTTATGCTGTCTTGTCTCAAACATTCGCTTGTTTTAAACAATATAATGCAAGTTGGTGAAATGTACTCTGGACAGTTAGGCTTAACATACTCTGGACAGTTGGCTTAACCTACGCAAGACAGTCATGGCTTAACATACATTGGACAGTTGTGGCCTAGATAGATGTGCATGCACTCACTCCATCCATCCAACTAACCCACCACAGCCACGAAGCACGAAGCTTGCCGCTGCCGCGTCACAATATATACATTGTGCATAATAATGAAGCTATTAATTGGTGTACTCACAATAAAGGAAGCTCACTTCACACGAAAATGGCCTGAAAATTGGCTTTTCATTGATTTGATTAATTAACAGGGAGATGCTGATATTTATTTCTATTTGTTTGAAGGATCGATGCATCGTGATATAGCGATGGGGCTGAGATTCGAAGCAAGCTATGGCGTTTCTATCACTAAGTACTCACTTTTCTACAACCTCTCTTTTTCACACCCTCAGAGCAATATTATTGAACCAAATCTATCTATCATCCTGATCATGTAGAATCAACAATATTATCACCAACCAATGCCAACATAGGAATGAGAACCGACTTAACAAAACTTTCCGATTCTCCACGATTGAGGTGAGTTACAATACTCATGACAGTTACCCACAAGATGTCGATTTGCATCTAATATTTGTACATCCTCATGAACAATTGGTTCGACACAATCACGTATTACGATTGGAAACAAGCGTTCATAGAAGTCATATGCATAATGCATACTAGGGCCACTGAAACATAGGCCCTCGATAAACATAGCAAAGACTCGCCAGCCGTCCAACCCCGACGTTTCTTCCCCTGTATTATCAAATGACAGCTCAATCCCTTGGGCAAGTAGATCTCCTACAACAGTAAGTGTGCCCGCTGTAAAGCTTTTGGTACGAATGGGATTTGACTCTAATTGTTCAGAATAAAACGTCCCCAGATGATTGAGAAGTTGAGAGAAACGGCCGCTCTTGGCTGCTGCTGTTGTGACCTCGTCATCATATAATGAATAGCCGTCGACAGAATAGCCGGAGCGAGCCTTGGACTTGGGTGGCTCCAACTCATCACCATACATCTCGATGGTGGAGCCTGACGATCGGTGGTTGCCATCAGATTGCATAGTAGATGTGTGTGCAGCCACCGATATCGTCAATCCCCAAGCCGTTGAATTACAACTAATGCATCATGAAGCCTCTTGATAGTAGGCGAGAAACGCCGGGTGAACTTGAATGGAAAATGGAATGATTTTTAGATTCCGATTCCCAATTTTGAACCGCAAGCTGCATAGAGGGCACGCCCTCTAAATTGAGATGGTAGTAGGTACCCCTACATCCTACCAGATATTTGGTAGAGACACGTCTTGATCAGGTGGGCAGCATCCACGAAATGTGTCTGTTCCCCGCATTTTAGTACTAGCTCCTTCTTCCTGGCGCGGAATACTCAGCCAACTAACTCTTTCTTGTTGGAGGAGGTACTTTGAGCTTTGAGTCCACCAGCATCACGCCAGGCTGGATGTTGGGTGAAACAGCCGGAATGCGGGCTTGTCGTTTCTTTCTATTTGGTCCGACGGAGCAATAATCTATGACATGTTCTCTGTTTTGCATAGCTGCTACCGCCCATCCGATGATTCTTCAGTAACTTCTTGACAACACTGCTTATGAAAACGGTACATCCGATATTATTATCACTTCGCCTATTTACAGCTGCAAGGCATTATCAACCGGCGTTGTCATTCCAACCACCAATGTCGCCATTACATAAAGATTACAAAGACAGCATGCCACAAAAAGATGACCGTGTAGCACCTAAAGCATCGACACTAGTAGACTTGTCAGATCAATGTGATATTTCTGACCAATGTTGGAACATTGATAGCGGCAGCGAAGATTATGTCAGCCATTTTGTAGAAGCAAGAAATGAAAATGATGTGTTTTGGTCAATATTCTCCAATGCATTTTTCCTTGGGGGTGGATTATTCTACATTGCAGGATCTTCATGGGATGTGAACCTATCCAACTCGGAAAGCGATCCTCAAAATATGTTTCTTTATTATTCTGTTTGGGTTCTTGGTCCATTTGTCTACCTCCTCAACAGTTCTATTGATGTAATTTGGGCTATAAGGACTATGCAGGCTGACAAGAAGCAAAGAGGTAAGTTTTTAAGTGAGAGAGTGAGGCTATGGCATCCAGTGAAGTTTTGCTCACCTGATAGATTGTTATTTACTTCTAAATGCTGCATGATGATAATAGGCCTTAAACGGTTCTTCATTACAGCACATGAACATGCCGCCAATGTTGGATGCGAGGGAGATACAGGCCGAGACATTCTGCTGGCCCTCGAAAAGTTTGATAAGCATGCAACTTCCTTGGATGAACAATTGATCGAGGGTGCCAGATTGTCTGGGAAGCAAGGCGATAAAATGAAGTCCAATGTGATGTCAAACTTACGGCGTCACTTTGGTCATAGGAGAGAGTTGAGCTCGGCGACAACATTCGGAGCTGCAGCTATATTTGGTACAGCTTCTGCGATCGGGTGGGCAGCTGGGACTATGGATGAAGACATGGTGAATAGATTGGAATTGGTTAGCATCCACCTTTATCTATTAAGTGCAGCATTTGCGTTGATTGGACGCCGCCAAGAGAACACAGTCCATTGTACGGGGTTCTGGGACTTCTTCGAGGATGCACAGGCTTTGGAGAATGCAGGCGACTCACTCTTTGGCATAGCTTCGGTGATAGACGTTGTGCTAACCGATTTCAGTTTTGATGACGACAATCCTTGGTGGGCAGTAGTTTCGGCCGTTCTTTGGATGTTGGATGCGATGTTCTACTTGAGAGGTGATTTTGTTGTGCTTTACCGAAAACAGAAGCACGGAAACGAAACGAATGTCGAGATGAAAGGTACAGTCGTTTGATTGATGCATATATTAGGTACATATTTAGGTCTTTTCTATTGTAACATTTGTGAACCGGAAATCCTTAGAACTCTTCTCCATTCAAGAATTGAGTGATCATCGTCAATGCATGCTCAGGTTGATCCGTAGGAACCATGTGCCCAGCATCATAGACCTGCAAGAATGTAAGTCCATTCGCAGTTCGTGCTAATCCAGCACCGTTGCTCCAATCCTTCTCCTCAGCGGCATTGAACTCTGCCTTGTGACTCCACTCCAAATTGAGCGTCCAGGCACGATTTCCAAGGTAATTACAGATGAAATCAACATCTCCGGCGTAAATGAGGACGGGGATGCCATCATTCAGCAAGTCGGCGACGTAGGGTGCAAAATCCTTCATCTCATCGACGTGGAATTGTTGATTGATCACATTATTGCAAGTCTTCCAACTAGAGCTGTGCCCATCAACATGAAGGGCCTTCTTGGTAGCATCGGCATTCATGAATTTCTCAACATGAGAGAAATCGTAGCAGAGAGGATTGTCACCGCATTGCTTGCGGATGTCGTAGGGGTTGAGGCCTGTGGCAAAAAAGGGACCAGTCAGAGCCTTTGCACAGTAAATGAAAGCGGCCTGGCATGCAAATTGATCAATCGTGCTATCTCCACTATTGCATTTGGCAATGCCCTTTGTGCACATTGGTTCAGCCTTCTTCATTGTTTCATATGCCGTCTCTGAAATGACCTTGATATTGTGTGAGTTTTTTGAACGCCATCTCAGAGTAATGCTGGTATTGTACCTCAGGATCAGTGAGACCATTACCAACTGCTACACCTGCGAGATTCAATTTGTCAAGCCCTTCTTTAACGTTCTTGTTACCCAACCAAATCCTGTGTGCAATGGCAGGGGCATAGTGTCCTCCATAACTCTCACCAACGATGAACAGAGGAGAGTCCTTGTACTTCTTACCCTCGTCACTCTTGAAGAAGGCCTGCAAAAAGTAGTAGGCATCTTCACTAATCATCTCTTCGTTAGAATCATTTCCCTGTCCATACGAGTATCCAACATCAGCAGGTTGATCCAACCAAAGAACATGTGCAGACTCCGTCCAACTGTATGGATTGACTTTTGTGCTTGCCCCATCCTCATTCACACTGCACGGACCGTTCTCTGATAGAAGGGCGAGAGAAGAAGAGCAGCCGGGACCGCCAGTCAACCACACAACGAGGGGGACGTCTCTGTGTTTGTCTTTCTTTTGGCTTCACTGTCAGGAATGAGACTCTTGCTTCGTTTTTCAAACATCCAATAGAAAAGATGTTTGTCTGATTCAGTGTCATATTTGCTTCCCTTGACTATGTAATAATCAAAAGCATGTTAGAAAAAAGAATGGTGTGTACCACAATTAATATTTCTGCACGATAAACAACATAAGCGATGCAGTATATAGAAACTCACCATTCATGTAACCAGCCAAACTCAACGGGCTCGACGCATCACAGAAATCTCCATCCACCTCATCGGCAAAGAAATTTAACTCCAAGCCATCAAGCAGAAAATTTTGCGAGATGCTCTCACTGTCCCCCTCCGTGCCTGCTAGAGGTCTGCGCAGTTGGGTATTACCTTGGGCAGCGACAAGTTGTAGTAATAGGAGCGATGTCTTCCTCATGGTAGTTCGGAACACTAAAACTTACCGTTGCGCACTCTCGCGATTTTATGATTTCGTCGGGCGAATTTTGGGGGCCCCCTTTCCCTGTCTTTTTTCGGTCAAAAAGGGGGCGATCGCTAGATACTCGCTAGACGCAAAATTCAATGCCTTGCCCCCACATGAAGAGACATGTTCCGACTTCCAAAAAGTAGTGACCGACCTTGCCCCACCTGTTATGTGTTAGAATGAGCTGCGTGCGCAAGTGGGCATGCATTATTCGCTAAACTATTGATAGTTCAATTATATGACATTTGAATTTATACATTTTTGATGTTTATGCAAAGTAATGCATGTTTCATGTGCTTAGACCCTTCTTCTCGTTGAGCCAATCCAGGTGCATTTGCTTAATGCTTTCCATAAGCTTTGCCTTTGGCACGAAGTCCTTGACATCCTTGATATCGAATCCGTGCTGTCCCTTACCTTCATCTGTCCCTTACCTTCATCTACCATACTTCTTTGGCGACATGTGCACGGATTTCGTGCCTCTTCTGTCCAATTGTCTTGAACGTAAGATCTTTCTTGGATAGCTTGATATTTCGCTCCTTCAACTCTGCATGTACAGCAGCCAAACAGCATCCCTCGCTTTCACAATGATGGAACTCCTTCTTCTTCCACATGGCGTTCCTCTTCGTCCAAGCGCTATTGCAATTCTTGCATGATCTATTCATTGAAAGAAAGTTGATTGTGATGCCATCGCTCATAATAACCGGTTTGTCGATGTACCCCGCTGCCTCCTCGGACTTCGTTATATTCCTCTTCCCCACCGTAAGAGCCTCTAGGAGTACGTTCATGTTTTTGTTCTTATGATGTGCACTTGTCTTCATACTTTGATTAACAAGCTTCTGTTGTATAGCTTTTATGTCGATATTTCTCTCCTCTGCTAATCTTTTCGCTCTCTCTAACTTGTTACTGAATTTACGCATGAATTTAACGAGGAGCTCTCCACGAGCCGCCCCTTCCACACGTCGGGGTGGTGGTTTGTCGGCGTTGCGCTCGGCGAGTACTTGTTTTGCCCATTGGTGAAACGGTCGGATGATGGTGGAGAGGATGAAAGCTCGGAGTGTACGACGGACTTCGCCGACGGATGTTTTGGCAACTAAGGCAGCAACTGGGAGCAATAGTAGAGTGAGTATGGTTTGTTGAAGTAATAATAACACAAGCAAAGACAAAATGTGACTTACGTTGGACATAGTTTTCGCAACGCTGCTGGTGGCAAGCATGTATTGCAATTTCGTTCCATACTGCCTCTAGTAGTGGCTCGAAGTCAACGTGTCCCCAAGTAGTATCGTCGAAGAGGCTGATTGTATCCTCAATATACTCAAACGTGCCCATCTCCTCTATAAGATCCCAGTGTGACTTCACAAAGTCAGATTGCATGATTGCAGCTGGGTCCGCATCTGCCGTCAAATAGTTCATGCATTCTTCAACATTTATCCTCACATTCTTCTGTGCCGTAGTTCGGTAGTGAATAGCACCCATGTCAATGATCTGGTTCGTAAATTGGTAGGGCTCTTCGTCGTCGCTGCTCATCCTCTTATAATCAACTAACCAGCGAGCAAACTCATTCGCAAGAACCTGATTCCCACCGAGGATGTAATGTAGAATGGAGTCCGAAGTCCAACAAGGCCTCAAATGCTTATCAAACACAAATCGAAAGCGTTCTAGGAATACCTTTGCCATCTTATCAAAGTATTCCAGATTACTAACGCCTATAAGAGCCCTTTTGTACGCCTTAAACTGAATCTTTGTCTTCCATCCATCATTCTCCAACTCAGCCAAAAGTTTGTGCATTATATAAAGCCTTTCCACACAAAAGCGTGATGTCTGGCCCGTCGTTCAAGAGCTTGTTGACAACAACGGAGTAGATACTGTCCAGATATTTCTTGCCACCTCCTTCCTCCTTAATGGCTTTCCACAGCTGATTGAATACAAACAAGAGCTGGAATGGTGTCCGCTTGTTGACACCCTGCCCACCAAACGTGTCTTGTCGGGCCGATTCTAAGCATTTGTTGAGACCATGCATCACACAGTTGATTTTGGCAGCACTCTTCTCAACTGCACCACACTTTATCAACTGGGGAAGTAAATTATGTACTGAGGCGCCTCCTCCTGCGTCACCAGATCATTTGTTTTTCATATCATCACTCATCATAATACGTAGTGGATATTCCAAAGGCTGTTGATTAGCTTTTCTTGCCAGGTCTACTGCATTCTTCGACTCGAATCGCCCAACAGCTACCGTCCATGGTGATAACTTGTCCTTCCTCCATTTAAAAGTCCCCAAGACGTGTCCGGTGGAGTCGTCATCAATTATGTGGGCATGATCTTCACAATTTTTGTATGCAGCGCCGAGTTCGTCCTCTGTTACCCGTAGTGAGGCCTCATCGATCTTAATACCCGCTGCAATATTAATAATATCGGATAGCATTTCGAGAGGTAATTATTTTGCCTTGGGAGTCCCTATGCCGGAGACAATGGTCGACGACCGCTCGGAGTGGAGCATGGGGTCTAGACAGCGACACCATGACATGTGTATGGAAGATGTGTTCACTTCAGAGGCAGGTGGCCTACACAAATATGAGTCGATGTTTGAACTGTCAATAGTTTAGCGAATAATGCATGCCCACTTGCGCACGAGGCAGTTAATGACCGAGGACGGGTAGTAGAGCAATGTGGAAGACCATTTTTCGGATTTGCAACCATTTGTGGTGGTGGGGCAAGACGTCGGACATCCGTTGATTTTGTTAGCGATCTTCTAGATACGTGTGTGCGGGCGGAAAAAGGGGGGAGCCCGTAAAAATCATAAAATCGCGAGAGTGCCCGACGGTAAAACTAAAAAAATGGGTTCTTTGTGTCGGAAGATGGCAATCTCAATTCTCATTGTTCCTCGAATTGAACAGTAGGAGTTCCGTTATTTAGACGAGAGATGGCATCTGCCGCCCAGCACTACTCCATCTTTAACGACGGAATCAGTACATAAATGTCCGAGCAAACAGGCGAAAGTGCAAATAAAATCACGGGCCACGGCCACGAGTTCAAAACTCAAAAGGAATGCAATCGTCACAACAACGCCATGTTGACATCATTCCACTTGCTATCCTGAGCACGCAAAGAAGTGATACAATACACCTATCTAGAACAGAGGAAAAAATGAAGGATACTACTACTACCAACGACAGGCTGAAAGGCACCGAGAAGACAGCGCCGGTCGAATCGGAATCGTTCGGAAATGATGAGGGTGGTGACGCTGGCCATGGACACAAAATGCGTCATGGACTAGGTTGGGGGAAAGGGATCGTTTCTGATGTAAAACGCACAATTTTGACTCATTGGAAGGAAGAGATGACCAATCTTAATAGCAAGGTAAGTGTAGAGCGAGGTTGTTCAGTGCCCCATTTTCTGTACATCAATGTCAGCTCACACAGTTTTTTCGTAGGTGATTGCCACTAGTTTCTTTCTCTACTTCGCTTGTATTGCTCCTGCTGTGACATTCGGAGCTATCTACGGCAAAGCTACAAACAATTACATCGGAACAGTAGAGATGATTCTGGCTACCGCATGGTGTGGTATCGTTTATGCTTTGATTGGTGGTCAGCCAATGAGTAAGTAGACGTGATTTCTTGTGCTCATCGACTTCTTCCAAGTGAGTGTATCTTCTTACAAATATCTCCTCCTTCTCGCTTCTTTCAGTGATCAATGGTGGTACAGGACCAGTCTTGGCCTTCTCAGAGATCCTCTACAAAGTTTCCAAATCTATGGACGTGCCTTTTCTCACTCTGAACGCTTGGATTGGAATGTAAGTCAGCTCTTTTCTGCTGCGTGCTTGTATTATCACTCCTTTTCAAATACTCACAATATTCTTCGCTGCAGATGGGTCGCCATATACATGTTTATTGGGGCAGTAATGGATCTGAATCGCGTCATCGTATTATGCACTCGATTTACTGATGAGATATTCAGCTTTTTGATTTCCTTGATTTTCATCATTAATGCTATTGGGAGCCCATTCAGCGACGTCGGTGTTATCCATTACTTTGATATGAATCACAAAGCACATGATGCGTATGAAGATCAGCCGTTGTACTCTCACTGGGCTTCTGCGTTGCTATCTTTGATCGTTTTTATTGGGACAACTCAAGGTAAATTGAGAATGCCTCGTCTATCTCGACTTTGATCCAACTTGTGTATTGTACGTTTTCTTACAACTCTCTCTCTCCTTGTATGCTTCTTCAGTGGCATTTCTGCTCCGCAAGTTCAAGTTTTCACCCTTTTTACCCAGTCAAGCGTGGAGAAACACCATGACAGACTTTGCTGTAGTGATCTCAATTTTGATTTGGTCAGTGATTGGAAATTCTTTTTCGGAGATTCCCATCGAGAAGCTAAATGTACCCAGTAAGTTCGCCCCAACCTTTCAATGTTGTGACGCTAGTTGTACTACCAGCTGGCCAAACGATTGCTATGGGCAAACAGATCCTTTTGGACCTCGACCATGGGTTGTGAACCTCAGTGACTTGAACGGAAAGACATGGGTTCCTTTTATGGCAGCCGGGCCTGCGCTATTGGCGTTTGTGCTCGTCTTTCTTGACGACGGAATCACCTGGCATCTTATCAACCATCCAAGTCATAAACTCAATCATGGAGACGCCTATAATGTGAGTAACTTCTCGTCCTATTTTTGTGGTATGTGATACTTATCGATTTTTCGTCCCTTTGTACATAGCTCACCTTTGCAAATCAAATTATTCTTAGTGGGATACAATCGTTGTCGGTGTGTTTGTTTTGATCAACTCAATGCTTGGCCTTCCCTGGCTTGTTGCAGCAACAGTTCGTTCATTAAATCACATTCACGCGATGGCTGAAAAACTCCCAGATGGTACTTTTGTTTCTGTGCACGAGACGAGGTTGTCGAATCTAGGAATACACGTACTCGTCTTGATTACTATCTTTGCACTGGATGTGCTCAAATTGATTCCCGTCCCAGTTTTGTACGGTGTATTCCTATTCATGGGTCTTGTTTCGTTGGGATCAAATC
This sequence comes from Skeletonema costatum, assembly GCA_018806925.1. Lineage (NCBI taxonomy): Eukaryota > Bacillariophyta > Thalassiosirophyceae > Thalassiosirales > Thalassiosiraceae > Skeletonema > Skeletonema costatum. The sequence continues at coordinate 107,543 of JAHBBA010000654.1, read as the reverse complement.
AATTCTGGGGACGCATGTTGATGTTCTTTATGCAGCCTAGCAAATATCCAGTGCAACCGTATACTCAATACATGGCTCCAAAGAGGATGCACCTATTCACGGCTATCCAATTGTTTTTCTTTGCGGCACTTTACGCCGTCAAAAGTATCAAGGTGATTGCAATCGCATTTCCTATTCTGATCGCGTTGTGTATCCCAGTTCGAATCTACTTATTGCCAAAAATCTTTAACGAAGACGAGCTTATCTTAATTGACTCCGACCCCAACACGGTTAAGATGTGGATTGCGAATAAAGAGCAGGAGGAAGAGCTCCTTCTTGGTGGCGAAGAAGGCGGTGATGAGGATGATGTGTCCAATCATGACGAGGAAGAAGGAGCTATCAAACCACCAACTCCTGTTGCTGCAGCACCTGCTCGCCATCGTAGAGTGAGGACAGTGTCGATGCCAGCTGGGCATTTCATGTTCAGCGAGCAACCATCTGCGTTGGGTCCTCAATTGAGGCCTCAAATGGTACTTGGAGGCGATGCAGTCTTCAGAAGAAGTCTTACTACTCCTTCGAGCCAAGAAGAAGTGTCACAAATTCAGGATACTGCTTTGGAAGGCATGGATTTGGCAGCACCGTCCAGCTCTAATACCAGCCGTAAAAATCGTCCTCGACCATCTCGTGCACAACGTAGGGCTAACTCCTGCCCTACGCAGAACATGATGTTTGAGATTCAAATCGACACGGGTATGGGCCGTATGCAAAAACCTCTCGAAACGCTGAATGAATCTGTTACCTCCTCCCGAGCCCCAGAACTCTAATTAGCCGGTCTATCTGTGAGCTAGTTGCTAGAGGAGTATTGAAATTGTTGTATGTTCTGTTGCAGAGGTTTTTTTCTTTTTGTGGAGGAGGTGGTGAATAAGATCTAACGAATCACTTTTATCCAAGACTAAGTACTCTACTTTCTCAGCAATGTATTGCTAGTAGTGAAATGAGTTCATCGTAGCAGTTGTCCGGTAGGTCTTGTGATCGTAGCATAGTGTGGATTGTTTTCAACCAGCCCCATCGCCGTTGTTGATTGATGGGAGGGCGATTTTTGTACTAATTCCTCAGTAGCTTCTGTGTAGGATTTCGGACGTCACTTTCATCGGCTTTCATGTTCATGCTCATGCTCGCGCGCTTGATTGAGAGCTTCCATTCTTCCACTTGGACACTTTTCATTCACTTCGATGGCGACGAAATAAAGTAACGTGGCGGTGATACAAAAGTATCATCTAAAATGAAGTACAATATCGTGGCTCTACAACTCTTGGCGGCTGCCGCCGCCATCAGCAATAACGGCGGTGTCTGCGCCTTCACCACATCATCAACAACCCAGCATCCGGCGATATCATCCCCAACAGCACAGAATGGAGTAAGAAAAGGATCCGTTATGGCCTCTGGAGGCTTTGGCAAGACCACTGCTGGAAGTGGTATGTCGAAAGGTAAAAAGGGTATGAAGAAAAAGTCAAGGAGAGCACCGTCTTATGAGCTTAAATCTGGAACCAAAATTCAAGACGTGCTTAATCCAGACATCTTCGCTGACCCAAATACCATTGGAAACCATCAAAACACAAATCCGCAATGGTGAAATATGCGTAATTCGTAACGCTTTCATTCCAGAATTTGCTAGCGCAATGTATGAAGAGCTTGATGATACCGATGCATGGTCAAAAAATGAGGATTATTTCAACGATGGGTATGGATTCAAACACAACAATGTATATTCAAAATCTGATTTTAGTCCACTATTCTTACAAGCCAATGAGATGTTTGAAACAGAGGAGACGAAGGAATTCATGTCCGAGTTGACTGGAAGGGATTGCTCGGGGGAAAGTGTGGGTGCACCAAGTTATTATGAAGTAGGTGATCATTCCTTACCCCATACGGATCATGTTGGTCAACGCTCGGTAGGTGAGTAAACAAACAACTGATTGTTTCGCTTTGCTGATTATTTACTAAAACTTTGTGTAGCGTACATTTGGCACTTGAGCAAAACATGGAAGGCTGAATATGGAGGCGGTCTGTATTGGGCACCTGAGCCCCTTGCAAATGCGTACTTGCATGCAAGTTTCAATACGTTGGTCCTTTTCTCTGTGACGCCATTCTCGTCACACTTTGTAACTTCAGTAAGTCCAAAATCAAAGGGAAACAAACGATTGGCATACAATGGCTGGTGGCACTCGTCATGGGTGCCTAAGCCGACTGATCCGATCGAAGAAATGTTGGCGAGTCCAGAGCAAAGGTTGACTCTGACTCATGCACAGATTCAATCGATCAACGATATGTTGGATGATCCCTGGGCTCCTCGGATACAACCACCAGAAAGACATGAAGCAGTTGTTGATTTGAGAAGGAATATTATGGAGGAGCTATATCCTGAGGCCAAGTATTCTCCGGTAGTGTTGAATTGAACAAATGAGTCTGATTACTCCCCGATCGGAGTATGGTAATATCCATCTCGTACATGAGAACTAATCAGTATAATAATTACAATGGTTACAATATTATTTAGCCAGACACCTTCATTGGTGCCCCCACTTTGACCCTCTCCAAGCTCGTCTCCGTGGATGGCTGTAGGTTTTGAGGAGCTCCAGTGGATTTTCTGCCTTGAGTCGAGTCCAGGATAGGTGAAGGTCCATGAAAATTTTTTGGAATTCGCGCGTCCAGCGCGAGTTCGCGAACTCCTATATCGAGCGGAGCGAGCGTTGAGCCGTCAAAAGAGAACAACCATGGCGGCGACTACTAGATACTACTTAGCACATCGCAGGCAAAATACGTAATACCTTTCACCCCTATATACGAAAGCTGCTGCGATCTTCTATTATTAATAATTATCAGTGGTCATGACACTAATACCTCACTCGACTCCTACCTCGACCGGTCGAATCCAATCTATGGTTTACCTGCAGCATATGCGCTCCATGGTTACAAGCACATCCGTGCCAAGAAGGCAGTGTTCCCCAAAATAAATGCGCGTAGTCTTGGGAATGTAAACAAGGAATCTATGGAACGTCTTGTTGATGCAATGTTTGAAATAAACATACCTGAGTTTCTAAAAGGTGGTACTCTACGATCTGTGGTTGATATATGTGCTGCTTCGCTCATTCTCCACTACCCCAAAGTGTGCAGGGATTGTGGCCCTACGAACCAAATTGCTTCTAAACTTGAAGATTGTGCCGAAAAAGCCAAGATCGTCTGCGCCGGCAAGCCACTCCTGTCCCATATTGACGTGCTGAAATTGTACTCCGCCGAGATCAAGAAGCAGTTCGACGAAGATGTGAAGAAGAGTGAGATGGGCGATGTAGCTGAGGGGGAGAATGGATCGATCGAGCTGCTGCAAATTGCTGAAATTTCAAGCGATGTCAAAGAAATTAAGGAAAATGAGCAGCAGTTGATGGATGAGCTGAATATGTATAAGCAAGCATATGAGAAAGTCAAGCAGGAGAATGAGCAGCTGAAGAAAGATTACTATCAGAAGGATGCCATGCTCAAGCAAGCAAACAGCAAATTAAATTTCCTCCGCGAGAACAGTTCACCGGTCCGCCCACTGAAGCGCCCTCGAACCAATGATGAAGCAGAAGGAGGAGATGATGATGTCGACACTCCTGTCTCTACCGACGACGTTGGCAGTAATGAGAATGTTGCCGAACCTCCGCCACCACCTGCGAAAAAGCAACGAAATACAAACCGCTCGGATTCAATCAATAGCAGCAGTACAGGAGATGCCAACAAGACACTGACTTGGGCTCTCACGCTAATGGCAGATGGCAATCTCTTCCATCGTGATCAAAAACTGGACATTGCTACAATCCCGAACGACATCTCCAATAAATCAAAGATGAGGCACTGTTTGACGCTCATTGACTTTGCCGGAGACTCATCTGATATTGAAAAGCTCTACTCCGAGGAGCGTGTTGGTCAGAAGATTGGAACTCTGACAGAGGCTGTCAGTCGTTTGGTGACGGCAGCTATGGACAAGCTGCATGAATTTGAAGGAACTACTGAGGGGGCTAGTGCTCACACCGAAAAGATTCTTGGTCTTGCCAAGCGTATATCAGACTATCGCAACAAGATCAAGAAAGATCTTAGCATGGCTGAAAGTGTTGGGCAAGTTCCATTGATGGAACTTAGCGAGCTAAACAGAAGGAAAGAAGAAGCGGCGAATGCACCAAAACCCACAGCTCTAGATAAGTTCTTTAGAAGGAGCAGCAAAGATAGTAGTAATAATGATAAATAGGCCTCATATCAATACAGGGACTGTTGCCTTAATATGTAGTGGTAATGCAAACGCACATGCAGTCTCATTACATACCTAAGACATGTTACAAATAAGCTGAAGTAAAAGATGGTTATTACTGATAAGTTGGAGTTCGCGAACTCTATTGGGTTATGGTCCCTACTTCTTGCGAACTTGTCCAACCTTGCTTGAGAAGTTAGCTGCGTTCGCGATGGAGAGGAACAGCCAGAGGAATCCGGAATCCAAAATATCTTCACCATGAGGCCTGGCCTTGGCCAGTAGCCTAAAAGTAGGAGGAAGCTGCTGCGCAACAATAAGAGGGGAATTGCATCTCTTCTTGTGCCGATCTTGTGGTGGCGGAGGCTAGCAAGTGGTCACTATAATAATGATATGATGATGGGGAAATACTTCACCTTTTTGGCCGCCAAGATAATCCTAGGGAGCCATGTCTTATCCGTTGGTAAGCTTGGCATTCTCCCGTGTCGCCTACACTACCCGGCGGCAGATGCAAAACAATAACTTCGAGACGATTTCTACGATTGAGCCGTTTGCTTTACATGTAGACACAAACGGCGAGACTCTAGCCAGCTCATTTAATCCAGTTGGGCCCACCAGACTTTCTCTCCGCTATCACTGTTGGAGAATCAATCCGCTCACATGGCAAGAATATCACTCGGTTATCTTCATCGCCAGATATTTTTCTTGCAAAAGAACCTCATCACTGAAGAAGATGGAATAATATTGATGCAGGCAGCACAAGTTCAGGGCATGAAGGTTGCCGGAACAAAGCAATCTGGAGAGAATACCGTGCGAAAGAATTCATATTTGACTTGGATCGACCCATTTAGCATAGTCACTGCTGACGAAGGAAGAGATTGGCGAGATGCTCCATTGGTGGCAAGGGACACGATCTTCAAATCTCGATCGTGTTTCGCTCATGATGTAATGAACGATAGTATGAACAATGCCGAAATAGGCATATGCTTCGCTGAGGACTTGCAAGTTGCAAAATACGACAAAGATGGAAGATTTGACTATCATCACGATGGCTACTCGAGGTATTTGACAGTACTGAGCTACCTCAATGGTGTAGGTGGGACTTATTTCCCGTTTGGAGGAATGAAGGATGAGTTAGAAGGGATCGACTTTACCAATGAAAATGAAGTTTCAGTGTTAAGCTTCAAGAGGCAGCTTGAGAAATGTGGGATATTGATAGTTGGCGAAGAAGGATCTGATGCATACCTACAATCCGCATTTATGAAGCCAAAGCAAGTAGTACAAATTGAAGCTGGAGACGCGATTGCATTCTACAACTACATGCCGGGAGGAGAGAAGGATCTACGACTTCTTCATTGTAGCCTACCAGTCCCCAAGGGAAAAGTGGATATCAACCGCGTGGTTTAGGAGTGATGCATTAACTGGGACCATTTGCTTCGTTCAAGAAGGCACAGCTTTTTGAATCATTTTCATGGTGGTGCTCAGTGAATTTCGTGCTTCTTGACAAGTTTAGTTTCACCGTCATGTCCAATCTTTAGCACTCATATTAGGAATATATATAGTAGATCACTTAGCTCCATATTATTCTTGTGTAACATGCATTTTCCTACAAATTCTCCTGCCTATCCTAATCTCTAAACTGTACTTCCTGTAACGTTATCAAACTCAATATCGCAATTCAAGCTGGTCGCCCAACTCCTTCAATTCTTCTTGAATCTTAGTCCACTCAAAATTAGATGCAAGAGGCTCGTATGCAACCGATCTACCTTCCACAGTAAACAACTCAGTACCACCAAAGGGAGCTTCTTCATGCTTCGTTTTCATATTAGCAATTGTTAATTGGTTGCGTGCGAGAACAGATGTGAGTGTTGTGAAACAATTCCTGGATTGTCAGCTCCACTGAGTTTGAAGTTCCGGCGACTGTGTTGTTTTCGCGAGCACATGCATTTTGTGTTGAACCAACATATTTAGAAAAAGCGACACAAATATTAGCATGCATAATATAAGTTTCACACTGTACTCACATGCAATTGTTGGAGCAACAGTGGCATTCTTTTCCACAGATTCCAAACACTCAGTCTTCATCCCTTCCACACCACTAGCTAGCTGATCCTGCAAATCACCAACGTCCTTTTCAGCAATATCAACCTGCATCATCAACGAGAAATGTCCTCCCAATAGTTGAGCACGTGACTCTCCAAACATTACCACCCTTCTCTGTGGACGATGCGCGTCACGTCGGCGACGATGCCGGGTCTGTCGGCGCCTATAGAATGGATGACTACCACCTTCTTCGCTGGTGCAGAGAATTTGTCGGGTTGTGATAGATGTATTACTTAAAAAACTATTGACATGTTTCGAGGTGCAAAAGAATGAGAACAGTAAGTTGCCGAAGAACCAAATATGGGGGATGCATGAATGTGAGTCTTTCTGACCCTTACCTTTGAGCAGATCCACCGAGATGAGGGGATGACAGCCGCGGTGTAGAGTGTTGTTGGACAGTACCATATTTTCTTCTTCTCGTCACTTGTGGTGGGTGGCGTTGTTCGCTCTCGGCGGCGTTGTATGAGGGACTTCTTCGTGTAGGAGTGATGAGCTTGAAGAGTGCTCTTCGTGCGTGGAAAAAGTTGACATCAAAGATACCGAATCGGCCCGCCATTTTTTGGAAGATATTTAATGTATATGTCATCGATGACATTGATTGTTGCAATACTCAAGAAGTTAGACCCACTCTGTATCGTAAGCAGAGGAGCAAAACCATAGATTATGGCTATTAGAATAATAGCGTTGAAGCGCTGCCGACGATACTGCTTCCGGCAAGCGCTCCCTGCTAGCTACGCCCACCTTGGTCCACAAGCTGCCAATTCTCGTCCCTCTCTGCCGATCTATCACAACCGGCATCAATCATTCCATCACTCTTCGTTTCATAATGCAAATGCACCACCATCCGAAACATATGAACCAAAACATCCTACCAATGTAAAAATCAACATCAACGATCACGTAAAAATAGTATCGCTTGGTCAGGGAATCATCAATGTTGTTTTATCACGCCCCAACAAGTTAAATTCGCTATGTATACCAATGTTTGAAGCAATAGCCGAAGCAGCATCTAGATTACGAAATGATAGAGAATTGAACAAAGATCTACGAGTTGTCATTATAAGTGGAGAAGGGCGAGCATTTTGTTCCGGTCTTGATGCCAAGGGTGTTGCTTTATCGGGTCCAAAAAGTTCGCTGGATAAATTATTGAAACGACCATCTGGCTATGGCGGGGACGACGGATTGGGGAACTTGGCGCAAGATGTTTGTTATCTCTGGAGGAAATTACCAGTCCCTGTTATCGCCGTACTTCATGGGTATTGCTTCGGTGGAGGACTACAGATAGCTCTTGGCGCAGATTTCCGCTTTGCCACCCCCGATTGTAAACTTAGCATTATGGAATCGCGATGGGGCCTCATCCCAGACATGTCTGCATCAATTGTTCTACGAGAGCTTGTGCGTATGGACGTAGCAAAAGAGTTGACAATGACTGGACGGATAATTAGTGGATCGGAGGCAGAGTCGCTTGGCTTGGTGACAAGATGTGTTGACGATCCAATGGAAGAGGCAATGAAGGTGGCGAGAGAGATTACTGCAAGGTCACCGGATTCAGTTGCTGCAAGTAAAGAGTTATTCCAATCAACCTGGATGGTAGAGGATGATGCAACTTGTCTAGAAAAAGAAACAACGTTGCAATTGAAGCTGATAGGAACTTGGAATCAAGCAGCAGCTGCAGGGACACAGTTTGGAATCAACCTTCCGTATTGGAATAAGTAAAGAGTTAACATTGTGATAAATGATCGACTTACATACAACTGCACATGTATGTATTACACAGGACCACTTTATTTAGCTTTGACTTTCCTGAAGGAAAAACGAAGAACACCGAAACAGCTGTGTGACACAAGAAGTGTCAAAAAGCACATCACAGGTACATCACAGCAGCCACGAATCTCAAAGACTTCAAAAATTCCCTCCACGGAACACGTTGCCTCCATGTCGACAATACGTGCGTAATAGCCAGCAAGGGAAGAGCATAAACGTCAGTATTATATAGTCGATACATAACAGCAAAGCTAGAAGAAGTTCTGCAGCTGTTGCTGCTGCCTTACTGATCTATCAATCATCGAAATCTGTACAGGCACAAACTTGACGTAACCATCATGCTCTATCTGCGGATAGCAACGCTGCTGCTGGTTATAACAACCGCAGCAGGTAACCCAGACGACCACAATGTCCATCACATAGACGATCCAACAATCATAGAGGCGAACAAAACCAAAATATTCACCAACATCAATGAAAACTATCAGTCATCCTCCAAAAGTCTCGACGCGGTAGCAAAACGGCTCGAGGAAAAACGAAACGAGCAGCGATTGAAAATGAGAGAGTATTGGAAACAAACATTTGCAGAGATCAAGTCATCAAAACCCAGTAGTATTTCCTACAGAAGAGGATAAGATAAAGAATAGAAAATCGGGGGCATACATGTTGGAGGCTTGGAAACAATTTTTGGATAGCGGTGGCAGCAACTACTCCATTATTTTTGGAGGAAGAAGAGGACCGCACTTCATTCAAGCCGGTTCTGAACAATGTGACAAAGTTAGTGGCTCCACGTCGCTTTGATGGGGTTCAAACATGGGATAAGCAGCTGCAACAATGGTCTGAGGAAGTGTCTGTGTACTTGGCAGAAACAGAGTCAACGTTGAATGACTTGTTGCAACCGAAGGAATCTTCAAGTTATGACATGAGTAGTTTTGGCGTGTCATCTGATACATTGGGGAATCTAACTCGCAGGGAAGACGGTTTAAGTGATGGACACGAGATGAAACAACACAAAGACGCATCATCATCAGGAAAGACGAAGTCATCCTCCTTTTCTGAGCGTCTTGGAATTGACAAAACCGTCACTCCGATTCCGCCCATAACGCTAGCTAATCTGGATCCCAACCTTCCTCCGATACCCAAACCTCGTGCAGTCACTCCTGAGGATGAAATTCTACCCCATACCAACATTGCCGACAAGTCAAAAAATATTTGGATAGTAACGACAGCCTCTCTGCCCTGGATGACAGGCACGGCGGTCAACCCACTCTTCGAGCTGCTTACCTTTCCACCGGTCGGAAAGCCGCTGGTGGATCCGTCACCATACTGCTACCCTGGGTAGAACGTGATGAAGATCAAAAACGCATCTATGGGAAAGAAAAAATGTTTGAAAGTCAAGAAGACCAAGAAAAGTTTGTTCGGACTTGGTTGCGTGATACGGCGAATATGAAAGAAGCAAGTGAAGACTTGAAAATTCGATGGTATACGGCATGGCAAGAGGTATTAGAGAATAGTCTGTACAGTATGGGGGATCTGATTGGATTGATACCCGAGGATGAGTGCGATATATGCGTCCTCGAAGAGCCAGAACATCTTAACTGGTACCGTGGCCCTGGAGAGAATTGGACTTCAAAGTTCAAACACGTCGTTGGTATTGTTCATACCAATTATTTTGTATACGCGACGGAACAACCAGCAGCATTTATTCGTGCACCGGGGATGAAGCTGTTAGCTTCGTGGATGTGTCGTGCACATGTTCATCGACTCATCAAACTGTCTGGAACGCTGGGTCAATTTGCTCCGGAAAAAGAGCTTGTCGAGAACGTCCATGGGGTGCGACGATCGTTTATTGATGTCGGAGAGGACCTGAGAGGAAAATTAACAGCACCGGATGCCGACAAAGATCCGATCTTTAGTGCGGATGCTAGCCCGGCTGTGTACTTCATCGGAAAGATGTTGTGGTCGAAGGGATTGGCGTCGTTGATGGAGTTGATCAAGTATGCCGAAGAGAGCGCTGGCTTGAAAGTGAAGGTGGACATGTACGGTGGAGGCCCTAACAAGGACGAAGCATCGGAAAAAGCTCAGGGTATGAGTCTAGACATGCCCTTTCACGGACCAATCGATCACGTTGAGCTTGGTTGGACTCACAAGGTATTCATCAATCCATCTACGTCAGAAGTGCTTTGTACAACAGTGGCCGAAGCATTAGCCATGGGAAAATTCGTCGTTTTGCCATCACATCCAAGCAATGATTTCTTTTGTCAATTCCCAAATTGTCTTCCCTACTCAAACAAAGAGGAGTTCGTTGGTAACCTCTACTACGCCCTCACTCACGCACCAGAACCAATGTCTGAAGAATACTCCTACGCACTTTCTTGGGAGGCAGCGACTGAGCGCTTCGCGGCAGCTGGATCGGTATCCGTCGCAGAAGCCGAAGCGATGGAAGAGGCACTATCATCTACCGATGCAGGGATCGACATTATTCTTCCATCCATAAAGATCAACAAGGAACGAAAACAGCTCATTTCACGGTCATTTCGGAAAACACGAGGGAGGTATAGAAATTTCAGAACACGCCTTTCACAAGAGATTATGAAATCAGATGTTCTCCCTAAGGAACTGCAGCAACGCTTAATAGCTGAACTTGACAAGAGGCTTGATGTCGATCTTGATGAGCTTCTGGATTCCCCAAAATTGCGAGTCAAACTTTCACCGGCCAAGTTGGATAAACTTCTCCTGGATCTTTACGATGGTGTCACTAAAGGACCTAGTGGCGACGTTTTCAGAGTAATTGGCGGCGGAGCCTGTGTGGGAAGGCAGCATCAGTACCAACAACAGGTAGCCAAAACAGGGTCCCATCAGCAGTCAAAGCCACCAACGTTTCTTGACGCCTCAGTACTTAACAAATCATCACCGACAACGTTGGTCACGAAAGCACTAAACCGCAATTTACCTTACAACGAAGAGGAGAAGATTGATGATACTACCATTACAGAAAACAATAGAAAAGAAGAGAATGCTCCCAAAATGTCACTCTCTTGTCATAGACCAAGGCAGGTGCAGGCTTCTTCTTGGGGAGTCAGGCTTGTGCGGCATGGGAGCTTTATCCAATCTAGACCTCCTCAAACACGATATGTGCCTCTCATTTAGATGGCACTAAATCAAATATTAGGATAACAAATTTAGTTTTTAATCCTTCACAACATTACCATCCCATTGCATTGCAACAAAAGCTTGGTGTTTCACCCGCTTGCCAGCATGTACTCCTACCAAAATACGCCCCCAGGAAACCCAAAATTACACACAAATACAGTGTCCACATTGCGGAATACGTGACGTCATCACAAGATTTTTTTCGGAATTCTCAAAAAGAAAGAGCCCTTCACATGAACGTGCAATCCGAAAATTTGCCCAACATCACCACACACGACAGCAACAAAACACAACCCGAAGTCAATAGTAATCCCATCATCAACCATGAAGTTATCCACCCTGGCACTAGCCGCCCTCACCATGGGCACCGCCCATGCCCAACAGGCTGAATTCTACAAAAAAGTTAGTCAACTCCGCGGTGCTGAGACACCTACCGCTCAACAAGGAGGAATCACAGATGACTCCGATGACATTGATCAGAATTTGCTAAACATGTGTCAACAGCAGGACGATGCATCCTGCAGCACTCATGAAGAATGCGTTTGGTGTGATTGTGAAGCTGTTCCCTCATCGTGCTTTTCAAAGCAAGCTGCGCATAAGCTGCCCGATCGTGTGTACTCGTGTGCCTTCTCATCTTCGGATGTCGCCGCCACCGAATCCATTTCGGAAAAGGTAGAGGAGGCAATTGAAGAAGCGGTGGAAAATGTGGAGAAATCTTGGCAGGCTACCGCCGAGAAGGCGACCAAGGTGCAGAGTTTTTTGATGGAGGGAGTCGAGTTAAATTTGGCTACTGATGAAGTTGCTGGAGATTTCTGTGATGCGTCGAGCCCGTTGAGTTTGGCTGGTTACATGAATGGTGAGTTTCTATATACTGCATCGTTCTATGTAACATCATGCAGCAATTTTCCTTCATTTATTTTCTTCATTCTTCTCTCTAAAACATGCTTTTGATCTCTATTATCTACACAGTCAAGGGAAGTAAATTTGACACTGAATCAGACAAACATCTCTTCTTTTGGATGTTTGAAAAACGAAGCAAGAGTCTCATTCCTGACAGTGAAGCCAAGAAGGAAGACAAACACAGGGACGTCCCCCTAGTTGTGTGGTTGACTGGCGGTCCCGGCTGCTCGTCTTCTCTCGCCCTTCTGTCTGAGAACGGTCCGTGCAGTGTGAATGAGGATGGGGCAAGCACAAAAGTCAATCCATACAGTTGGACGGAGTCTGCACATGTTCTTTGGTTGGATCAACCCGCTGATGTTGGATACTCTTATGGACAGGGAAATGATTCTAACGAAGAGATGATTAGTGAAGATGCCTACTACTTTTTGCAGGCCTTCTTCAAGAGTGACGAGGGTAAGAAGTACAAGGACTCTCCCCTGTTCATCGTTGGTGAGAGTTATGGAGGACACTATGCCCCTGCTATTGCACACAGGATTTGGTTGGGTAACAAGAACGTGAAGGAGGGACTAGAGAAATTGAATCTCGCAGGAGTAGCAGTTGGTAATGGTCTCACTGATCCTGAGGTACAATACCAACATTACTCTGAGATGGCGTTCAAAAACTCACACAATATCAAGGTCATTTCAGAGACGGAATATGAAACGATGAAGAAAGCGGAACCAATGTGTACAAAGGGCATTGCCAAATGCAACAGTGGAGATAGTACGATCGACGCATTCGCATGCCAAGCCGCTTTTATCTATTGCAACACTGCGTTAACCACTCCATACAGGGCTACTGGCCTCAACCCCTACGACATCCGCAAGCAATGCGGTGACAATCCTCTCTGCTACGATTTCTCTCATGTTGAGAAATTCATGAATTCTGATGCTACCAAGAAGGCCCTTCATGTTGATGGACACAGCTCTACTTGGAAGACTTGCAACATGATGATTAACATGGAGTTCCATTCCGATTGGATGAAGGACTTTGCACCCTACGTCGCCGACTTGCTGAATGATGGCATCCCCGCCCTCATTTACGCCGGAGATGTTGATTTCATCTGTAACTACCTTGGAAACCGTGCCTGGACACTCAATTTGGAGTGGGGTCACAAGGCAGAGTTCAATGCCGCTGAGGAGAAGGACTGGAACAATGGTGCGGGATTAGCACGAACTGCGAATGGACTTACATTCTTGCAGGTCTATGATGCTGGGCACATGGTTCCTGCGGATCAACCTGAGCATGCGTTGACGATGATCACCCAGTTCTTGAATGGAGAATCGTTCTAAGAACACCTTCTCTACTGACAACCTGTCTTTGTTTCTGTCTACTGGTACTATAATTTGACTATAAGTCTGTGTAATCTACAAAACATACTGAGCAATATGAAAGCGTCTAATTACATAACCATTCTTACTGCTCAGTAGCTTTCCATTGATTACAACAACATCCACCATCATGACGTGGATTCGAGGGCCAGCAATTCGAGTGCGGAGTGATCTGCACCCAATCCTCGACTCTTGCAATGATCAAACACGCGTGGACAATTATCACACAGTTCTTGAATGGATGATAGGCATTCTAGACTGATTATTGACATTCCATTTCGTTTTTCTCTCTACATTTCTACTTTAGCTCTGTAACATAAAACACACACACACACCGAAATCTAACTACCAAAGAGACTCTATACATTCCACACAACAAGAATAATACGTCCTCAAGGCAATAAGAATTTAAACACAAGGATACAGAACATAGTTCCAATAACACCTCTAAGCAACCAATCTCCAACAACGTTAGATTGAGGTTGAGGAACAACTACCGTGCTACCACCACCATCCACTAGCAATGTCGTGTGCTCATCTACCACCACAACTGGTGCCTTATTACTTTGCTTCTTCGTCAACAAAATATCATTAAATCCCAACCCCTCCTCTTCATCCCCCTCCTCTTTTTCTCTACAGATTGTGGCGTTAGCTTGGGACGAATTTTTTTACGTGATGATTTCTTGTTTTTCTTCTTTTTATTTACCGGCTGCCACTCACTCGATGGTTGTTGTTGTTGTTGTTGCGATTCCTCCTCGTTGCTAATATGTTTGATAATATCCTGATACGCAGCATTGGTAGTCACAACAGGAGTCTCCATCCTCCCCCCTTTCGCAGTAGGCGTACTATTATCCCAATCATCCAATTTCATTTGAACCACGGCCAACTCGGCCTTCACTCCAAACCACTCATCTGAAAATTTGGGAAGTGTCGTGATATCTTGTTCGAGACGGTGCAAGTCACTAAAGAGTTTGTCTCGTGGGGTTGGTGGTGGAACTACCATGATGTCTCCGTAGCCGAGGCCATCTCTTTCGAGATTGTCGTCGTCAACTGCTGGAAGTGTTAGCACTGGACGTAGTTTTGGACGGGTTGACTTCTTTTTTTTGGATTTTGACGTCTTCTTATTCTTGAGGCCGGTGGTGCCGCCCGCCGCCTGCATGTTGGCAGTGGCTATGGCGTTGTTATTCACGACGTTTTCCATGGTGTTGGGATTGATGATGCGGTTATTCTCTATGTTGTTTTGTGTGGTGCGTTTTTGCGTCCTTCGGGCCATTTTGTTTGAATTTCGATCGAGCAGGAACGGCATTTTCCCTTTCCGATGACAAAGAAAGTGACTGACACTTTTTAAGACTTCAACCTCGCATCAAAAACACATTTTGATTTTATGCCTCGCAACATCACCGCACCAGATGCTGCTGCTGCCCTCGCTGCGCTCTTCTATCTGAGGCCCTACGTGATGCAGCAACAGATTCAAACTATAGTATTCCTTCTTCAAAAATCCAAGAGCACTCCTCCATGACGTCGAAATTGCTGCTGTCAATTCTGCTAATCATCACACTACCCATCACATCAACTTCCATGATGATGTCCTCTGCGCGCTTGGCTGGCCAACGTGTCGTCGTGACGGGTGCAGGTCGTGGTATAGGTAGAGCTCTCGCTCTTATATGTAGTAGAGAGGGTGCGAATGTTGCAATCTTGGTAAGGATGGTACATGATGTACACATGATGTGTCTGCTTATTGTGCTAGATTTAATGACAACTGCTGATATACTTTTCCACGCTAACTTGATTTATTCATACG
The DNA here is from genome assembly GCA_018806925.1 of Skeletonema costatum. Lineage (NCBI taxonomy): Eukaryota > Bacillariophyta > Thalassiosirophyceae > Thalassiosirales > Thalassiosiraceae > Skeletonema > Skeletonema costatum. Next base: position 92,194 of record JAHBBA010000654.1, on the reverse strand, counting down.
CACACAATAAACATCACAGTCAAGAACACAGTCGGAATTAGAAGAAACTGCATCACTGGCAGCATCGAATTTCAAAGATGATGACTGCCCTTCAATGAGCTTACATGTTGCAGACGTAACAAATGTTTCCGAAGTAGAAGATACAATTGCAACCATCCTGAAAAAGTGGGGTGGGATTGACATATTAATCAATAACGCAGGTACTTCACAAAAACCCAAAGGAACATTGGAAACTCTCTCTGCAGACGATTTACGCACTCTTCTTGATTTAAAACGTGGTGGGCGTTCATATCGTTACGAGTGCTGTGTTACGTCAGTCAATGCTTCCGACAAAGAATGGCAAAATTATCAATATAGGTTCAAGAGCAGGAAAAGTTGGATACCCCTCAAATTCACATTACTGTGCGTCCAAATTTGCACTGGAGGGTATGACAGCTGCATTGGCGGAAGAGCTTCGAGATAAGGGTATTCAAGTAAATAGCTATGCGCCTGGCTTGGTGAACACGAGAAGTTTTCCAAAGCCAGAGGGAAGGAAGGGAGTGAGAAGTGCAGAGAGTATCGAGGATGGTTTCTTCACCGTTCTTGAAGGTGGTGTCACTGGACATTATTTGCATTCGGATGAAGTGGATGAGGCTAGAGAAAAGGGTTTTGAGGATAGTGCTGCGCTGAAACCGATAGGAGAGGCCATCTTTTCTCCGTAGTGCTATGTTTTATCTTAAACAAAAGATGGAATTATTATACAACCACCAAACAAGGATACTTAATTTTATGAGCGTACATATAACATCAGGGCAAGCTTGAGCTCTCGAGAAGTACATCGGCTACTTTTGCATGAGATATGGTACCTGAGTTCAATATTGCGCCATGGTATGTATGTATCGATTTCATTACATAAATAGGTTCACTAAGGTTGGTTGCTCTACAATAATTTCTTTTCCAGCTTCAATAAGCACGCCCGGTTCAACACATTGAGGTGGTCCGCAGTTCTGCACACTGGTTTAGGAAGATGAAGATGCGGCAAAAGACTTTCATGCTTGTTGTAGAACAGTTGGTACTGTTGGTAGTGATGGTTAGAGTGGTAGAATAGAAGTGATACATATCATATGTCGCGTTTCTAAGCATGCCAAGGGACATGATATGAGTGAATAATATACTTCTGTGAGACTGCTTCTGTGTTCTGTGTCGGCGGCATCTTCTCGTTACTCATGTGTGTCACTCAGAAGCTGAGAAGCCTTCTCAATACTCCCTGAAATCCCTGAGTTGCTAAGAAAGCCATAAGTCTACTTCAGTATGCTTGCCTTCAAGTTTTACGAACTCAAGTACCTTGTTAACGCTTCTTGGCTTATGAAGCATTCTAACACAGAGATATGAGGGGGCAATAGATACAGATACAGAAGATAATTAAAGTAACAAGAGCGCGGTCAGAGGAAAGAGATTGGGGATAATTGTGCTGAGTTGAAAAACAAGCACTTTCCTTTGCACTAATAACGAGGCGTCTAAACTAATTTAAGGATTTCTCACTCTTCACATTTCATTAAACGCCATAGCCCTACGGTTCACTTGTGTTTACACAAACACAAACAAGGCGATGATGGTAACAGACGCTCCAACAATGATAGCAGATGCGGAAGAAGTGATCATGGCGCCGCTGGGTGAGCCCATGGGGTTAGGTGTAGTGGTAGTCGTTGTTGTAGTAGAGGTGGAGGTAGAGTTCATTTCAATGTGGGTCTCATCGTGAAGAGTAGAACTTGATGAAGAGCGCTCGCAAACAGTCGCGCTGAGGCAATTTGGAGGAACACAGCTGCCTCCAGCACCGAAATCGTTGCACTGAGCATCTTCGTCGTTGCACTTGGTGATGCAGTTGCAATTAGGGAACTGGGTACGCAACTCATCGCAAGTTGTCGTCTCACCAAACATAGACCCTCCACCAGACATGGATCCTTCAGAGGAGGTGGTGGTCCCCACAGGAGGGATGGCAGGGATATCAGGGACTCCAGCGGTTCCTGTCCCGGTTCCAGTAGAAGTAGTTGGGTCAACCGTGCCTGCACAATACTGGCGGCCGTTGCTAACCTGACCCACGTTGGGGAGGCAGCAGTTCAATGCGTTCATTCCATCAAGATTAATATCGGCCGTCGTGGCATCTTCATAATTAGAAGGGCAACCGACTGCAACGTCCGCGTAACAGCACGTGGCTTCAAGGGCGGTGGCTGTACGAGCGTTGGCGCCTAGAACAATTGATGCGAAGAGAGAGAACTTCATGTTTCTTTTGATCGGGTTGAAAGTGGGATTACAATACGTGTTATGTGTTATGAATGCATCAGTTTGTGGTTTTGGTTTGTCGGGCGGCGTGGAGATTTCTGTGTTTTCCGTGCTTCTTTTTTGACAGAGTGACATGAGAAATGAGAATGAGTGGTGAAAAATATTCCCGTATGGTACTGAACGTTGAAGGCATCCAAGCGAGCAAGGCAGGGACCTACATCATAATATTACCCATGAGATAGGTTCCCAATTATGTGATTTTGGTTGGATCATTATGCTATCATTATGGCATGTTGCATGTTGCATGCTGCATGCTTGTATTGGAAGGAAGGAGAGGGCAACGACACCACTGGAGAGAGCAGTAGTTGGGCTCTCTCATAACACAGTACAGCAGCTGAGGAGTAGCCGATGCTGAAGTGATTCTTCTTCTTCTTCCCGTTCCCGGTTGAGCAGAGGAGGAACATATTATAGAGTTTATAGATCAAAATCACAACCTCACGATCACCACATAATATCATAATATCATGGACGCCAAACGCCTGCAAGCAACCACGTTGCTAATCAAGCGTCTTCACGCTGACTACCCCACGAAGGGATTCAAAATATCTCCAAGTATCGACTTTGTGACCCAATCCAATTCAGGACTAAGCATCGTCGCCAAAACAACGCATCAAGAAGGATGACATCCTCATTGTCATCCCTGAGGCTGCTCGCTTAACTGCCAAGACAGTCCTTCCTTCTAGTTTCTTAAAGAAGCTCAAGCGAGATATTGCCAACAAATCACAGTTCCAAGAGCATCAGCAAATGCTGAATCCTTCGGACTACTCATTGGCGGTCGCCATGATGAAAGTATTGGGGAGAAACGCCAAAAACAACAACGATTTTCATGTCTGCATGTCTCAAACATGGCCATCGGAGGAGACGATGAAGGACACATCTTGGTTTTACTGGGATGTGGCATCGGTGCAAAAGGTTTGGAATCGCTCTGGCATGTTCAACATCTTCGAAGAATTACGTGCTAATGTAGACTCGACGTTCGACAATATCATCTACCCCATCTTGAGAAACAATCCTGATGAGTACATTGACGAATCTCTTCCAAGCAACCAAGGTGCTGCTGCAACTCCAAAGGATAAGCTTTACAACACGTTCCGTTACTCGCTTGCTTTGCTATACTCTCGTGCCCACGAGTGTTACGACGACGACGAACCATCTGGCGAATTAGTACCAATCGTTGACTTATTCAATGGCCACAGCGACAAAATTGACGAGGCAATTAAGAAAGGAAAAACAAATGAAAAGAGTGTCATTAATGTGAATATTGTCAGTGGGAAATGGCCATTCATACGTGGCAGTATGTTCCGCAATGACTGCAACTTGCCATGCTCGGCTGTTTACGCAAATCGTGACATTGACGAGGGTGAAGAACCTAATTATCTCATACGGTGATCTGTCTCCTACTGGATTCGCATTCAAGTAACGGATTTATCCCGATGGATTTCATCAAGCATCATAACATCATGTCGGATGTTAGTATCTTCTGTGACCCCAAACTGATTCCAGACGACAAGATGCGCAGAAGGTGTTTGGAAAGGAGTGGCTATCCATTGGACGAGTTCAAACGCAACAAAAAGTTGGCTCTAGGGCACTTTACCTGGCGCGCTGATTCAGTTGAACATTACATGAGAGGGTACGAGTCCGAAGTTATTGGGAGCATGAGACACTTTATCATTGTGGGATCGTGTGAGCTGATGAAAGATGAGCTCAATAGAAATTATTCCACTGGGAAACTTCGTGGAGCTCTTTACAATTCTGAAGCATTCCGTCGCCTATACGATTTGTTTGATTACAATATTGAAATTCTTGGCGGTGATGCGACCAGTGCTGATGACGCAGATAAAGCTTCTAGCCCAGACACACCATCCTGGGAGAAGTGTTGCCTGCTTGCTAGAATTACTTTCAGAGAAAGTCTCTTGATGTGGCAGCGAGCAGTCGCATTGAAAGCACAGGATGCCATTGACAGTGCTCCCATGTTAGCTATCCAATACGGATGGGAAATTCGAAACTCAGACATGCCCTCTCTCGAAGGCTGTCAAGTTTGCGGTCGATCATATCCAGAACTTAAATGTGCCAAGTGCAAAAGTGTTGGGAGGGAAGTTCAGTATTGTTGCCGCCGGCCACCAAGTGCTGGGCTGGAGAGAACACAAATTGGTTTGCGGAAAGAAACTATGAGATGTTTTGAAGTATTAGCTGGATAGGAGAGTAGGAATGGAGTGTTTGTTTGCATTAATGTCGGGAAAGTGAAGAATTTAGGTGGGTGCTTACAACTTGAATTCAATTAGAAAGAGATATGTAAACCATTACATACTAAATCTCACTTGTTGTTTGAATTATCTCCCATGTGATGTCCACGTGATACTTTGTATGAATTTTCTCCACGTAGCTATTGTTGGCAGTGGCGTGGAATGCTGAGAGAGAAACCTACAGATCTGGACCCATGTTGCATCTGCATAGGCGGCATGGGATACGAGTGCCAGATTCAGTGGAAATGCAAGATATTACGACCAAGACGACATCCCAATTCAGACACAATAGTCTCCGCCTTTGTCTTGGCATCATGTACTGCCTTGCTTCTTGCTTTCCGTAAAATATCTTTTGGATCAGAAATGGAGAAAAGGATATTATCTATGACATGGTTGATTCCCATTGAGACTGCCTTGTCCAAAACAGTTCCAGTCTTCTCAATATCACGTATCCTAATCGTCAAATGTGATGATGCTCTGTAATCCTTTCACTTTCTCCGACTCTCCTTGTCTGTCGTAATTGTATCTTGGATGCAAGCGAAGGCTAGATGTCCGAAGATCCTTATCTTGAAAGTGTAGAAGCTTCAGTTGTTTCATAATGCGGTCCCATTTCTTGATTGTTGCGATTGAGAGCATCTCTGGCAGTTTTACCATCACTAGTTACGCCGAGTGTAATGGTAGCAGTGTCAGGTGCTGCTGATACTGTGCCTTCACCTCGAACAGATATGATGGCCGGTGAAGGAGGATGATCCTTCAATTGACCATTACAGGCTGTAGCTGTAGCTGAGGATGAGGCTGAAGCAGCCAACGGCAATAGGACAAACGAGAGAACCAATATTTGGAACAGTTTATGCTGATTCATATCGAATACTTTCATGCAATATGCGCCCACCGTTATCGTTCCAGCGGAGAAGCACGGCTCAAATTGGTGATGGCAGAGACTGAAGACAAAAGTCTGACAAAAGTGCAGTCCTCATCCGTTTTGTGTCGAAAAATGGTATCTTCCCCCATCGCAAAAAAGGTTACGGCAATCTAAACTTTAGTACTAATTCCGTGTGGTTAATCAGCCTACGATCTACTTTAATATACAGTAACCATTTATAAGAATCACCTTTTAGACCCACGATGACGATTTCACAGAACAATCGTAATCAATCAAAAATTCGGCAATGACTTCCGTTCGATCGTAAGCGTTAGCCACAAGTGCAGTACGTCAACGCCATCACAAAAAGAACAAACATCAATCACCATGAAGCTCTCCGCCCTCTCCCTCGCTGCCGTCCTTGGCTCTGTTCAGGCTCAATCATCAGCCACCTACATCAACGAGGTACAAATTATGGACGGGCATCAAAAGAGAAGCCAAATTAAAAGCCCTTTGCCCCACACGTGAGTTCTTTGATGTGCTGGATCATCTCTCTCGATAATGGAGTTCCTTTGCCCATTGAGAAGCCCATAGTTGCACTCTATCGCTTGTGTTACATATCGTTCAACCCTCGCTCACTCAACCATGTCATATATATACACATGTTCTTTATGTTTTCAGCTACCTCGAAAAGGAAGACCTCCCCGAAAACTTCTCATGGGACAACATCGATGGAAAGTCCTACCTCACCAAAATGCTCAATCAACACATTCCCCACTACTGCGGATCCTGCTGGGCACACGGAGCCATCTCCGCTCTACAAGACCGCATCAAAATCGCACGTGGGGGCGTCGGACACGATATCAACCTCTCCATCCAGTTCATCTTGAATTGCGGTGCAGAAACTGCCGGTTTCCTGTCACGGTGGATACCATACTGGCGTGTACGAATTGATTCATCAAAAGGGATACATCCCCTATGAAACCTGTCAACCATATTTGGCATGCTCGGATGAATCGGAAGAAGGATTCTGCCCTCAAATTGATAACTCTTGTTCTATGATTAACACTTGTCGTACATGCCCTGGCTTTTCTGATTCTGGTGGACATTGTGTAGAGCTTGACTACTTCCCTAATGCTACTGTAGCCGAGTGGGGAGAAATTGGCGATGGTGAGAACAATCCATTTCATATTTTTGAGGATTATGTGAAGAAGACTCATATGATCAAGGCGGAGATCTTTGCTAGGGGACCCGTGGCGGCTACAATCAACGCAGATCCGCTTCGCAATTATCCCATGAAGGATGATAATACATTTTGGGAAGGTGGTGTGTTAGATGATGATAGTGCATCTACTCAGACCAATCATATTATCTCAATCACTGGCTGGGGAAAAGATGACAAGAGTGGCAAGGATTACTGGATCATTCGCAACTCATGGGGCGAGTATTGGGGAGAAATGGGATTTGCAAAGATTGCTGCCGGCAAGAATATGCTTGGTCTTGAAGACAATGTCGCCTGGGTTACTCCTTCGTCTTTTTACCATTCAGAACAGTCTTCCTTGTAGTGAGGATGGAGCAGAGTGTGGCGGTATGCCGCAAAAAACTGACAAACCCCCTGCTGCTGGCTTCAATTGGTATGGGCAGAAGTTTGAATACGTTTGATCCCAGTGCCAAGTTCTTGGAAAAGAAAGAAGCGAAGGAAGCTGCTCAGACTAATCTTCGTCTTTCCAAAAACTAAATAGAAACACATGGGGGTGTTTCCTTACAACATTGTGATGAAGTTGCTGTGCTCTTTGGTGGTGCACTGACAACTCTATGCTGCGTTTTGAAAATTTGTCTAACATAAATAGTAGAAATCTTTGTTTACATTACAGTTAGCGTCTTTACACATTTATTGAGTGCACCAGACTAGTGACAATCCTGATAGAGTCTCAATAAACCCAACCGAGCTCCTTTAGGGCTTGAGCAACTTTCAAGAAACCAGCCCTGTTACATCCTTCCTCCAAGGTTCCATCTTCTCCAGCATTATCTTTCATTTGCTGATAGATTCCAGCCATCATGTCCTTCAGCATGGCATCAACCTTTTCTCTCTTCCAATAAGTCCTACTGGCATTTTGACTCATCTCCAAACCACTCACACCAAACACCTCCAGCATTGGCTGCCTTACCAGGAATATAAAGAACGTCACGATGAGCTCGTAGCACCTCCTGTCCTTCTGTTGTCACGGGCAAATTGGCCCCTTCAAATACACCCATGGCTCCTTTTTGAATCAACAGATTTGCTCCCTTCCCGTCAATCTCATTTTGAGTGGCACACGGGAAAGCAAAATCGACATTCAAGGTGGGCAGTGTCCAAGGTGAGTTGATCTGGAATGTACTTGCCACTCACGCGTGTATCCAAGGCACTCAACTCTAGCTCGGTTCCACGGTTTTTTGCCAGAATAATTTGCTCCAAGTCTGAATGTGGTCATGCCTTCCTCAAACACGAGCACACCATTGGAATCACTCACACATACAACCTTGGCCCCAAGCTGAATAAGCATTTTGGACGCGAATTGTGCCACATTTCCGCTGCCAGACACTGCACAACGTGTTCCCTCCAGTGATCGCTTCAACTTATCTTCGATGGCATGTTGCGCCATGTATACGGTACCGAAACCAGTAGCCTCGGGCCGAAGATGAATGCCTCCAAAAAGTGGACTCTTCCCTGTTAAGACTCCTTCACCATGCTTGTTGGCAAGTCTCTTGTAGGTGCCATACATGTAGCCAATTTCTCTCCCCCAACCCCAATGTCACCCGCAGGCACATCTGTAGACGCATGCAATATATCTACATAGCTCCGTCATGAATGATTCACAAAAACGTCGGGATTTCACCCTCCGACTTTCCCTTGGGATTAAAATCACTTCCTCCCTTGCCTCCTCCAAGAGGCAGGCCTGTCAAGGAGTTCTTGAAGATGTGTTCAAACCCCAAGAACTTGAGAATACCATCGTCAACCGTGGGATGGAACCTGAGTCCACCTTTATAAGGTCCAAGTGCAGATGAAAATTCCACCCTCCAGCCTCCTATTCACATGCTGCACACCTTGATCATCCATCCATGGCACATGAAAAGGAGATCGTCCGCTCAGGCTCTGTCAAATAGAGGAATGCCTTCTTGTAAAAGTTCCCATTGACTGGAATCGCTGAACAAGGGTTCTATGGAAAGTGCCATTTTCCTCTACGGCTTGTAGGAAGACGGGTTGGTGTGGGTACTTTGAGCGTAGGTCTTTAGGAAGTCAAATTTGGTAGGGTTTGTGCATGATTGGGGATTATTGGCTTGTGTGATTGTATTAGTAGTAGCTGCTGCTGCCATTTTAGTTGTCGTTGTTGTTGCGTGTATTGATTGCAGATTGTTCATTATGAAAATTATGAGAGCAATCAGAGCTGTCGTGGGCTTCAGCCGACGCAGTTGATGGAATGATGGCATCATATTCTGATTCGAATTGGTCTTTAGGCTTCGCAAATTATGACACGAAATGTCAGTGTATTGTTGTTGTTCTGATGCAAGCTCAGAGAATTCAGCCGTTCCCGATGAGCTTGTTTGTTGCAAGATGTGTAGGTTGGCTTCGGGTTCGGGTGCTTGGGCTTGTGATGCGGATTGCGGGATTGCGATGGAAATTTTTGCGAATTCGCGGCGCAGGCGCGAATTCGCCGTCTCCCGCCACGAAAACGCGAACGGCGAAGCGTGAGCGATGACCCCCTCAACCTCAACTCAACCACCATGATGTGTGTCATCCTGCAACAAAAACAACCCCATCAACTCTACTACTACATAACTCAGCTACTATGAAATTTCACAAACCTGTGATCAACTTCCTCGTCCGCCACAGTGGCATTTTTGGACGCCGAGCCTTGCCTAATGGCGGCGGCAGTGGCGGCGGCGTCGCCCTCCGCCAGCAGCCCCACCTCAAGGTGATCAATCGGCGTACAATTTGTGGAGCGCATACCGGAGGTCACGAGATCTCCCCGCTCCAATAGCTGCTGGTGAGCTAATTGATGAGAGTGCGTACGAAATCATTAGGGATTTGTGTAATTTTGTATCAACAAGAGCCATCCCCATCAATTTTGATGAGAATTTACAACGTCCTGCTAACTCCGACAGCACGAGGATGCTTAAACTCGACACCCTTGAAAAATACATCGGAAAGGTCATTAAATACTTTCGAGAAGTCTACCCCGACCACCCGGATTGGAAGGATTTAGATGATAACGATCAGAAGGCCGTGCCGGAGTGGTGGACGATGCTGAGGCCGAAATTGAAGAGGGCGGTAGAAAGATATCAAACTACTTACGAGGGTGATGGACAATTTGGATTGCATGAAATCCGACCGTTGTATTCTGATCTCGGTCTCGACGATGAAAACGGCAAATATCCACTGCATGCATGTGATCAGAAGCATGTGTTTGTTCATCTCATCAACTTGCACCCTAATTTGCAGAAGGTTGCCATTTTAACGCAGTTGCAGAAGCAATTGGGAGGGGAGGGGAGGCAAAGTTTCAAACATTTAGGGACTGGTTGTTTGATTATTTGTGGAATGTGACGAATACTCCGTGGAAGGAAAAGAAGACCATCCAAGGTTATGCAATGCCTCGTGTTGCAGATGAGAAGTGGTATGCGGACTGGTACTTTATTATGGGCATGTATGGGATGTGTGAGAAGGGCCTTTATCGCACTCCCCAACAAAAGAGCGCGGGGTTAGATCAAGTTGTCTTTCCATTGCTTCATCAAATGAAGGACGAGCGTGCTTCAACCATGGTCACCGAGACCATTCGATCTGCCCTACCGGCCGAAGTGATGAATTTTTTTTCGGCGAAGTCTCTTCGTCAAGCAGGTATTAATCAAGCTGTTCTACATCCATCCATGACCCTCTTCTTCTACCTCTCAGCTATTTCTGGTCATGATATTGATTCTTCGACGCAATATTACTTTGACCCCACCGATGTGGGAAGGGGGCTTCCTACCATCAATGCTCTTCATGGGAAGGTGGATTTGAAGACCCCTGTTGCCGTACCAACCCTTGAAGCTCTCGGCGCTGGTGATCTCAACTCTGCATTGAAGTTAATGGACCAAGTCTTCCAGTGTAACATTCCAAGTTTTGATGTGGGTGGGGATTTGTACATTGTTAAGAAGACTTTCCTTGCATCACTGCTGATGCATTTCCCTGACTTGGAGAGAGACTGCGGACGACTCAACAGAGTGAGCCAGTCTTTGTTTGACAATGCAACGAAGGCTGGGATCACTTCCTCTTCTTCTCCTACTCTACCTGTTCGACAAGTGTTGGAGATGTGGTCGGCAAAGATCAAGGCACAGTTCAAGAAGGACTCGGAACTTAATATCATGAAGGTTTTAGATCCTCCAGGGCAACAAACTTATGCTACTGTTGCGGCAATGGCAGAGGATGTGAACTCTCTAACGAATGCCGTGGAGTCTCTAACGAAGACTGTGGGAGATCTTAGTGCAAAGTTCAATGAAATGGTGGACAAGTGTGTTCAGCAGGAAGCTTCGATTAGTGTTCTTAGCGCTAAAGAGTTTGCCTTACGCGAGGAAGTGCGACATTTGAGAGTGTTGGATGTAGCTCGTTCTCAACAACTGATGTCAACGCCAGAAGGTGGGAGAAGCAACAAACGATCTCGCAGTGGTCATCCTTCTGCAACTGCCTTATTTCAATCTGATTCAACGGATTCAACGGATACTACTACCACCACTGTTACTGCTGCCGCCGCTGCCGCTACTACTACCACCAATGCAACAGAGACTGCTGCTGTGACTACCGCTGTGGCAGCACCCACTCGCGTTGCTGCTGTGAGTACTTCCACCGCCTCACCCGCTGCTGCCGCCACCGCCGCACCTGCTCCTCCTCCAGCCCCTGCAAGAAGTCATACCATCCAATATGGCCACACCGCTCATCAAAATGCCACAGGGGCGAACTTGTCTATGAAGGATTTAACTCTTTGTACTGCTCTTGTTCACTTGGCAACAGCTGGTGCGTTCAGGCTTCACTCCGAGTTGGCGAAGGCTGCTATTCCCCGCAACACATTCAGTGAGGTTAGTCATGTGAAGTATAACTTGGAGCTTGTAGGTTTTGTTGCTCGACAAGACGATAGGCTTAGAACCGACATTGATCTTCTTCGACAAGCTCCGAGGGACCCCAATTCCGAAGAAGAAATAGCGCTTGACGATGCAGGAGGTAGAATAGAAATGGCTTGTCGTCAGATGTTAAGTACTTTGGTGCCACCGAAGTCAAATGTTGCTGCCAAATCAACTGTTTCTGCCTTTTCCCGGCGAATAGGTAATTACAAAGAAGAGCTTAAAGAGGCAAAGAATTACAGTGGAAAATGGAGTGACATGCGCTTAATTACTCGAGAAGAATTGGCCAATGAATTAGCCCAGCGTGAAGATAGTACATAACAGGATCTAGAGAGTTTAAACTTAGTGTCTTTTGTCTTTTGTTGAGAGGGTCTTAGGTCATTTGTCTTACACTATCAAGAGGTTGATTTACAAAAGGGGCTCTACGAATTTTGTGTGACGTACAGACTATTCGTCAGCTTCGGCGAATATGAACAAATCTCTCTGGAAATGAGGTTCGAGACCCGATGCGACATCGAACTTGGTAGGTAATGTGTGGGAACACGCGTCTTGTTCCTGCTTCAGCTCCAGCCGCTCTTGCTTCTTCTTGCTTGCAATGCAATGAAACAGCTGCCGCAGCGACCACAGCAGTCATAAAGATTTACAGCACAGCAACAACAACAACATCAATAAGTAACACAAACGAGAAGAACACCTATCAGCTAATTAGCAGCAAAATTAAACAAGCAATGCGTCTATCTAATCTTCCCAGCCTTGGCCTGGCATCCATCCTCTTCAATGCCCTGCAATCTACTGCTCATGAACCCATTCTACGCGGTGGACAACTCCCTATTCCAGAGGCGCCTTCGCCAGAGTTCGGAAATGAGCTGCAAGATACTCCTGTCGTTAAAGATCTATACCTTGATACTTTCCAACTCGCTGGATCAAACTGGAGAGCAAGTAACATTCGTGGGGCTCTCCTCGGATCGGATGCTGATGTGACCATGTTTTTCAAATCTATGACCTCAGTGGAAGGCAGCGGCGGCTGTAACCAATTTGATGCTTCATGGGATAAGCTTGGAACTCTTATCCAGATTAATGGTACCGAGCAACCTCTCATTCTGGAACACATGCGTGTTGAGGATTTGGCTCCTACTAGACGGTATTGCGATGGCATGATGGCGCAGGTAGAAAACTATTTCTTCCGTGGATTGACACACGATTCACTCTTCTACGAGTTTGACGGAGAAGAACTCACTTTATGGGATGCAGTAATGGGTGAAAATGGTCGTCAGACTCGTGGAATGTTCATTGGTCGATTTAATAATGTTCATGTTCCTAGCTGGGGAGGACAAAGTCTGGTTGGAATGACGGGCGAGGAAGCCAAGGCGGCAATTGAGGATATCAATCCCTCCCTACAAGTCCAAACTATTCCAGAAGGATCCATGATGACAATGGACCACAGATTGGACCGCGTCCGAATCTTTGTTGGAGAAGATGGAAACGTTAATAGGGAGCCACAGCGTGGATAAGAATAGTGTAACTGCATAAAATTTCCATCTATAAGCACATCGATATATGTATATGATACGCTCTGTTCAAATAATAGCAAGCGTTTGGTTCGAACAAGTTAAAAATGGGAGAAAGCTCATCTTCTTTGCGAGCTCCTTCGTCAAACACAGCCCATACAAAGGCTCCTTGCACCACACACATCCTTCTTTTTTGGAGCAATCCTCACTCGAAGAGGCAGAGTATAGACAATCAGATAGTTGTGGAGACGCTTGTTCTGCACCAGTTCTGAAGTTGTGGCTTAGTGCTCCTTGACGTAGGTTTATTCTTCTCTGATGATCATTATTATTTGTTGTGTCACTCTCCAAAGCCAAAGAATTTGAAGTTGCATGGCTTAGTGTCATGATTGAGACGACAACTGAGGCGATGCCAAGATGATGAGGACGCATTCTTCGCATCATGATGACGAAGGGTTTCCATAGATGAAGCTCCTATTCCTACAATGTGATACAACCAAGCACAGGAGTAAATAAGCCTGACAAGCATCATCGTTCGGAACAATTAGCATGCGCTTGCGCTTCTTTTTCATTTTGTTCTGAGAAGGAAAACGTTCTGTTTGGGGGCTGGAATGAAGTGTTGAAGCAATAATCGAGGAAGATTTTTTCTGAAGTTCTGGCCGCCACTTCCATATTCTTTCTCTTGAAATCATATCTTAATATTATCCTGTGGTATCGACAGCGTGCTGACCAGAACAACAATGCCATCAAACAGACCTTTTCTATACACACTTGCGGCGTTGCTGCTGGCTGCAAATGCATGTGCATTTGCACCCTCAAAATCATCACCATCGCTTACAAAGTCATCAACAGCAATCTACTACGACTTAAACGACTTACCAACCCACCTCCTCTCGGGAGAGTTAGTAGAAGGTTCCCAAGCAAAATTTTATGGATATTTTGCAGCTGGTAGTGGAGCGGGAGGTATCGGACTCGCTCAACTACCCTCAATGTTCAATGAAGCAGCTGCGGCACGTGAATCAGCATCGGCGGGAAGTCCGACAAAAGGTGGTCCAGCGCTCAATGCAGGTCCACTTGTTTCGTTATACTATGATAATGAAATCTCATTAGCGGATGTGAGTGATGCAATTAGTAAAGCGCCCACGGCTGACTTTATTTCGAAAAATAGTCAAAGTGTGAATTTCATGGCCTCCAAAGGATACATTGACAAGAATGATTTCATCAGAGAAATGAATAAGAAGGGGTGCAACGCACTAGCAACTTATTCAGTATTTGATGCAATATCTTCGGGCAAGGGAGGAATTGTGTCTCCTGTGGTATACGATGAAAGGATTGAAAAGTATAGACAGGAAAGCGGAGCAGGAGAGGTGGCAAGTTCCTTTGTAACTGATCTCAATGGTTTTTTGGCTGTAAAAGTTGGTGCATTCATCGGTTTAGTAGTCTGCTTGCTAGTGGATTTTGGCTTGGTTGCAAAAGCTGGAATTGAAGGGTTTTTGTCATAAACAAAATATCAATTGTTGTTTATAAACGAAACGTTTTTTGCTGTTTACACTATAATGTGTCGCATCAGTACACATGAAAAGTGGCATCTAAAATTGGTTCAGTCAGTCACAGGGCATTCATAAACATCATATATTCTTCCATTCCCGTCAACAGTTTCATCTGCTGCAGATGTCGGTTGCGTCTTCTTCACAAGAGATTGCCATTTTTGCTCGATCAGCTCCACCATTTCTTCCGACGTTTCACTCTTCAACTCAAATTCATACTCTCCGAAGCATTCGGCATAAGCGCACTCGACAAACCCTAGCTTTTCTTTGAACAGTTTGATTGAAGCATGATTGGTATCTTTTATCTTGACATAGAATCTACGCAGTTTCAAGGCTGTAGCGCCGTAGTACATCATCATAAGAGCAAGCTCTGTCCCCAGAGCTTTGTGTCTATGAGACTCAACTGCAATCATGATATCAAGTTCTGCTTGTGTCAACTCTGCTGGTGCTGGTGCTTTAGTTTGTAACATTTGTTGTTGCTGGAAATTCTCTTCATCATCAGAGTTGTAATCATCTTCCTCGGACAGAAATAAGTTGATATCTCCAATCATGGTGTGTAGTGTCTGCTCAATCAAATTCGGATAACTCTCTTCTTTTCTATCCTTTTCTATGCGGTTAGTAGGGATGGGAGGGACCGTAATCTTCTCACCAGTATCACCTAACTCCCCACGGCTGAGTAAATCTCGAGCCAAGATGATGAATGTGCACTTCTTCTCATCATCCCTCCACTCTTTCTGCATCTGAATCTCCTCTTCCATCGTCAGTGGCTCTGATCCCGTCATTTCTAGAAGAAAGGGATCTTGCATCCACTCATGGTAGTTTGGCAAGTGTTCTGGTCCTGATGGCGGCAGGTATTTGTGGATAGAAACATAAATTATGTTAGGCCCATCACGCAGATCATCATATCAATCGTTTGTGTAGTATCTAAAGCGAGCAATGAAAAGAAGGTGCAACTTACGATAGGGAACGAGGATGCATCGTTGACCCGAAAGGCATAGACCATAGTTGGATTTCATCGAAGGCGACTTCTGGGCTACTAGAAGATTGTACTTTGCAAGCAACAAGCCTCATGAGCCTTTTGCAGCATCAGTTTATTTTGGCGCGGACGTGATGGTTCCCGCACAAAATATCATCTGCATTTTCATAAAAAACCATGGTGGCTCATGCTGCGGTGGGCGTTTGACTTATGGATACTTCTTGTGTTCGATAATACGATCTGAATAGGACAGAGAAATGCAGTAACGGCGTCGAAGATAACGTCCACTTACTAAGGTGGTGGCGGCATTAGTCGGCGGGGTTCTATTAGAGATGCGCCATCGGACGACGCACCCTGCCGATGCCAGCGCTGGCTCTTATCATCACTTCCAGCAGTTCCAGCAGCCGCAACCACGTGGGACCAGAAAGCGGAAGAAAAGGCCAAGAATAGAATTGAATCATGGTATGGTAGCAACGGCTGGATGCTGCTTCTTCCTTGGATGCGTTGTATCAACAATCGTTTTGTTATGCTTCCTTCGGCGTCCACATGACGTGCATAGCCCATTTTGGCAACAAAAAGTAAATCTAGCTCAACATCTGCAGCGACAACAGCAAGAACAACGTAATGGCCTGGCTACAGAGAAATTGCATCTTGCTGAAAAATGTCCATCTTATGGATGCCCAATTTATCCCGTAGAAATGTCAAATCTGAATATTACATTCAAAGATTCATTAATAGTATCAAGCAATCACATCATGATCACACACATGAGCAATCGAAAACCTCCTGTCAATCAGGATAGAATTATCATGATTCCCTCATTCGCTGCGGAAAATTCAAAGATTGACGATAACAACAGCTTCTTCATCGGCCTATTTGATGGTCATGACGATCAAGGACATGAGATAGCAAGCTACGCTTCGACACAAATACCAGCCCAAATTGCCTCAAAACTTCACTATCAAGACAAGTCGCCCACTCCAAACGAAATGACAAAAATCATCACGGAAACATTCAGAAATGTAGATGCAAATGCTCCATTTATTGGAGGCGGATGTACAGCAATGACAGTGATCAAGATAGGTTCCACTCTTTACCTTGCTAATACTGGAGATAGCACACAATTCATTGCAATATACCATCCTCCTTCTACACTAGTAGAGGAAAAGAGCAGTCACAATGAAAGATATATTCACAACATGACAAGGCCTACAAGTGAACAACTCAATCTACAAGGGAGCATCTCAATTCACCATCAAAACAAATTGCACAAAGCCAACTTTCCAGAAGAAAAGTCTCGAATTGAGAATCTTGGTGGTAGGATACACATTCCGCCAAAACATCCAATGGGTTCTCGAGTGATAGCTCGCTCAACAACTCATCACGAAGACGTTGGGCTAGCAATGAGTCGAAGTATTGGGGACCGGGAGTGGACGGCTGTTGGAGTTATTCCAGATCCAGACGTTCAAGTTGTCGATTTGGAGAAGTTTTGGAATACGAACAATATAAGAACGAAAGATTCCAAAGTATTTGTTGTATTGGGAAGTGATGGTCTGTTTGATACTCGTAGGGTAGAGTTTGTTGCCAAGCATTTGGCATATGGATTCTTTGAATCATTCAAGAGTGACGGAGAAACCGCAGAACAAATGCTTACCGTCGGTAAAAAGCTTGTGAACATGGCAAGTCCAATCAAGTCCGAGTTTTATCGAGATGACATCTCGTTTGTTGCAAAGGTTGTGGCATTCTAATGCAATGGACGTGATTTTCTCCACACCTCCACACTGAGATTGCGTGCCATCTCTCTGCGATGTGCAGATATACGTTCATCCTTTAGAACAATACGTAATCGGTGTCGTCTTAAGTACCATACTAGGAATGAATCAACGCGGAGCAAACTCTTACTCTTTTTTTCGTATCTGGCACGTTGTGATCATGGGGAAGCGTAGCAAGATTGGGGTCACATCCGAAGACCTTGGCTTGTTGCGTTCACTCTCTTCTTTGTCTACTTCCTGTCCCAGCGCAGTGAGGATAGCAAGTTCATATTGCTCCTCACTCTACAACAAGAACGCTATTGTAGGGGTTTCCTTCCGCAAGACCTTCAGAGACTTCCGGTTGCTAGCGCAGGCAAGTATTTTCATCGTATTTTCATTTCTTACCTTTCTATTCCAGAGAATTTAGTTGGAAAGTCTGCTGTGAAACAAATTGCACAATGAAAGCCAACTGACTTCCCCTACCTACCTATCACAGCACCAAGGAAGAATCTCAGAGATATGTAGAAGCTTATGTTCCTGGTCAGACCGTACATCACGCTGTAGTCCTCGGTTTATAGAATCCGATCGAGGGCGCAAAAAATAAAAATCATGTAGAAAAAGTTTTATTTTGGTTTTGGCGGGCTTAATTTCGGATCTCTATAACCTCTGAGAGCTGGAGCAACCATTTTGTCCCCACAGATCGCAAAGTCGATTCTCCTTGCCTCCAGTGCCTGCAACGCTATGCACACAGTACAGCGAAATGAACATCAATAGCTGCCAATTTCAATGGGAATGCACCACTCAAACACTCTCTGGAGTCCTCAGAAAGGGTCTAGACGCGTTGTATCAGAGGAAAGGCCGTTTTGGCAGTAGACGGAGCTGAATGGACGCATCGTTCGAGTTCGAGCCGTTCGTACCAATCGTTTCCATTCTTGTGAGTCGTTCGATTAGCCCTCGTCGAGAGAAGGTCAGACGAATCGAACGAATGGAGAGACACATGATGTGTATCTAATGCGGCACTAGTTTCTCTTGATTCTTGCTCTTGCGTGTGCACTGTACAATGCTTGCATCTCTCATCGGATCATGTGCTCTCTAGGCTTAATGCAATCCTCTTAGTCGTAGCGACTAAACATATTAGGACGAATCATCTATTGCTTGTGGATTTCTGTCGAGAAACAAATCGGAATAAGCTCTTACGCTTCCTCCCAACTCTCCTCTTCAAGCTCCATTCTTCCAGCTCTTCGTGCCTAGCTATAAAGAGACGCTGATGTTTGAGTCGATGATCCACGACATCGAGGAGGACTCTAAGAAGAGTTCTGGGGTGCATTCCAATCGACAGAGTACCATATTGGTTGATGTCGTAGTGAATCAAGGTAATGACACACTGGAGGCAAGAGGAATCGCGAGAATCGACTTTGCGATCTGTGGGGACAAAATGGTTGCTCCAGCTCTCAGAGGTTCTATGCTTGAGCTTCCTTCCCTCCAAAAAATGTAAAATATCGCGTGGCGCAAAAATAAAAGGTTTGATGGCGCCATGTCGAAAGCTTAGAAACCGAGGACTACAGCGTGCCGTACATATCTAGCACGACCGCCGAGATTTTTCCCGCGAAAATTTGTGTACCGATTCCTATGTGGAAGTGAAAATCTTAAATAGAGGTCAAAATTATCACTTTTCCCCTCTTCGCCCATACAAAAGACAAATCACACTACCGTGCTAGCTACTCTAAACGCCGGAAGCGGAAGTGGATATGCCATCAAATAATGAAAAGAGCTAAGCAGCCGCAGCGGCATGGGTCGACATCGTCAAGGCCCAGCCACAACAAAGGCATTGCTGTTGAATTTGGAGGAGGAAATCATGACTCTCACTCTCAGGCTAGGGCGAAGAAGAAACATTCAAAATCTCTGGCTGCTAACCCACAGGGAATACTAGCCAAATCTTTTGTAGCTGGCATTGTTTTGCTATTGTTTATGGGTCGAACACATTTCCAATCGCAATCTACCACCACCAAGCTTAACCTAGAGCAAGCACTGCCAAAACTGGATCTCCCAAAAGATTGGCAATCATGGACCTTCAAACGATTCAAAACAGAGTTCCAATGTTATCATCGCCCGTCGTCCGCATTTGAACTCTACACTGTAGAAGATTTTCAGATGATGCGCGATACATACATTCAATACGTGGACAGGTCTTACAAATTCGATGACCCAGTCCCTCCAACTGAAGGTTATAGTCTACACGTCAAGGGAACCCCTCAGCCATATTATGCCAAAAAACAACATGTTGCCGACGGTGGTCAAAGAGGCCTCTATGCATCACGTGACATTCACAAGGGCGAGTTAGTCCACAACGGTACAAAGTCAGATGTGTCATTTCCCAACGCAAATGCATACCGTCGATTCTTGTTTGGTCTCCCCAAGAGAGAGATGGGATGTGATGTAACAGAATGGACTTGGACTCAACAACAGGGAGAGAATGGTCCGTTGAAACTCATGACGGGTTTTACCATCTCAATCTTGATCAATGAGGGTTGGACTGACGAGGATGTGAATGTCTTGCCTGAGAGTGATGTGTCTCCGCTGTTTTATTCGACACGTGATATTCAGAAGGGAGAGGAACTCCTCACGACTTATGAAACGTTGTACTCTACAGACCATGATGCAGTTGATGTGGAAGTGATATAAGAATAGTACGAGCAGGAATCAAATTGCAGTAGTTTTGTTGGAGCCACGTAGTTTGAAAATGATTAGTTTGATGCATAATTCATTCTTCCTGTCGACTTTTTGGACATGACCTTAGTGACTATCTCCATAAGCATTAGTAAGAGCTTAGTCTTTTATATCCCCCCTCTGCACAATAATGAATAAGTCCATTCCATAAATAAGTTTGCGTGTGTCTGCTTGACAAGATGGTTCAGCATGTATCAACGATGCTACAACATCGTATATGGAGGGTGACTTACTTATGAGAAGTCTGTGGCACCGCATTCAACTACACTTTCGTGCCTAGCTAAGCCGCTAAGCCGCTAAGCCTATAAGCATACACAGGTGTTAATGGCCCATTATAGTTAGAGTTGCTGGTGTCAAAGAAAAAAGTAGCCTTACGCGGCTCACCGAACACACTGCGCTTGCATCGACGATGAAAAACAATGACTCTGTCGGCCTCATAAGATAAGTGACGACCTCGTAGGTGACCAGATGAGGTCCAATTTGGGATGGCCGCGAGCAACACTCTAGCACGATATCGTATCTACCGCTGTGAATGGAGCAATCAACAGCTTCTAGTGGCCCATGATAGTTGGTTACGATAGTATGGAAGGATAAATGCCACTACTCAAGCTCTTTATATGTGCATCAGCCATGCTACAGCCTCGTAGGTGACCTGATGAGGTCCAATTTGGGATGGCCACCAGTATCCCAGTATCACATTGATCAACCATATCGTATCTAGCTGTGAGTATAGTAATGAACAGCTTCTAGTGAACCATTATAGCCGGCTACGATTGCATAGAAGGATATTATATAATATGACACTGCGCTGAAGCAAGATATTGTAGAGGAGTTGCAGCAAGCAAC
Organism: Skeletonema costatum; assembly: GCA_018806925.1. Taxonomy (NCBI): domain Eukaryota; phylum Bacillariophyta; class Thalassiosirophyceae; order Thalassiosirales; family Thalassiosiraceae; genus Skeletonema; species Skeletonema costatum. The sequence continues at coordinate 71,289 of JAHBBA010000654.1, read as the reverse complement.
AAGCAACAAGCAAGCAAGAGCAAGAGAAAGCTTTTTTGCGGGAAGGAAGAAGCAAACGCCTCGATGCCTGCCATCCGTCCACAGCACCAGCATCCATCCAAACCACGCTAAAGAAATCCATAGGCTTGGACAGCCCAATAGGCTTATAATAATGAAGGGCAACTACAGCCTATGCCTTTCAGGTGGTCAACGACGCATATCGATTCCGTATCTTAAGTTCTTCGCAGCTGCATCTCAATCCTCGAGTCGTCGTCCATCATCAGCAGCACATCGTCTAATATCATCAAGATTTTCATCACCACATCTCCACCGACATCAGCAGTCATCACTGGCCAACTACAACGCATCGTGCAACCTACTGCTGAATTACCAAGGTTTCTTCATCAGGGGATTCTCTACAACGCCAGCCTCAACACCTCGAACAGCTCCATCCACAGATAAAGATGATGATGCAAGCGAACCAGCATCGTCAAGAAAACGAAATTGGAGAATAGCCAAGGAGTTAGGGCGACACGTGTGGCCTAGTCTTTCACCAGGAGCCGCTGATGACGAAAGAGATCATGTTATGGCCATGAAACAACGTGTCGTTGCGTCAGTTAGTCTTATGCTCGCCGGAAAAGGTGTCACTATAGCAACTCCATACATGTTCAAGGCGTTGGTGGATACATTGCCCAATTATCATCATCTTGCCGATTCTACAGCAGATGTAGCCAATGCAACATTTTTACCAGATACACTTGTTGAGAGCCTTGCAACTACAACCCTGGCTGGAGTTCCAGCTGTGCCATTTATTCTCCTGCTATCTTATGGGACATCGCGAACACTATCGTCTCTATTTCAAGAATCACGCAATGCCGTGTTTGCCAACGTCGCACAATCAGCAATCAGATCTGTAGGTCGGTCTACCTTTGATCACGTCCATAGATTAGACTTGCAATATCATTTAAATCGAAATACTGGTGCTCTGGGTAGAATTATCGAAAGGGGAAACAGAAGTATCAGCTTTGTACTAAACGCGATGGTCTTTAATACTGTCCCAACTATCATCGAAGTGAGTGTCGTGACGGGATGTCTATATTACCAATTTGGTGTCTCACATGCGTCGACTGTATTGGCTACAATTGCTGCATATGTGGGATACACAATTGGCATTACACAATGGAGAACCCAATTCCGAAAGGATATGAATCGCTTGAATAATAAAGCAAGTGGTAAGATTTCTGACAGTTTATTGAATTACGAGACAGTCAAGTATTTCAACAATGAACAACACGAGGGGGTAACTTATGAAAGTACTCTGAGGAAGTATCAAACGTCAGCATTACAAGCACAGAGCAGTTTGGCACTGTTGAACTTTGGTCAAAGCGCAATCTTTACAGTAGGGTTGACTACTATTATGTATCTTACCGCCAAGGATCTCATGGCAGGAAATGCCACAGTTGGGGATCTGGTGCTTGTGAATGGACTGCTCTTTCAATTGAGCGTTCCACTCAACTTTATTGGGTCAGTGTATAGAGAAGTACAACAGTCATTCGTGGATATGGAAGCAATGTTTGGATTGAGGGATACAAAGCCAGCAATTGTTGACTCGCCTAATGCATCCAAGTATGATCCGTCGATTAATGGTACATGCATCGAGTTTGATGAGTTGGAGTTTGCCTACTCAACTTCTTCTCGCCCATCCAAGTCTTCCGAAGAAAGCAATAAAAGAGTCGACACGAAACGTCCAATCCTGAAAGGTACAACACTCACAATCCCACAAGGAAAAACTGTGGCAATTGTTGGAACCAGCGGCTGTGGAAAGAGCACTCTACTTCGATTGCTCTACAGATTTTACACTCCTGACAAGGGTTCAATCCGTATTGGAGGAAGAGACATTTCCGACTACACAACAGAGTCGGTTCGAAATGCAATTGCAGTGGTGCCACAAGATGTTGTGCTCTTCAATGACTCCATCGGTTACAATATTCACTACGGAAATTTGAATGCCTCGTGGGATGAAGTCATTGAAGCGGCAAAAAAGGCACACTTGCATGAAACCATCACAAAATTACCCAATGGATACGATACACTAGTCGGAGAGAGAGGGTTAAAGTTATCAGGCGGCGAGAAGCAACGAGTATCACTTGCAAGAGCAATTCTAAAGAACTCGCCAATCTTACTGTGCGACGAGCCCACGTCCAGTTTGGACTCTCATTCGGAATTGGAGATAATGAACAATCTGAAAGATGTGAGCAAGGGTAATGATACGACAAGTCTGATTATTGCTCATCGGCTGAGTACTATCCAAGATTGTGATGCGATTGCCGTTATGCACGAAGGGAAGGTTGTGGAGTATGGTACCCACGATGAGCTCATTCGTCGAGGAGGAAAATACAAGGATTTGTTAATGTTCCAAAGAAGCCATCCAACCAAAAAGGACGATGACGAAGATGATGAATGATCCACATGCACTAATCATCGAGGGCAGAACTAATCAATACATAGTATAATGAATGGAACTAATTTATGCTATCTTCGTAATAAAGGGTGTTTCAATCCACTTTCAACCACCCTCGTGTGAGATATATAACAAGAGAGAGACAACTGATAAGTCTGAGATTTTCCAAAAATCCAGACAATAAAGTCATTTCCAAAGAAGAAATAGATGCAGGTTTACTTCGAGTCAGGATCTGTCAGATGAAAAAGTGAATAGCATTGGTTTTATCAGTATAAAGTGAGCAAGAGTGGTACAAGTCAAAAGAAGGATAAGAAGTAATGCACACTAGAGAACAACTCACAATCAAAAGCATCCGTGATACCAATCATTTTGTTGACTTCCTTCTTTACCATTCCACGCTTCTTCACCATGTACTGTAAAAGAAGTTATCATCATGAAGAATATTAGAAAATGACAATTGTAATCACACACAAAAGCGATAGTACACCCACCCACCACAGTGAAAAACACAGCAACAAACACACTCACCTCCTGACAAGCAAAGACATTATCAGTCCACCTCGTCGCCGCCTCAGTAACAAGCTTCAACTCCTTCTCCAAATCAGCAATAGCCTGAGGATCATTCTCCTTCAACTTGTCCAATTCTGCCGTCTTTTCTGCCACCGACTTGGCAAGCTCTGATCTCCGTGCCATTTTGGCTGCACGTGTCATTGGCTTTTCACCCTCATCATCCCCATTACCACCATCCTCCTCCTCCTCTCGACCACGCTTGGCATCCGCCAACTTAACCTCCGCCTCCACAATCCCCTTCCCCAAAACCTCAATCTTCCTCACCGTCTCCTCATGCTCCAATTGCCTCATTCGATCGGCCTTGGCTGGAAATGACCAAAAATACTTGGATCCACCAATCTTCTCCGTATCGACCAAATTATCATCACAGAGGGATTGATTGATATCGATGATGGAGTTGGCATTGACTCCTGCTTTGGTGGCGAGGGAGACTATTTCCTTTTCGGTGTAAACGTCTTTGGAGGTGTGGTAGAGGCCGGTGATGACTTTGCGTTTTTCTTCGGCGGACATGCGCTTCGTTTTGGTGGACATGATGGTTGTGATGATGATATTAGGTGTGAATGGAGGCAAGTTAGGTTGCGGTGATTGCGTCGATGGCAGTGATAATGGGATTGATAGAGCGATGGTGGATAGTGAGCTGATATATAGTGAGGAGTTTTTGCCATCGTCGCAATTCGCAAAATGTTCGATTTTTTGATTCTTGGGGAGGGGGCTGAAAAAGGGCACTTGAGCCCGATAACGGATCAGAGTCTGACCGCCCCACCCCAAGCAACTCAAAACTCACACACGCTTCCAAAAAGCTTCCAAATCACAAGCTACAAGCTACCATACAACCATGACGCTCACCGTATCCCTCCTCGACTACGGAGCCGGCAACGTCCGCTCCGTCCGCAACGCCATCACCTCCTGCGGCTACTCCATTATCGATATCACCTCTCCATCCCAAATCGATCAAGCCGATGTCATCATCTTCCCAGGCGTAGGCTCGTACGAATCGGCCATGACGGTACTCCAAACTACCGGATATGATAACGCTCTTCGTGCCTACCTTGCTGCCGATCGACCTTATTTGGGTATCTGCCTAGGTATGCAAACCCTATTCGAAAGCAGTACAGAATACAAAGATGATCAATCATCAGAGCTACCCGGCCTCGGCGTAATTCCAGGCCATGTCATCAAATTCGATGAAACGAAACGATCCGTCCCTCACATTGGTTGGAATGGCACCATTGCCCATCAAAGTTCACCAGCTATGAAGTACATCAAGGACCATAACGGTGATGAAGTGTACTTTGTCCATTCGTACTATGCTCCCATCACCGATGCGAATTCCAAGTGGGTATTGACACGAACGACATATGAAGGACAAGAGTATATTAGTAGTGTGCAGAAGGGGAATGTTTGTGCGACGCAGTTTCATCCGGAGAAGAGTGGGAAGACTGGGCTTAATTTTCTCAAGGGATTTTTGGAGGTGAGTGGTGTTATGGCTGGATGTGTATGTGTTCTTTGTATAGTGACGAGTGCATTTGATGTGTGTCGACTTACTTTGTTTCTTCTTCAACAACAACAACAATATATATAGTCAGTAGAAGATGGAACACTCTCCAATACAACACCAATTGCAGTAAACCCCATCGATCACACCGAACTAGTCAAACGTGTCGTCGTTGCACTTGACGTCCGATCCAACGACAATGGAGATCTCGTCGTAACCAAAGGTGATCAATACGACGTACGTGAAAAAGACGATGATGCCGTCACTGGTCGTGGAGGAGTACGTAATCTTGGCAAGCCCGTGTCGTTGGCAGCACGATATTATGACGAGGGAGCCGATGAGATTGCATTCTTGAATATTACATCATTCCGACAGGGTGTGATTGAGGATATGCCCATGTTGCAAGTTTTGGAGGAGGCGAGTAAATCTATCTTTGTACCGTTGACTGTTGGTGGTGGTATTAGGAGTTATACTGATCCAGAGAGTGGAAAGGTCTATTCGGCGTTGGAGGTGGCAAGTCGGTACTTCAGAGCGGGTGCAGATAAGATTAGTATTGGGAGTGATGCAGTTTATGCTGCCGAGGATTATTATGCAAGTGGTGGAAAGAAGACTGGTGAAACGTCACTGGAAACAATCTCTCATAGGTATGGTGTCCAAGCTGTGGTTGTGTCTATCGATCCTAAACGAGTGTATGTTGCGTCTCCCGAGTGTGTTGATAAGAAACACACGGTTGTTTCACTGGATGAGTCGCAGGCTGGACCAAATGGAGAGCGGTATTGCTGGTACCAGTGCACTGTCAAGGGAGGAAGAGAAGCCAAGGACATCTGTGCTGTGTCTTTAGCAAAAGCATCAGAAGCGCTAGGTGCAGGAGAAATCATGCTCAACTGTATTGATATGGATGGACAATGTAATGGCTTTGATCATGCCTTGATGACTGCAGTTTCGACCGCTGTCACAATCCCTGTTATTGCAAGTAGTGGGGCAGGCAAGGAAAGTCACTTTTCGGACGTTTTCAAAGCTACTAAAGTGCAAGCAGCATTGGCAGCTGGTATGTTCCACAGAAAAGAGGTGGAGATTGGTAACGTGAAGAAGCACATGGAAGCAAGCGGAATAAGAGCAAGGATAGTTTAAATACAAAGGGGCCAAGGTTCTATTGTTTTTCTTTAATACAATAGGCCAGTACGCTAATCTAAGATGCTATAAAAAAATGATGAGAAGATGTGCTGCAATGTTCAATAGCTAATTATTTTGGTTAAGTATGTATGGTTGAGCTCAGGAAGGAAAAGATGAAGAACACATATCGATGGTACTTGTGTCCACAAGTGAACACATTTCAATACTTGTGTTCTTCAGTCATTCCTCTTTCCATAACTTGACCACACTTGCACTCTTTTTTGTAGTTTGTACATCAATCAAGGCACCTTCATCCTGAAAAGAACTTGTTACGTGATTAGAACCAACTCTTCTTTACTTCCACCTTGCCACTGGATGATCCTTTTGGAACCTTCTTGAAACGGAACTTTGGCGCTCCACATGGAGGACACTTGTATTTATCAGTCTCCTTTGCCCAAGCCTCTGGTCCTTTTGTGTAGACGTAGCCGCAGTCTTTGCACAAATAATCTCCAGGTGATCCATCGTCTTTAGGTTGACCGAAGAAAAACAATGAGGTGGTAGATGGGGCTGTCGATCTTGTGGCTAGTGCAGATGCAGATGGAGCTACTTGGAAAGCATTTGCAGAGCCTACGAAGAGAAGGGAGATGATAGCGACTAATGTGGTGATGTAGTTCATGATTGAATAGTAGGGAGTGTGCGTATTGTTTGTTTACGGTGGTGTTCTTCAGTGTGATTGCTATTTGTGACTTGGTTGTTAATATATTTTAACCCTGATTAAAAATCGTTCTCAACGGTCCGTCCGTCAACCTAATTATCACCCTTAGATCGTTGTGTGGTGTGAGATTTTCTCCTTTGCTTTGCAACGTTTGTGGAGAGGTTCAGATACATGTCTCCTTGAGGTCTTCTCTGTAGTATAAATTCTACCTATTCCTACAGTACCTGGGCTACCTAATAAACAAAACTTGTATTTTGGGGGATTTGTGGTGCATGCAGTCAACACACAGATGCATAAATACTTTGTACTCTTCTTCCAATCAAAGTTAGATCCCAAGCATATCAAATTATAGGAAAAGCCAGGAAGAGCTATACTGATGATTACGGAAGACTTTGTTAAATTGGATTAATTTTAGTGTTGTATACACGAGAAGGCCCAGTGTGCCTATCAGTCAACATTGATACTGTAGCACCGTTCCTCTCAGGATTCGACATCTTCTCACTCGCGAGCTTCCTTCCATGCTTGAGAATATCTTCATGTGCCTCTGATAGCTTTTGACGAAGTTGTGGGAACTGTTCGCAAACTCTGCAAACATCATTGAATTGGGGCATGAGCGCGCTTCTTAGGCTTACGCCTGGTGGTAAGGAGCCATCAGCTCGAAACTGAAAGTCTTCAAGTGACTCAGAAAAGATTGCTGCATCAGGAATGCCGCCATTATTAGACTCCAACATATTCCTTTCCATTTCAGACTGGGCCGCAGAAGTGGTCACAATGCACCCATCCACCGTCCCGCCCAACTGCTGAGAGATATCATCAACATCATAGTTCTTGAGACGATGCACCGCACTCATATCAGTGGAAGGATCTTCAATAGGCATGCAATCATCAGTGAGCAAATCTAGGTGCAACTTCGGACCCTTCACATCATTATGACGGAGGTCGTGAAACAGCTGTGTGAGATTACCATGGCCAGGAAATTGATACGCAGAGTAATTGTACTGACTCCACCATCGCACTGACACATCTGTGTGGAGAAATCCGTCCCACTGCGGCTGCACAGTATCAAACACTTTTGCCATGTGCGGACATGGAATTCCCACTTGTTCAAAATAACAACACGAACAACGGCAAACCCCGTCATCATCCACCACCACTCTCCTAATTCGATGAAAGCGAGGGATTGGACATTTGTCTTCAGAGACTGAGTGATCTGCTATGAACGGCTCAACACAAATGCTGCACTTGATTTTGTACTTGATATGATGTGAGTGCATGCAAGTCCCAGCACTTCTAAAAAGGGTAATGTGATAACCAATCTCATCACATTTCACTGTAAACAAGAGGCCACACTTTCCGTCGGATATGTCTTGGCCGGATGTTCTCCTTGGGAGGGATCTTCCATTCTCACGCTCCCCTCTCTCTCCATCATTGACGAGATGCGTTTCGCGGAAATCCTCGTCTTCACGCTTCCTCCCTTTATTCTTCTTATTCGTATCATTCAAAGTCTGGCAAACAAACTTTTTACCACCACCTCCTGCACTACTACTGGAACAGACCACTGGAGATCGAGTCTCGTACGATTGCTTCACAATGTAGGTTTTGAGGTCATCCCATGTTGTGTTTGTGTGGTTCTTCTTGCTCGTCTTGAATGCTAATTTAAGATCCACAGGTGGCGGAAATTCACAAGGAGAGAAATTCAATCTACTATACTGTGTTTTCTGACCACTCAGATAGTCACAGATGTCAATCTCAACGGGTTCCTCCTTTGCCTTCTCTACACCTTCAAGCGAAGTCATGGGTACACATGAAAGCACAATACTTCCTTTCCAATTCTTCGTAAGAAGACTTAACTCATCCAACACCCTCTCTTGAAGAAGACCAGTACAAGCCTTGTAAGCTACTCCCTCTTTATCACTCGTCCGTGGGACATTGTTCGTACTCGTCGTGTCGGATGGATTGTTTGCGACTTTGGAAGTATTACTCCTACCACCATGCGACGAATCATGGCAGGGAGGCTTTTGCAACGCTGCCCTTGAAAACACACGTGACGGAGAAGGCATTTGCGCAAAAGAGGTGGATAATGTTGATAGATCTGCATCTGTTGATGTTGATTTCTCATAATCCCTCCACTGCACTGGATCCGTCATTTCGGCATTGACATCTTCTCTATCCAATATCACTGCCATCCCACTGGGGGGCTTCCCATTATCACGAGACATTTGGAAAGTGCCGAATCCCTGCTGCCTGTTCTCGTCGGTAAATATTGAAGAGGGTAATAATTGTTGTGGTGAGAGATTTAGATAATAATAATAAGAAGAGAAAAAAAAACAAGTGATTGGTGCCTGCTGTGTTTGAATTACTTCGATAGAAACGGCATCTCTCATGTGACCATAAATAATATTATCACATACTCATGTCTAGGACAATGAGATTGCTGGCATAGTGCCCAAAGAGATACTCGTCTCCACCAAAATAAGGCAACGTGCGGCAACGACAACAACGACGGGGGAGAAGTGGCGTACCTGCATGAAAAGTGGTGTTGGTGATGCGTAATAAATCCAACTATCCCGCCGCGATGAATTATATTAATGGTGGCAGTGTCTATTGTTGTTGTGCATTCGTGGTGTGCTGAGCAAAAGCAGGGGCATTAGCACAGTGGACAGAGGCAGCGGCGTCGACATGTCGACGCAACGTCGAAGGAAGCACAAGATGAGATGTCGGCGTTGGCTGCTGGGTTTGAAAAGTGCTCAACCGCTTGAGATGTGCATCTGGAAAGGGGAGAAAATCTCACACCACACAACGATCTAAGGGTAATAATTAGGTAGACGGACGGACCGTTGAGAACGATTTTTAATCAGGGTTTTGTGACGAGCTGACGTGGTGCCGAGATTTGTCAATAACCATGCTGTGACTTCTGGCCTGGCTTAGGATGAAGAGAGATTGAGTTGAAATCCCCAGCCTGCTGTTAGGTATCATTGCCAGAATTCTTATAATTACCTATAGCAATGCAACATATATGTACGCTTATCCTTCTTCTTAATCTCCGGTGTGTACTCAAATCAGTCATTGTGATAATCATAATCACTCTCCGTGTTTTTCTGTTTCGGGTCTCTTTCGGGCAATGTTACACGCAGGTCTGGATCTTCTTCCCCCGTAATCTTACGTAGTTCTCCCATTAGATAATCCGTTATCGATCTTGCTGAAGGCCTCTCTGACCACTCATACGTCCAAGTCATATCCAACGCCTTCATCATTGCGACATATGATGGATCATTACTATTCCTAATGTGTTCTGGGATTTCTGTCCGTTTTCCTTGTATCATCCTCTGACCCGCAACCCTCCACTTCAGGTTCTCAGGCTCTTCAAAGATGTATAAATCCGTCATGATGATGTGCATAATATTTCCCATCATCCACACGTCGATCTTGTCTGGTACTGGGGCTTTGTAATGCCTATAACCTAAACCCATTTGATGCTCTTCTAACGATCTTGCTGACCACATCGCCATACCAAATCCACCATTCATAGTGCATCGTTCATTTTTATTCTTGTTCATATAAATAGGTCGTGCATAGTTGAAATCATTCAGCTTGAAAATCCCATCTTGAAAGAGATACTGGTGACAACAAAGATCATTGTGAAAGAACGAGGGTTGTTCCGTATTGTCAATCGAATGCAAAGCGGCAACACTACCAGCAATCTGAATGACAATTTTCAATCGATCAACAGGAGACAATGTACTACCCCCCGCCAATCTTGCCCCCTTGATATAATCATGCATGGACCCCTCTGGCATGAAATCCATCATGACAGCCAAAGAACAATATCCATGAATATCCGGAATGAACGGTGAGCTACTCATCCGTTCCAGAAGCAACCCATCCTTCCTCTGCTCCTCCTGCCCTCTCGGTGATATTTCTCTATAGAATTTGACACTCTTGTATATAAATTTATTCGATATCCCATCGAACTCCTCCTTCAATTCAAAGGCCGAACGTGATCCTCCACTATTGACAAATCTCATGGTGGACAAATCCAACTCGTGGAATTTATTACAGTTGGGAAAACTTTCTAGTTGCCAGTCGTACATTGGTTCACAGACGTTCTCATCGTATCCACGGACGAAATCTGCTGCATTGGGTTCAAACCAAGATGGTGTAATTTGTGGTGGATTGCGTGGGACGCTGTTGTGTTCAAATTTTTTTGTGTAGGGAACGGGTGCAGCATTTTTGTTGTTGTCGTCGTCGCCGTCTAGAGGATCAATGGATACTGCACGTGGATACACCTTTCTGGGTCGAGATGGACGAAGCCCAGCCCGATCACTTTTTTGTTCATGTGGTGCCTCGAATGATGAATCATTTACATGTGCTCCGTATTTCTTTGAAACTTTCCAGCTTGTGTGGAATTCGAAGACAAGAAGACATGTGATTACTGCACCGGGTAGTAGTACTTTGAGTTTCAGCATCCTGCCAGCACAATATCTGCCTCCCGTTAGTTGTTTTGTTGTCATTGCTACCACCACCTGCCACTGTTGTGTATCATACAAATTGTGCTGGATTTTAGCGTTTAGGGCTTCGCTTCCACTCGAAAGACCTGCTGTCTTTCCCAAGATGAGATCCGACCTGCCACTGCATACTATTCCTACGTTGGTATACTGAGACGGTACGGCACGTGCCGGCACCCATCTCGGGTCATCCGTTCGCTTTGTTCGCCGTTCGCTTGCACTTAGCTACTTACTTGCACTGCAAGCATGTTGGCTCGAGTAAAACAGCGCTGGTGGTGGCATGGAGGCTACGATTGCAAGTCCGCAAAGGAGGAGATGCAGCATGGATGGAGGAACAAAGAAATAATACTCCACAACAGTGCATCGATTATCAGTAAGCTAAGATCACCGTCATAATAATGAACAGATTTCGAACATCTTTTCAGAGAAGAAATAATGACGTCAACAACAATGGATTGCAGCGTCCGCAGAAAAAATGCAATCGATACTGCATCAAGGGCGCGACTGTATGCATATTTGTCTCTTTGATGGTACGCAGCTTTTCCTTGTCGCGGCACCTACACAACTCTCCACAGTCGCAGTATATTCGGAGCAAAGAGAAGCGCAACAGCAACCTCTCTTCGAGACAAGAGCGCAAGCCACGTGTTGTAGCAATCACACATTTGCAGTATGAATCGTCCAAATCTGAATCGGATCCACGATCAGTTCTTGTACACAATTCAAATCTATTGACACTTGATACAACACCTTTAGATACAAACAAAACTTCATTTCAATTTACCGAATCAAGCATACCCACCAGTGGACACTTTATACAGCCCAGCTGGTACACTCCCAATGCACAAGATCTCTTACGTGATAATGATAGGTGCGAGGTAATGTATCCGTGGCAGCTCGAGGGTTTCCCAAACTGCAACAACTTCCATGAAATGGACATGGCTCACATGAAGATGATTAATAAGGGTGGATCACGCATAGCATTTGAATTGAAACAACTCTCGGATGATGGAATGCAGTCGAAATTTGTGTACAAGACTGTGAAATATCATAGGGAAGTTGAGTTTCGAATGGTCGATGAGCAGCGGAAGGATGCACTGGTGATGGAGCGGGCGTCAAGCTCCAATTTCATACCTAATTTACATGGATACTGCAGTATAGGGGTGATTATGGACTTCATGCCGGAAGGTAACATGCATGACTATTTGAAAGGAGCACGACTTGCAAAGAAGAGAGGCGATGATGGTTCTTTGTCGCCTGTAGACAAACTCCGAGTTGCCATACACATTGCAAGTAGTGTTCGAGACTTGCATGAGACTGGAGATGACAAAGAGATACCGGCGTTTTTTCACAATGATATATGTTGCCATCAATATCTATTTCAGAATGGGATTTTCAAGCTGAATGATTTCAACTATGCGCAACCAATGGCTTTTGTAAAGAAGGATACAACCGAGAAAGAGAACGAGCTTTGTCTTCGTGACTCGTCCAACATGGGTATGTGGAAGGCACGTTCGTTCGAGGAGCATTTAGCTAAATCCAATGATGCAAGGCTGGAACCATTTAGTGGAGACAAAACTAACGTAAACATGATGGGTAACCTCATGTATACGATATTGACTGATCTATATCTGTTTGAACAACCGGAGCTGTTGACAAGAAGCCAAACAACTGAGGCATTGGTTGCTGGGAAGCGATCTCCGTACCCTGACGACATTGAAAATAGTACAGATCCAGCTCATGTTGCCGTGAAGAAGGCAATTGATATGTGCTGGGAAGAGAAATGGAACAAGAGACCATCAGCAAGAATAATTACAGACTACTTGATGGGACAATTACAAGACATTACAAAAGTGAATAACCCAGACTTGAAAGTCACGTTGCCAAAAAGAGATCCTGATCAAACGCCGTCGGATAGAGAGTATTATGTGAAAACGTGGAATTGATAACTTGTACTTGTACTGTCGATATCATTTATTATCATAAAACAAAAAAAAACTAATAAAGTATCAATACAAGCAAAGTACGCTCGACCTATTTACTTGCTCAGCATTGCAAATCTCATTGCAAGATCGTCGTAAGTAGCATCCCCTCCAGTCTTATCCTCATCGTCGTCGTCGTCGTCATTACCTTTGGGATTCTCTCCGGCACTTTGAGTTCTACCACGATTGTTCACTTCACTGCTGTTGATAGTGTTGTTGCCGCTGTGAGGTCGAGACCTGGGTGCTGGTGGAACAAAAATGTCCGGCTCTTCGACAACAAAGTCATCTTTTGTAACAGAAACATCGTCTTGTTTGTTACTAGTTTTTGGAATAGTTGGAACAGGAACAGGAATAGCAACAGCAGGAGCAGGCAACACTGGCACATAAGCTCCTTCTTTACCCTTGGGCGGTACAGGGAGAATCGTCGAAGGCATGGACGGTGCCGGGTCACCAGCATCATAATCCTTTTTATTCAATCCAGATGCAGCATTCTCTGGTACACTATATCCAACTGGAGGAGGCATGGGCTGTGCGATGTCCTCCGCTTTTAGAGGGACTTTGGGTTTCCAACCCACCTCATGCTCGTCCGATATTTTCTCTAAATAGGTCTGAACTTTGTAAGCTGATGGAGGCTGAAATGACAACTTGGACGCGACACGATCATTCACTATCCCGTCCACATTTAACATGGCCCTCTCATCAAATGCGGCTCCGAACTTGTATCGGAATTGTTTACGTACTTCGATTAACTCTGGAATGTCCACAACCGACGAAGCCCAAATGATTGTTGCGACGGTGGATAGAATGTCGGCTGGACATTCTTTCGAGTGGGTAATTAAATTTAGACGTTCCGATAATAATTCACAACTCAATTGTAAGAGCTCGTATGCCTCCACGGTATCATCATCACGAATGAGGGCTTCGGCCTTGATACGTGCCTTCTCCTCTTTCGGTGGATCTTCAGCGAGAAGTTTGGCAATTTCACGAATCTGTTGCTTCATGAGGGCTGATTTTTTATTGGAAGCAATGGTGAATCGTGTGACTGCCATCTTTAATTGGGGTTTGAGTTTGTTGGCTTTGTAGCCGCCGAAGAGAGGCATATTGGATATTATTTGTTGTTTGTGTTTATGAATATGTTGTTGTGATGCGTTTGCACGATGGCTGTTGTTTCTAGAAAGTTAGTACTCCTATGCTACAATCTACACCACTTATTTATTGTGTTGTGCAGCAAGCAAGAGCCACCTCGAGGAGACCACTTATTTTATTTGTGCAGAACGCAGAACCTCTCTCAAAAAGAGCAATAACTCTTTGTAGCTATATCACTACCAAAGACCGAAGTAATAAGTAAGATCGAATGCGAAACATGCAAGCAAGATGCAAGATTGCAGGAGAGTGCACACAAAAGATTTTGTAAAAGGGCTAAGGTGCTTGCGTGCCAAAATATGAGAGCACAAAAGAAGCGAAGAAAAATTCAGGCTAAACTTGGCTCTATCTCGTGATGCACTACAAAGCTGTCCGCTGTCGAGAAAAGAGAAAGGGAGAAGATACACATACATATGTGTCCGTGGCGCCAACGGGAATGGTATGAAGCTGACATCACTGAATGCAGGACACGGGCGGGGTCCGGAGTCATCATACTTCTTCCCCACTGCAAACACGACGACAACAAACATGAAAGTCATCCACTGCGCCCTCGCGGTTCTTCTCGCCGCATCTTCCTCTGCGAAACCTGATAGCGCACTGCGCAGGGGCAAAGCTGATAAGGTTGGTGGCGACATAAACCATAGTGATAGTATCACTGATAGTGGTAGCGGTGATGCACCACTTCCAATTTGCAACAGTGTATGTGGAGATGATACTCATAGGGAGGCTGTCAGCGTTGACTACCTTATCATCGGCGCGGGACCTGGTGGTATGAGTACCAGTGCCGACCTCTCAAAGGCTATCAAGGAGATTGGAAGTAATCAGACGGTCGCGGTCATCGAGAAGAGCGACTACATTGGTGGACGTTACTTCGATGTGGACCTCAAAACACCCGATGGATATGATGGCAAACTGAAAAGTGGCCATGGGGCTCTGCGGACGAACCCCTCGACCTTTCCACATCTTCGTCGCCAGATGAATGAGCATGGCATTCAGGTGTACTGCAGCATCTTCAACAATCGTCTCACTGCCCGTGGACGTTCTGCGAGTTGCGATCTGCAGAATGAGTGCCATATCTTTGGAAACTTCTGCTCGGACAAACCTATCTTTGTTGACAAGACAAACACTGAGCAGATGCCTTTTGGAGCAGCATTTCCTCTCGACGAGGGAATACTTGAACGCACAGGAGGTGATCCCGAGGGCGCTGCCTACCTCTATATTCTTGGGTATGAAACTATCAATCCAGCTACTGGAAATGAGTGCGATAACTCGGCAGAAAGTCCCAGTGACAAGTGTCCAGAGGAGGCATGCAAAGCTGCTACGAGCTGGAGGAGTTTCCTTCAATCTCAACTAACACATGAGTATGCTGAGTTGGTTGAAGCCATGAACTGTAAGTGAACTTTTGTTGCATGCGATTAAATGTTGCTCATATATTTCCGACGTGAGAAACTCACCACCCTCTGCTTCTGCCAGACGGATTCTTTGGAGACTTCGCCGCTGCATTCAATGCTTGTTCTTATAGAGATTGGTAAGTAGCAGCTCATGTGCACATGTGTTTATATCTACAAGTAGTTATCTGGGATCTGACACAAACGTTTGAACTACGCAAAGGGGAATTCGTGAGTATGACACACTCTCCATTAACTGCTACCCTGAGGGTGGCATGAGCTCTTTGACTGATGCACACTATGATCAATCTGTGAACAATAATGTGAAGTTCTACCTCGAAGAGCCTGCTATTTGTATCGACCGATCCAAGGATACGGGAGCATTGTACGAAGTGCGTACTCCGGCCAAAATTTTCTCTGTGAAGGAGTTCCTGTTCATGAGTGCCCCTCACTCGGAAATCCTTCAAAATCTTAACGGAGATTTGATTGATGAATTGAAGGAAAGGCCATTGACGAATGTTGCAAAAGGGAGTCCCGTTACCGTAGTACTCTTTCAATGGGACCCAGAAACACCTAGTTGGTGGTACGATGCAATTGATAAGGAAGGAGGATCGTATTCATACAGGACTTACGGCGATCTAGACTGCTTCTCAAGATACGAACTCATTGATACTCCATATCATCGGCAGCATAATGCTCAACGTGTGGTATACTCTGACGCTCGGTGTTTTGATGAGTGGAAAGAACTCATTGAATATTCAGATGAGGTGGGTGACTACAGTAAGCTCACTGAACGTGCATTGCGAGGTATTCGTAATGCATATCCTGAATTCGACATACCTGAACCTATCTTTGTTAGTGCCAAAGTGTGGGACGCTGGCTGGTACTTCATGAAGCCCCACAGCACAGCTACTAATGAAGAGGTCGAAGCACACGCTGTCAATCCAATCAGTGGTGAAAATGTCTGTCTAGTTGGAGATTCGTGGGGGCTAAAATACGCTGCATGGTCTGAAAGTGCCTTCGTGACTTCACACAACTGCCTCAGCCAACGATTCAGTGGTTCTGCATTGGGAATTGCCTTGGACAGCATTTTTGCTGAACGCGAAAGCATTGTAGCGGACTACTATGAAAACGACCCAAATTTCGCAGCCTACCCTGGTGAAGAAGCTGAAGGGCAGGCCTACCCCATTTTGGATAACGAAAACTATGCACCCTTCGGATGCATGTACGATCAAGAGGATGGATCTGTCGTCAATGGGTTCAAGAGTGGGCAGAACTGTGGGCCGCCTCAATGTGTTGAACAGGGTGTGCCCATCGAAGCCTAAGAAGTATTCCTGCAGTGCAGTCTCAATGTGTGAAAATGCTGTACCCATTGAAGCCTAAGAAGTTGATTGAGTTTGCTACAAGAGTCGTACAAGTCCAAAGTGTAATCATGTACAGAAACCTCTAACAACTATACATTTCATCTATTCTGTGCCTACTGCCTACTTTATTTATTCCCCTTTCCATCTACCTACGTGATACCATAGATAGATAGATAGATTATTTTAGTAGCTACTCTCTAGACCCGAGGATCAGTAGAGAAAGGAGAACTGATACCATAACTCTTATCCTATGGTAGGTACTTACCTACAGATTTACTCTTGCTCCAGGCCAGCTCCAGCCACGCACACCACATAAGCTACGACAGCGGGACCGGGGACGGGACACAGGACACACAGATGAAATCACATTGCCATCACTTTGCATCTAATGGCATGCAGCACTGTTTGATCAGGATTGGTGCAAGGACGAGGAATAAATCTTTCGTCGTAGATGAGCTGCTGATCAGCATCTATCCCGAAGATGCCGCCAACAGCAGTGCCATCAGCAGACGATGCTACCGCCGACGATTTAATCTTCCTCCTATCCATTGTTGGAAACCCTAATCAGATCATTGCCGAGCAAGAGAAGAAGCAGAAGTCGACACAGCAACATGATTCTTCAAGATCACCATATAATGCTGCCAAGGTATCAAAATCTGGAGAGAAAAATTCGCCATCAGCATGGTGGCAGTCGGTGTTAGCTACCTTGCCATCACAGCGAAGGCAACTCATCATGGCACTTCAAGAATTGGCAAATATCTATCACAAATGGAGTCAGCACTCGTTAGCCAATGAAAATGATCGGATAGATGATAGACAAGCAAGCAGTAATGCAGCTTTGGATGAAATTGGTGAATTAGTAGAAAAAATAGAGCAGATTGCATCAAACATTCGGAATTACAGCACATCTTACCTCGAATCTATCAAAGATTACAAACATGCTATACAACTATTTTGGATCAATCACATAGACAGCAACAATGACTACGAAAGCATTTCACAACTCTCTCAAATTGGATATCAATTGTCATCTCAACTCATACAGCAACTTTTATGGGATGAAGAACTGGTTCAAAATGCAATCACCCAACTTCTCAACGAAGAATTGTACACGCCAAACCATGAAACCATCATCATACACAAACTCAAGACATGGGCAAGTGCCATGTCAAGCATGATTCAAATTGACAAATCATTCTGGAAATTTGTAGAACGAGAGGTGTATGATGAAACTGAGTTGGAGAACAATAGTGAAGAGCCGCAGTTATTGAATGGAGAGGCTTCTTCTCAAGTTGTGGATCTTGATACGTTGACCAAATCTATACAAGTAAAAGTGCAAGTGGAGGGCTGTGATGCATGCACAAACTCGTGTGAAGACTTTTGCAATCAGATAATGTCCTTGCATGAAGGTGTAGTGAACAGTTCTTCGGTGGAGGAAGCAGTTCAAGAGTTTTTCAAATACTCTCCTTCTTTGCATGAAGAATCCAATCAACTATCCAAAACAACCAGGAAAAGACCTCTAATTACGTCTGTGTTAGTAACAGGTCAAGAAGGATGCGGGAAGACTCATCTACTTGACACAATTCAGCGGCAGCACCGGTTACAAACAAGACTCAGGGAAACCACAAGAATAATACGGCCAAAATATCCGGTAGACCTGGTAGGGAGCTCTATAGGCTCCTCCGAAGACCGTCTTATTGCACTATTTTCATACGCACATGATATCATATCAACTTGCAAGAATACCTCAACATCAGCTGACAAATATACAAAATGCTTGGTAATGCTTGACGATGTAGACAAGCTCCTCTCACTCTCCGATGACGCCCATAATACAGGTGGATTGGCTGATTCAAGCAGTGCCACAAATTCAGCTCATTACTTTGTAGGAAGAAGATGCAAAGCTCTGTTTCTCAGTATTCTTGATTCGCTTCGCGAAAAAGATTCAAGTAACTATGGTCATATCTTTCTTTTGTGCACATCACGGATGAATTGTGACGAAATTGTATCTCGGTTTGATAAGGTGTTTGTAAAACGTGAACCAGATGACGACCAGCGTCGGGAAATGATACTTGCGTGTCTTGCTGATGATGATCGCATCGACGAAAGGAGCTCGGAATTGGAGCAAGATACCAATGATGGCATCGATGAAATACTGTCACTGGTTGTGCCCCACTCATCAGGAAAATCTGCGTTTGAAATATCACAATGTTGCCGTAAAGTACTGTTGATCTGTGCTGAGGCTTCATCTCCTATTGATAAATGCAGTTCAATCCTTCGCAGACGGCTGATATGTCTTGACAATATGATTCAAGCTGCCCCTCCACCGTCACTTCGTGGCGGGTCTCTAGATGGTGTCGTTGATATGAAAGTGGTCACACCAGAAGAGCTTGAGTCTAGAATCATACATGATTCGAATGGCGAGATTTCTCTTCCGCTGTTTGGTTTAGATGCAAGACGAGCATATGAATCTTTGATGAACGTTGTAGTCACGCCGCTTTGTCGCTCGAATGACATTGTAGAATTGCTATATGGAGGCAGTACGGCAGATGCCCCTGATGGTTCTATGCAAGCATATATCAAACCAATCAAAGTTGGAGCACTACTTATCGGAGGTCCAGGTGTAGGCAAAACTTCTCTTGCCTACCACTGCGCATCCGTTGCAGCAAGCATGGCCAGAGGGATTACACTACTCGACGTAAGCTGCACTTCACTAATTCACAAAGAACTAGGAGGGTCAGAACGTGCCGTTCAACAATTATTCAGTGCAGTACGTGCAGCTGCGCCTTGTATATTGCTTCTTGATGGTATAGAGAATATCGCTCCATGCCGTGGCAATGACAATACATCTGAGGGGACCATGGATCGAGTGCTGTCCATGTTTCTAACCGAGATGGATGGCATAGAAACAGGCAAGCCTGCTGGGAATGTTGCGGTAATCGGCATAACGTACGATGCAAATTTGATAGATCCGTCACTTCGCAGGCCAGGACGACTGGAACAAACAATTCCTCTTGGAATGCCCGACACAGAGGCCAGGACGGAACTCGTGAGGCGAGAAATTAGGAGCATGCATTTGGACTTCACATCAGCGGAATACTTTGACCCAAAAAATGAAGAAGAGTTGTCCAGATTTGTGGCAATTGAGTCTGTCGGAATGTCAGCCGTAGAAGCTATTGCAATTTGTAAGGAGGCATCAATGGAATGCCTTCGCGAGGTTGATTTTAATGTGACCAATCCAACTGAGCCCCCAAGTCTTAGGTACAAGCATTTCAAACGTGCCGTGAACAA
The DNA here is from genome assembly GCA_018806925.1 of Skeletonema costatum. NCBI lineage: Eukaryota > Bacillariophyta > Thalassiosirophyceae > Thalassiosirales > Thalassiosiraceae > Skeletonema > Skeletonema costatum. The sequence continues at coordinate 51,286 of JAHBBA010000654.1, read as the reverse complement.
GATGAAAGGTCGAGAAAGATAACATGGAGTATTTAGTTATTCATATCTTGATGAAGTGATAGGTCTACTTTCCGTGTCACTGTCCATCCTACCCCTATACCATCTTATTGTTCGCATAGAAGGGTTTCGAAAGGAATACACTGGCTGGATGAAGGGTTCTCAGTTCTCGGCGCTCCGCTCCATCCTTACTTGTACCATCTACCTACCTCTACACATGTAGGTTTCACCCACGCACAGAAAAATCCTTAAGCCACACCCACGTACAGATATTGCTTAAGCCAGGCCCAACAGAAAGAGTTCGTGTTGGGCGTGGTCGGGTTCTCACTTTGGTGCGAACCTGTCCGAACAGACAACCCTGACTGCGGCGTGGGGTGCATAAAAGCTGCATGCACACTACTTTCCACTCTCAATCAGCAATCCTCACGACTCTATAGCTTACAACCAATTGCAACTCACCTCCTTATCATATAAAACGACGACGCATCGAAGGATGATGTCCTCTGGTGACGATGTTCCATCAACAATCGTTTGTCATTTCTTTGATGAACTCGACCATGCAGAAAATGATGAGGACGTCATGATGGACGTCCTCGACATTTCCACATCGATCCGATCTTCCTTATCCGACAGCCACCTCATAGACGCAATGCCAAGCGCCACCACCACTGAAGCCCAGCGTGATCATGTTACCGATCAAGAACTACGTGCCATGAAAGATATGGTTGCATCCATGAGAAGAAATCCAGAACTACTGAAAGAGTCTCCCGTCATGCAGAGGGCTTGCCTCACCAGCTCATCTCTTCGCCGTGATATAACAGATAAAGCTTCACCAGGCGAGGCCAATGATGTCAAGAATGAAGACTTGTGTGCCATGAAGGACATGATTGCATCCATGCGTAAGAATCCACAATTACTCTACCAATCACCCGTGATGCAGAAGGCTTGCTTTACCACCGCCAATACTGCTACCGCGCTCACTCATGATACACCAAGTCTCATTTCTCCCCATGAGGCGACTCCTCCTTCGAATACATCAACTCGTCGTCCACTTGGCACAAAGTTCGACCCATCCACATTTCCATCCTTGCCATTGCCATCGGTGGGTCGAGGTTTAATAGATAAGAATGGTTTGAAGGCCCCACCATCGCCAGCAGCAGTTGCAGCGCCATCATCAACGATGAAGATTGATACAAAAGTGCAGCTTTCTAAAATCAGACCCAGATCAATATGAATGAATTGATCTGCTTCAGGGAAATAGAGATGACGAAAACATGGACAATAGCTGTCAAATTCTTCTGCTCTCACCTCCTACTTTACACAAGATATTCATACTAATCTAGAGGTCAATCAGTATTATTTGAATTATCTTCTTCTGTAGTATCAACACTATTTAACTCATATATTCGCATTTCTTCCTCATCGTAAATCAAAGAAGCATGAATGCCACCACTACCTCCTACTGACGCTTGATCCTTCTTGTTCTTCACTACGTCATATCCACTTGCCAGTGGCACACGAAAACGATATGACATTATCCAACAACCAGTCCGACACTCTGTTTCTATCATATTTGAAATCCTCGGCATAAGAGGAGCAACACCAAAGATCATTGTACAATTGGCATTCCGTAAGCTAGATTGGGAAATTGATGCATCAAACATGTCCCCTATTTTCAATTCAGAATTCATCCTAGTTTTCTTATTGTTACTTAGTAGACGACGTATTGAGGACATTAACCATAACGTTGGATTCATTTCTATGCCTGTGGCACGCCATCCGAGAGAGGAGGCGGCTAAGACCGCTGTTCCATCACCTGAGCCTAAATCCACAAAGTGCAATTGTTTCTGGTGTGCTGCGGATTCATTGTGTCTTGATTTGATTGTTGTGCCAATATCTTTGTATTTCAAATTATGGTTTGCAAGCATTGTCTCATTACGCTTTGATAGGAAAGTTAATGCCTTCTCCACCTTTTGTCTTGGTGTAGACATGTAGGGCAAAGATGATTTGAGTTGCATCGTGATAAATGGTGTTGTGAGGGCCATGATCGTGACAAAGCTTCCACCAATGAGACCCAAGGCAATATTGCTGCTTCTTTGGGAACGACTAGAGGTGGAAGGTTGGCCCTCCGGAGGCAATACGTCGTTGTTTTGTCGGCTCATTATATATCTCTAGATGATTGTTGCTTTTCATATCCATCCATCCACTTCATGAAAAGAGAAAAAAAGAATGGAGAAGTAGCAAAATAGAAAAGGGATAATTTTAGGCCCTTGAGGTTTTCTTGGGACCGGCTAGCTAGCTCCGGCTAGTTCAAACTCATTGGGCCTTGTCACAACAGCCACTTGCAACTGTCCCCACAGGTTCCCACCATGGCGCAAAAAACCGCCGCCGCCGCCGTCGCTGTTTTCATCATTCTTCAAGGGAAGGAGAGCGACATACCAACCACTATATCATCATCCATATCCAACAAACAATGCTCAAGTCACTCACCGCCACCGCCACTGCTGCTGCAGTCTTCGTCGCCTCATTTCTGCCTGGAGGCGCTGCTCAAGCAACACTATGGTATCCAGACTACGCATCGACCTACGAATCAGGTCGATGCACCGACCAACCATCCTCCTCTCTCCTAAAGCTAGCCAGTTACGCCTCCTCTGGCTATGAAGATCAAGCGACTTGCTGTCAAGAGTCCTTTCCTGGTCAGCAGCATAACTCATATTGCTCATGTATGGGCGGTTGCTCGTCTCAAGGCGACTTGGCGAGAAATAATCATGACATTGAAGTGGACGACACGTTTGATGTGGAGTTTGTCTTCGAGAAGCTTATGAACGAGACCCGGGCCTTTGAAATGTATCAAGCAGAACAGGAGAAGTATTGGTTATCACTCTCGGCAGCACTCCCGTCGCTTCTTTCATAGATGAGCTCAACATATAACACGCAAACGAAGGAGATAGAGGCCGGCAAGTTTTCAGCGATATTTACTTCCTGAGAACGAGACGATGTAGAGAGATTGTTCGTCCATGCCATGGAAAACTTGTACACTAGAAGACGTAAACATAAAATTAAGTCAATGCACAATACAATTGCACTCTTTTTGATTGCATTGGGCTGAATGGTTCGGCACTACTTCGATTTGTGTTCTGTAGTTCTGTGTTCTTTTCTTTCAGCCTCAAGACTACTTACCGGAACTATCGTGCAGAAAAAAGTAGACCCAGTGAGAAGAAGAATTATTTTCCATGAAAGAATTAATGACAAGCAACGTGAAACAAGGATGATAATGATGGGAGGAAGATAGGTGATCATCATTCTTCCAATCTCCGTTACTCCAAAGTTCAATCAAAACAAAAAGTTATGCAATAATATTGAGCTAATTTTTACAAATTGACAACCATATTAACAAACAAATTCATCTTCCCTCGAATGAATTACGATATTTCAAAACGAAAAAAAACAATTGACTCCATCTCTTCCCCAAAACAAAACACTTCGTGTACTCATCCCTCACACTTGGACTTGCAAGTCATCATCATTCATCACATTTACAATAACTTGCTCAGCTACCTCAGCAGCAACAGCAGACATGCCCAGGCCTGTCGCTGGGAGAGTTGGCACCTGTGTTTCGATGGCAGCAGTAACAGGCATCTGCTGGGTGGATTCAGTCCTTTTGGCATTCGTCTTTCTCGACTTGGCCCTTTCCCTCCTCCTACGATTCCTATCACCAAGTTCATCTTTCGATAGCTTTTGGTATCTATCCCTCTCAAGTTTGGCCCTACGTGCGTTACGAGCCTTCTGGTCTTCTCCTTCCAGAGAATGATAGCGCTGGCGTTCACGCTCACGACGACGATGACGAGCTGTTTCGCCTTGCTTATGATACAGATCCCGACGGTGAGCATTGTATGCAGCACGTTGTGTTGGAGACATGGTAGCATAGCGACGACGGTCCTTCATACGCCTCGCTGCCAAGAGGCTGTCATGTCTCTCGTCTTCTGGGGCATCAGGATCGTACATATCGTCGTCCATGTCCATGTCCATCAGTTTGGGTGCTGGGAGTGCGGGTACTGAAACATCCCCTACTTCCTGGGGGAAATCTGTGGGCGTTTCATCCTGTTCGGGCATTGATGCGGCTACTTGACTTGCAGCTGCGGCGGCAGCAGTTGCGAGTAACTATGTTGGTTGGAAAGAAAGCAGAGTTAGAATGTGATCAAACTTATCAAAACAAGATATCGGTAGAAGCAACTCAAACAACGACTTGTATACTCACAGCTTGATCGACTACCACGGCCATTCCATCAGCAGCTTGCACTGCAGCTGCAGCGGCTGTAGTGAAGCATTGAAGAAAAGATTATGCATACATTCAATGTCAGTTCACAATAATATAGGAAGAGAGACAACTCATGTCAACGGCACGATATAATGATGTGACATGAAGATATTGAAATATCTTTCTTCGATATTGAAATATCTTTCTTCGCCAAACCTAAATATATTCTTCTACTCACCGGCAGCGGCAAGAGCCATCTCATCATCTCCATGATCTGCGGCATGCACATCCACTCCTACACCATCCAGCCCGAGAGAATCGACGGCAGCTTCAGCGGCCTCTGCTGCTGCGGCAGCTTCCATTGCCGCGGCGGCGGCCTCCTGTAAATAATAGTGTTGGGATGGATCGTGATGAGAGATTTAATTATGATGCAGATATTGAAAAATGGCCAGCAATTCGTTTGCTTTCATGTCATCATGCAAGCGTGCCAATGACAAAAATTAACGCCCAGATTAAACAACAAACGGCGCATCATGAAACACATCATGACACATCTTGTGCACAACCATCAGCCACTTACCTCTCCGGCATCCAAGGCGGCCTGATCCTCATCTTGAGTGGCCAACGGATCGGCAACACCATCCGGGTTGATCTTCCTTGCTGATTTGCGAGGCATCTTTTGATCTTGCTCTTTGCGTCGTCTGTTTGTCTGTACGTTGGTCAGATGGACAGGTTTATTAGTTTGCTTCGTCTTGCTCGTAGCGGCGTCTGTTTGTGATTTGGTCGTCCGTTGAAAATTTGTGTGTGGCGAGGGGTCGTGTGCGTGAGGAACATTGCCTCTGTCTCCCGCCAAAAAAGCTAGTCAGGCAGCTAGCTATCATCTTATCCAAGAGCAGGCAGCGTACAACAGCAGCAGCGGTACAGTGGGAGAACATGGACCCTCCAGAGGTACTAGCAGCAGCAGCAGCGCCCCAGCCCCAGAGGCACAGGGGGCAAAGGAGAGGCTCCCTTCTTGCTGAGCGGGCACTCAGTTTTACAATCGGTTTTGCAATTCTATGTCTTCTCAAATTAGAACCCATTGCCCGTAATTCTGTGCCAAATGACAACCGCAACGTCAATATTGATCTGCCACGACAGGAGGAGAAGCTATTGGGATCCACAAATGATTATAATAACAGGCAAAACCTTTCGAAAGTTGCTGTGGGAAATGCCACTGTCAAAAAAATCTTCTGTGGCAATAACAAATGGAAGAACACCGATCACAGCTGCGATGACAGAGTCTCTTACTTGATGGATAGGTATGGTCTATCTCTTTTTGAAGCCAGGGAAAGTGCGTTGGAAGAAAACTGTACCTGCAGTGCATCTTCGTCTGCCACACAAAACAATCATGCTAATATGACAACAAAGACTTTGATACCAATCTTAGAAGAAGCAGTTCAATCTTCAATGATGTTGGCTCCGTGGGATGCCTCCGAGGCCGTTGGTGGGAGCGAACTGATCAAGAATGTCTGTGAGAAAGAAATTGAGCAGTCGCAATGCCATGGAAAACTACCCTTGTACACCTGTTTGATGGGATACAACAAATCAATTGAATGGCTTTCACCAGAATGCAAAAGGTGGTCAATCGTTGCAGCGTGGAGGGAAGTTCGTATGAGATATCAGGTGTAAGAGAGTGTTCCAATATCATTGGCATTTTTTCAACATTCCGCATTGAATGGAATTGAAGTCCGACGGCTCGAAAGTATACTGCAAAGAATGGATGAATCTTTGTCCAACAAAAACATTCAATATTGGATGGCGGCAAGTAGCACTATTGGGGGTCTCTATCATCACAGCAGGATTCCTTGAGATGATGATGTTGATATGTATGTGTTGGATGAAGATGTTGCATCTGCAGTGGACGAATTAGTCAGGGCTGGACTTGGTGTAATGAAGTCTGACCGCAATGGGAGGGTATTCAAGATATATGATCCATCCTTGCCTGCAATTAGCAAAAAATACAAGCATTCGTATCCATTTGTTGATTTCTTCTCGATTCATTGCAACAAAACTATTTGCGCAGAGAAAAATGAATGGGCTTCAGGGGGTGAGATTACCTATCGAAAAGATTGGATCTTTCCTCTGAAATGGCGTCCCTTTGGCAAGAACTCCCTCCCCTTTCCAAACAAACTTACTGATATAGTCGAAAATAGGTATGGCCAGGATGCCAAGGATCGCTGCATTCGTTATGCTTATAACCACAAGAAAGAAGATTTCGAGGGCGAGAGCATCACATGACTGTAAGATGTGACGACTTACCATTACCACCACCTTTTGTTGTCTCTGCCTCTTCTGCCAATGAGACATCATTTGACCATTCATCCGGCCTTGGGCGTCGGACCTCCCGGATGTAACAGTAGAACACCTTATGGATAACAACACAAGGTTATCCACTGTGACGTTTTACGATGGACACGAGATTCGACGAAGCTATGCCGATGGACTAATGAACACAAATGGGAAGATCACCTTTCACGTGCCCTCAAAGCCAACTCATCCAACACCTCTAATTCCATTCCTGCTTGAAGAACGAGAGTCTTATGCTCGAAATGTGGCTGCACGATCTGCTAAGGATTTGAACCTTGAGGTAATGCCAATGCTAAACATTCCTGAGTTCGGGAATGATTTTGTGACAGAGAGCGCATCAGATCAGACGCTTTCACGTCTAACAATTGCAGAATGGAATGCAGAACGAGGAACCAACTGGCATGTCCTTCCTAACTTCATACCCAATGCGGACATCATTATTCTAAATGAGATGGATTGGGGAATGGCAAGATCTTCGAATAATCATACAATAAGATCAATGGCAAACTCTTTGCGTATGAACTATGCGTATGGCGTCGAGTTCCTCGAGTTGACTAACGGCAACGCAGGAGAGATCAATGCTACAAAAGGGATGAAAAACGCAGCCGGCTATCACGGCAATGCTGTACTCTCAAAATGGCGTATATCTGACGTGAGTATTGTCAGACTGCATCCGCTGTATGATCTTCTGTACGAGGAAAAGAAGGAAGGTATGGCAAGAGGAGAAAGACGACTTGGTGGGAGGATGGCTCTCTTTGCTACAACCCATATTGGAAATGATACGATTTTGTTAGTATCGGTACACGGCCATGCTGGCTCAAAGGGTCATCTGTTTCAAGAAGATGCAATGATGGTATGCAACGAAATTCAAAGAAGAAATGCAACCAATGTTCTCCTCGGAGGTGATACTGGACCGCCATTCATAAACCCATTGGTATCAGATTGTGGATTCTACCCACTCGAAAAGACAAATAAGAAGAATGGCAGGAGATTTCAACCAACGTGGAGAGTTGACTGTCCAAACGGTGATGCACCGCGGGCCAAGTTTGCAAGGGGGGACTGGCTACTGGCAAGGGGAGGTGGATTTTCTTCTTTAGGAGGTGCTGATGATAATACCTCTCTCTCGGTTGTGTATCCGTACATTATGAGGGATACGAAATATGAGTGTGTATCAGACCACGCAATGATAGCAATGGAAACGGACTTCATTTCTGGAATGCAATGAGTGCAAATTTGTATTTGGAGTAGGTTTCATGTATCATCGGGGCCGAATGACGGATTAAGAAACGGCGAGGATGACAATCAAATTATATGTTGGCATGAATACTTCTGGCCGTTTATGATGACTTGCATATTATCAGCGCGCGACACACAAGCGCTAGTATCTGAATAGACATACCACAGTACTATAGCCTGTGTGCCGAGCGAGAACAAGGGTTGATTTGTCGAGATGTTCTATTGCCCTGAGCTTTCATCACGGTGTTAGAGGAACACGCGGCCGCAAAGATAGATCGAACCAAAGTATGTTGAACTATTATTTAAACTCGTGAATCTATACAAACGTCATTCTCTTCACTGGATATCTTTCAAAACAAAGAAACTTTATCTCTTTCCCAGCGACACCTTTTCTGTCTCGTTCTCTCACACTTGGACTTGCGCATCATCATCCATAGCGTTGCCGATGACTTGCTCAGCTACCTCAGCTGCAACAGCAGACATGTCAACAGGATTAGCCAAGCTTGTGTCAGGAAGAGTTGGTACCTGAGTTTCGATGGCAGCAGCGGCAGCAGCGGCAACAGGCATCTGCTGGGTGGATTCAGTCCTTTTGGCATTCGTCTTTCTCGACTTGGCCCTTTCCCTCCTCCTGCGATTCCTCTCACCAAGTTCATCTTTCGATAGCTTTTGGTATCTATCCCTCTCAAGTTTGGCCCTACGTGCATTACGAGCCTTGCGATCTTCTCCTTCCAGAGAATGATAGCGCTGGCGTTCACGCTCACGACGACGATGACGAGCTGTTTCACCTTGCTTATGATACAATTCACGACGATGAGCGTTGTATGCAGCGCGTTGTGTTGGAGACATGGTAGCATAGCGACGACGGTCCTTCATACGCCTCGCTGCCAAGAGGCTGTCTTCATTTTCGTCTTCTGGGGCATCGGGATCGTACATATCGTGGTCCATATCCATGTCCATTAGTTTGGGTGTAGGTAGTGCGGGTACTGAAACATCCCCTACTTCCTGGGGAAATTCTGCGGGCGTTTCATCCGGTTCGGGCATTGATGCAGCTACTTGACTTGCAGCTGCGGCGGCAGCAGTTGCGAGCAACTATGTTGGTTGAAAAGAAAGCAGAGTTAGAATGTGATCAACTTATCAAAACAAGATATCGATAGGAAGTAACTCAAACAACGACTTGTATACTCACAGCTTGATCGACTACCACGGCCATTCCATCAGCAGCTTGCACTGCAGCTGCAGCGGCTGTAGTGAAGCATTGAAGAAAAGATTATGCATACATTCAATGTCAGTTCACATCATAGACATAGTAAAGAGACAAATCTCATCAACAGCAACCACATTTTATGTGTCATGAAGATATTAACATATTTCTACGCCAAACCATGTGAATATTCTTCTACTCACCGGCAGCGGCAAGAGCCATCTCATCATCTCCATGATCTGCGGCATGCACATCCACTCCGACACTATCCAGCCCAAGAGAATCGACGGCAGCTTCAGCGGCCTCTGCTGCGGCGGCAGCTTCCATTGCCGCGGCGGTGGCCTCCTGAAAATAACATTATTGGGAGTAATCGTGAGAGTTAATTGCGATTTAGACACAGAAAAATCTTGTTCCATATCATTGCATGTCAGCATGCCAATGACAAAATGAGTCGATCCTTTGACAGCAAACCACAACATCAGACGACCTATCATGATTGACACATCTTGTGCTCATCTCAACAACCAACCGCCACTTACCTCTCCGGCATCCAAGGCAGCCTGATCCTCATCCTGCGCGGCCAACGGATCGGCAACGCCATCCGTGTTGGTGTTCCTTGCTGATTTGCGAGGCATCTTTGATCTTGCTCTTTATTTGCTCTATTGTCTGTACGCTGGTCAGATGGACAGTAGGGGGTCTGTGCGTAGCGGCGTCTGTTTTGGTTGCTTTGGAATTGTGATTTTTTTCTGGCGAGATCAACGAACGAACGACGACGCAAGTTAGTTGAAGTGGCGGGAGGGAGAGGAGGTATACCCCCCGGGGGGTATAAGAATTTCAGGCTAGGCTGGGTCTGGGGGGGGTATAAGTCGAAATGTCAGCTGAATCTCCTAGTAATCTCTAGTAATTAGGGAGGGGGGTATAAGAACTTGGACCCTAGGCTGAGATTTGGAGGGGGGGTATAGGCAAGTTTGGGGGGTATAGTTCGAGCGACTCGACTGTAGCAGGCGAAAAGGGCACCATTTTTTGGCGATCCCGCCCCGCGCCACCACCCCGCAAAAAATCTAAAAACACAAGACATTGCAATGGCGAGACGAAGGCATTTTGTGTGTAAAGGCTACTATCATACGCTATAAACCACCTCTTCGACACCGTCCCCTATTGAGATAATATCACCGTAGAGCAGCTTGGATAGCCGCCCAGTCACCCACCCTAAACAAAATGTGCCAAGTTCCCTCGCGTCGTGGGGCAAGTGCTCCAAAGGGCTTACTCCTCACATGCGCATTATCATTCATAATTTCATCCATCCCTCTTGCTGCTGTACTCTTCATCTACAACCCGTACATTATAAAGGAACAAGCTGATTCCTCATGTATAGCCCCGGAAACATTACCAGAAGAATTCGAAAGGGCGGCCGAGGTCAAATACCGGGAGTTAGAACGGGCCGCTGATGCACAGAGAATTGAATTGGTAGCTGAGCTGAAAATGTTCCACGAAGAAAACTCGGAGCTACGCAAGCAGTTGACTGATGCTACCAAACATTTTTCAATCTTTCGTAATGATTGTGGGAGAGATTTAGCTCGGGCAAAACATGGTTTTGAGGAAAGTTATCGACGGTTTGAAATTGTACAGGGATACTTTGACAAATGTAAGGACCAAACTACACGGCTGGGCAAGATTCTGATCGATGCCGAGAAAGAAAATTTCGAATTTGACAAAGAAATTGACTCACTGCAACATTCTAAACAACAAAATGGAGGGGAGATGCGTATTATGAACAGAAGAAATGCCCCTGGGAACACAACAAGAATTCCTTAATGCAGGTTTTACGTTCCAATGTTTTTCATAATGATACAGTTCAAACAGAACGATAACGAATAAACAGTTTATGTGTTTGTGTGTGAATCAACTTTGCAAAAATTATTGTACGAATCTTGACTAGATTTCTACATTTCATAGCTGGATGGAAAGCATCTCACTGGTGAAACTTTGTCCAATGTTCAGTACTAGAATATACATGTTCGAGGAGATCAATGCAATCCAATTATCAATGATTAGTTAGCTCCTTGTCCACCACAGATGATTCTATGTCATTTTCAAACCTTTTCTTCACCAGACACGCCACAACACTTGTTCACATACAGGAGTGTGTGGCCTTCAAACCCCTCTTCTTGAGGTTTGAAATCTCTTTTCCTCTCCCTTTCCAACTTTTCATTGTATCAAAATACAATTAAGTACACAATGGACATACACCTTAGTCAGACTTATATAGATATCTTCTTGCTGTTCTCTCCCTTGCTGCGGGGTATCTTGCTATTGCACTGTTTCCCTCATCCGACTCCAACTCTACTCCCGACAAGAGAAGGAGATGATGCTCCCGCCAAAAATGCCATGAGGAAAATCAAGACCCTCTCATCAATTCGAATTGTATCCGTAGCGTACAATAGTCATTCAGCCTCCAGCCGCAATATTGTAGTAGTAGCATTCCAAAGTAACCATGCTGAAACAGTGCCTGCTGCGGCCGCAGACGGTCGCCTTCGTCATGAAATCAGACACCGATACGGTCATCTCATCTTCCTCGGCTCGGATCTACACGGAGAAGCTTGTGGCGTACTTTTTCATCCACAAATAATAATGACGATGTGAATAACGATAACAAACCACGTCTTTCAGTGGCAGTGGTGGGAGCAGGACCTGCTGGATTCTATGCTTCGAAATATCTTACTTCATCGGTGTTGAAACGAATAACGCAATCTACTTCTTCTGGCGATGATGATGATGATACACATTCTACCTCATTTGGTTTTTCTGGGATAGATATAGATTTAATAGAGCGCCTTCCAACTCCATATGGACTTGTACGATATGGAGTGGCACCGGACCATCCCGAAGTAAAGAATGTAGAGAATGATTTTGCAGCCCTCTTCAATAAACAAGGTGAAAGTCAAAACAGCAGTATAAATTTCTATGGAAATGTCGATGTGGGCAAACAAATCCCATTATCCAAATTACAATCATTATACGATGTAGTTATACTAGCCTACGGATGTCAAGCTGCCGACAAGCGGTTAAATATCCCCGGAGAGGACACGTTGGAAGGAGTATTGAGTGCTCGTGAGTTTGTCGCCTGGTACAATGGTCATCCGGAATTTCAACATATTGGTCCAATAGTAGAACGTTGCTTGTGGAAGAAGAAATCCAACACAACGAACGATGATGATATTACAGAAACGAGTATTTCTCCTGCACGTGTCGTAGTGATTGGCCAGGGAAATGTTGCATTAGATGTGGCTCGAGTTTTAGCCAAGGGAAAACCTGGACTAATTGATACAGATACGCCAACTTCAGTCCTCAATGTTCTAAAAGGAGGAGTGTCTCATGTGAGTGTTGTTGGGAGAAGAGGTCACGTCCAGGGTGCATTTACTATCAAAGAATTGAGAGAACTAACAAAATTGGATAAAGAAGGACATAATGTTTCGTTTGTGGTGAGAAAAGAGGAACTTGAGATGGGGATGACAGATGCATCGATGGAAGAATTGAAAGGTTCAGGGGGACGACCAAAGTCTCGGATTGACAAACTGTTACAAGACAATGCAGTAGAAGAAGATGCACAATCGACAGGTTAGTTTTCCTCCATATCATCCCCTGAAATGGTCATTATTATATTGTTTTATGTCCCCTAACCTCAACAATTGCGATCCTATCACCTTTTCAGACGCGGAAAAGTCCGTAGAGATTCGATTCCTGTTGAATCCAACTCAGCTTGCTCCTCATGAAAGCAATCTTTCCAAAGTAGGACATGTTCTCTGCGAAAGAACAAGATTGGAAGGAGATCCAGGAAAACAAAGACCAGTAGGAACAGGAGAAATGGAAGAACTTCCTGCCGACTTGGTCCTTGTTAGTATTGGCTACCGAGGAATGCCACTTGAAGGTATGGAGGAGCTTGATTTCTTTGACTCTAGTTCGAGTACTGTGGTGAATGAGCATGGGAAACTACCCGGAGAGAATAATTTGTTCGTCACAGGTTGGATAAAGCGAGGTCCGACTGGAATTATTGGCACAAACATTATGGATGCAAAGGATACAGTCAAGTCAGTAATGAATTATTTGGAGACATCAGTCCCTGTTGCAGGTGTAGAGAGTCAGGGCAGAGATGGACTCAATGATCATTTAGGTGCGCATGATGTAAAGGTGGTAGATTGGAACCAGTTTTTGCGGATTGTATCTGCAGAAATTGACACTACTAGACTACGAAGTGAGGCTCAGCCACGCGAGAAAATTCTAGCCGTGTCTGAAATGCTCAACGCAGCGCAGCGATAGATCGAGTGTTGCAACAGACCAGTTTTGTATTCGTGCAAATTAGCAGCAGCCTGTTCCCGGCAATGTGTGAGCATCAGAAATGGTAGAGACTGAAGCTTGGAATCAAAATTGCATCGCCTTTCTCTGCATACTCCAGCTATGCCTCTTTGTTCAGGGTCTTTCCACATCAATTTGATGCGAATTGACAGAGGGCAGTAAAAACAAGATTCCGTCTGAGTTACTGAGTTATAATGTAGTACAACTGAGTGCCAGGAGCTGTATGGTAGTTGTTCGATCTAAATAGCTGCAGAGCGTTAGGAAGCTCCCATGCAACTAAGTAGCCTAAGTAACTTCGTAGGTATGGATACTCACAATCAACGGAAGATTGTTTCATATCTTCCATCTAATACATTGCCTCCCAAATAAACATAGGTAATTGCCGTGGCAGCATTGCAGTGAATGTCCGCGTTGTTGTTCTCGAACTAAGTAACCTATCAAATACTTTCTAATTCTCTTTTAAGATACTTTCTCGCTGTTTTAGTCGCAGCACCGATAGTTTTTGTCTTTAGGCAAGTACCGCTCTGAACCCAGGCGTACTAGTTGTAAATAGTAAATACCACCTGCATGCATGTGTTACTTCAAACCATCATGCTCAGCACAATGCAAGATGCAGGTGGTGTTCTCATTTTATGCTGATGCTGATTGCTCTTTTATTCTGCATACGTACTTAGCTTTGTTGCCGTGATGTGCTGTTCTCATAATCGAATACACAATGAAGATTTCTCTACCCTCTGCTGTAATCTGTGCTACCCTTGCTGTTGGATCAGCTAGTGCTGAAGGAAACTTGCGTGGAAGCGGTCGCGGTCTATCCGTGGCCTCTGCTCCATCGCTTGGTGTTGGAAGTGTTCCATTGGTCTACGCAAACTCTAATCCAAAAGGATTCCTCCCAGTCTTACAAAGAAGGAATCATCAATGCTATCAAGGAGCTCAAGGACCGCACCGGTTCCTCCTCCATTGCCATCAAGAAGCAAATGCAGGCCAACATGCCCGAGGGAAAGAAGTGGATGAACGGAAGGTTCTTGAAGGCCTTGAAGGAGGGAGTTGACGAAGGAATCTTGATCCAGAGCAAGAGCTCTTTCAAGCTCAGTGCATTTGGAAGGAACCTTCGTGGGGTGAGAGTTGCACATAGTCTTTTCTTATAGTTTTGTATTCATATTTTTATGACTTACTTTGTCTTCGTTTGCTTATTGTAGCTTAAGAAGAAACCTGCATCATACGAAGCAGGAATCGTCAAAGCCATCACGGAGCTCAAGGACCGCACCGGATCCTCCTCCATTGCCATCAAGAAGCGCATGCAAGCCGAGATGGGCGACAAGAAATGGCAAAACGGAATCTTTTTGAAGGCCTTGAAGGACGGTGTTGCCTCTGGTGAATTTATCCAGGTCAAGGCCTCCTACAAGCTTAGCGAGGCTGCCAAGACTGCTGCTAAGAAGAAGGCTGTTCCAAAGAAGCCTAAGGCTGCACCCAAGAAGAAGGCTCCTAAGAAGAAGGCTGAACCCAAGAAGAAGTCCATGAGTGTTGACAATGAGTTTGATTTGTCATTTCTGTAATGTTGTTGCATTATAACATGATGGCTAACTTTGGTTCATTGTTTGTTTCAAAGGCGCCTAAAAAGATTGCCGCTGATAAGGCAGCAAAGGCCGAAGCTGCTGAAGCCAAGAAGGCTGAAATTGCTGCTGCCACCCGCGCTAAGAAGGAAGAGGCTGCTGCTAAGAAGGAGGCTGCTGCTGCCGCTGCTAAGAAGGCCGCCGCCGCTAAGAAGGAAGAAGCTGCCAAGGCTGCTGCTGCTAAGAAGGCCTCGGAGAAGGGCAAGAAGGCATAGTCCTCTCGTAATTAGTCCTCTTGCCGTTCTCAAGAAAAGAGAGGGGAGCGTGGTGTTAATGGAAGCTCGGTTGAAGTAGTTACGGAAAATGCTTGATTTTGCTCTTGTTTGCGTCGCTGCTTCGTCCTCTTCTGAATCTATTACGTAGCCTATCTTGCCTCTTTTGTGTGCGAGGGAAGCCGCTTGTTTGAAGAAGCGTAGTTATAAGATTAAGTAACTCTCAGCACTACAAAATCATTGCATGTCTGTCTATTGAGTTTGTCTCGACATCCAGCAACGATAAATTTTGTTCAAATCTGGAGTCACACTTAGGATCAAGATGATACTCCCACTCCCAGCAAAGGTGTCCAACCAAATACTGCGCTTGATCTTCTGCACTACCTGGCGAAGGGACCCTAGCCCAAACATTAAATAGTAAGACCCGACGGCCCTGATGAAGCATGTCAGCAATCAAGTGTAGCATTTCCGATCAGTACCATAGACAAAGCCAAGCGCAAGAGCCAAGCCAAGTAGATAAGCTTGCAATGCTGTCTACCCACTACCCACCTCAACAAGGGTCAAAACAAGACCCCGGAGGGCCTGAAAACGGATAACCTAATACCGATACGACATCAAACATTAGCACGTGGAACGAGTTCAAAAAAAATGAAGAAGCTTGCCTTGCTAGACGCCTTCGACGCCAATGAACTCCTCCATGCAGCAGCAAAATCCCCGCCGCAACAATAGAAGAATGAGCTGCTGGTTCCTCTTATCGACAGTCCTGCTCCTACAGAGCACAAAATTGTTCCAAAGTAGTGTTCAGGCTGTCCGATATCCGTGGACGCCGACGACGGGCATCCATCATCCAACAATCATCGAAAATCATGACCATGTTGACACTTCTTCTACCAATAATAAGTATAGTCGATCACTATTGAGGGTATTGACACTAAGAGCGGGAGATGCATCCAGTGAAGAAAGTACAACCAATTCTTCAAGGAGGAGACGCAAGAGAAAACGAGTAAGACAGGATCAACCACCATCATCTGTGGAAAAGGGTGAGGAACTCGTTATTGATGATACAGCGGTGGCATCAACACAACAACAACAACAATCAGATGCAGAGCCTGTTATAAAAAAGGGCAAGAGAAAAAGGCGAAGATTATTCTCATCAAAAAAGAAAGAGGACGTAGATCCATCCATCGATGAGGGCACTGATAATCAAGAGGATGTTGTAACAACGTCATCCAATAATGAAACTGGGAAAAGAATAAAGAAGCGTAGACGAAAGAAAGCTGTAGCTGAGACCAACGAAGCTGATTTGGATCAAGAGGTAGAATTGGAAGAATCAATGCCCTCTTGCAATGAGGATGTTGTAGTGGTAGAAGATGGCATTCCGGAAATTGGAAAAGTTTCTGGAGACACAGATGCATCACCAGAAGATGGAAACGAGGTAGACAATACGGAAGCGACACAAGCATCAGTTAGGACCAAGAAACGAAAGAGAAAGAAGCGAGGCACTAGCACAAATGTTGAAGATACTATTGGTGATGTTGTCACAGATGAAGAAACACCAGAGGCCATTGTTGCAACGCCGCTGCCGTCAATGGATGCATCGGTTGAAATTCCCAGTGAAGAAGAAAATAGGACAAAGAAAAGGAGGAGAAAGAAAGCGTGTAACAATCATACCTGTTGCAAGATGCTGTCGATGTTGACAGACGCGAAGAAACATCAGAAGCCATTGATGAATCGCAAGTATCTATTGAAAATTCCCAGTGAAGAAATGAATCGGACCATCAAGAAAAGAAAACGAAAGAGGCGAGGAACAAGCAAAACTGCCCAAGACACTTCAGATGATGCTGCAAATGAGGAAAGAAACGCCACCAGAGGTCATTGATACATCGCCACTGACATCGATTAATGTATCTGTTGAAATTCCCAGTGAGGAAAATCGTTCCAGAAAGCATAGATCGTCTATTGAAGTTGATGAATCGTTAAAGCTTCCTCGATGGAAGATGGGGAAGTTGAAGAGGTGCAGGCAAAATATGCGGTCGGTAGTGTAGAGACAGAAGCGGAGCCGGCATCGGATGATGAAAAATCGATTACAATTATCGATGCTCCGGTTGAGAAGGAAAGCGATGGCGAAATCACTGTGGAATTACAGATGAAGTGCCTGTAGAAGCTGAAAAGGGAGTTGAAGAGCTGTCGTTAGAAGCTACGGACGATGGTTGCAGAAAGAGAAACGGAGTCTGCATCGGATGATGAAAAAATCGATAACAATTACCGGATGATTCGACTAACAAGGAAAGTGATGGTGAATACACTGTGGAAGTTGCAGATGAAGTGCCTGCAGAAGCCGAAAATGAGGAAGTTGAAGAGCTGCCGACAGAAGAATCGGTCGATGGTGCGTGAGAGAGAGAAAACGGAGTCTGCATCGGATGATGAAAAAATCGGTAGCAGTTAGCGATGCTCCGACTGACAAGGAAGGCGATGGTGAATACACTGAGGAAGCTGCAGATGAAGTGCCTGCAGAAGCCGGAAAGTGGAGGAAGTTGAAGAGCTGCCGTTAGAAGCCACGTGACGATGGTGCAGATGCTGAATATAATGATGAGATAGAACACGTAGTAATCGATGCTTCTATTGAAATCCCGGAAGAAGAAATTGTCCCAGAGAGTGTCGATGCTTCTATTGGGGTAGAAGAAGACTTTCGTGCTGAGGAATTGGAAGAGGTTGATGGATGCTTTAGATGATATGAGTGTTCTTGTAAACAAGAAGAGGATGAGGAAGAAGAGGAGGAAGGGCTACAAGAATCAAATGTTGACTTGTCATCTGATGAAAAGGAATCGGGAATTCCAACCCTCCCAGCCGAAGAAAGCGTTGCTTCTGCGGAAGACAATCCTATCAGCGTAGAAGAAGCTGATGCTAAAGATTCAGACGACGAAGGCATCAAAGAGTGATGATGGTAACAGTGACAAGAATGAGGGAGGAAGAAGATAGTGAACCATCCACTTTCTCAGAAATGAGTGAAACAATCGCTTCAGTCAAGCGACCAGCCTATAGAACCAGAAAATCATGAGAATGAAACAGAGGAGGTAGGCTTCTCAGGAGAGAGACTCAGGAAGAGGAAAACGCTGTGGTGGAGGTTTTCTCCTGCCTCAACTTGAACAATCAAATGACGTGGATGAAATCACAGAAGATGAAACAAACATCGACCAAAAACCGATCGAACTGGAGAAAATGGAAGATGACTGCCTCACCATCTCAATCGTGACGTGGAATTTAGCGGAAGCTTCATTTTCTGAGAAGGAAGCATCATTCTTCAAAAAGTTTCGGAAGGGAGAGTCCAAGATTGGAAAGTGACTTGGTCTTGATCGGAGCCCAGGAATGCGAAGATATCAAGCCTCGACGTGCAGAGGGGCATAGGTCACGGCATCTGAGACGTGTTGGGATCCAAATGCTCGGGAAAGACTATGTTCCACTAGCTATACACAGCTTGGGAGGGATACAGATGGCATTGTATTGTCATCGCGATGTCTTGGGTGACGTTGAAATGGTCAATATTGCAGATGTTACTTGTGGGGTTGGAAATGTATTTCACAATAAAGGAGCCATTGGAGTGTACCTTAAAATGAAGCGCCAGAATAATGGCGTGGCAAAATCGTCGCGGATGTTGTTTGCAACGGGACATCTCGCTGCGCATGTGAAAAATGTTGATGCAAGGAATGATGACTTCAAACGTATCATTAGCGGATTGGAGGCACAAGCTCCAGCGCGTTTTCTACGTCCAAAGAAGAACCCCGATGGCTCTCCTAGCGAATGTGATGGATCTTATCTATTGAAAAGCATGGATCACGTATTTTTCGCAGGAGATCTGAATTATAGAGTGGATCTTCCACGTGAATATGTGGAGCGATGCATCATTGATATCAAAGACAATCGGTCGTGTGAAAGACTTGAAGAAGCAGATGACCTAATGAACAAACTTCTTCGTCGAGACCAGCTTCTCCAAACTATTGCATCCGGTCGGGCATTTCCCCAATTCAGTGAAGGCAAAATAACATTCTTGCCAACGTTCAAGTTTGATAAGGGTACACAAAACTACGATACATCTCACAAGCAACGTGTGCCTGCGTGGACAGATAGAATATTATTCCGTTCGAGCAAAGTAAACGTGCTGGAATATCAATCAGTTCCCGCTGCAACGCATTCAGATCATCGACCTGTATTTGGTACATATCAGCTTGGTTGGGGTGTAACAACGAAAGACAGCAGTAGAAGTAGAGGAGGCAAACGAGGAAGAAGGAATAGAAAGAAATAAACATGTAGGAGTACTTTTAAC
This sequence comes from Skeletonema costatum, assembly GCA_018806925.1. Classification (NCBI taxonomy): domain Eukaryota; phylum Bacillariophyta; class Thalassiosirophyceae; order Thalassiosirales; family Thalassiosiraceae; genus Skeletonema; species Skeletonema costatum. The sequence continues at coordinate 31,752 of JAHBBA010000654.1, read as the reverse complement.
CGTCTCACTCATTCATGGATTGACAAGTAGTCAGATATCAAGTCAAAGTTTATCATGTGCACAGATCTGAGATGTCAAAACTTATAAGTCGATCGCTTTGTCTTCGTTCGTTCTGGTGCGATTGCTCGCTCCGAGCCGAGTGCGTTAAGGTCATTTAACCCTAGTAAATGAAAATAACCTCTTGTGAGATCTTTTTTCTGTCGTCACAAAGTCACAAAGATCCGATCCTGCTCGAGCAACTTTGGCAGAGCAAGTCGGCGGGCGGAGGAACATAACAACCAACACCATAACTTGCCCAACTAAAAACAACCAAGATGGGTTTCTTTGATGACCTAAAGGCAGCTGCAATTGAGAAGGTCAAGGAAAAAGTGAAAGAGGAACTGGCGGAGTTGGGAATTGATCTAGACGAAGATGAAGATGATGCCGATATCGATGAAGCACCCGAGCCAGAGCCAGAAGAAATCGCAGCCGAAGAAGCATCATCAACCCCTGCACAAGACGATGATGGAGGCGAACGACCTGTCTCAGCTTGGAGTACACCGCTCAACGTAACAACTTCCTTGCCGCCATCTGCTCCTGCTGTTGCATCCTCCAACTACTCGCCCAGCACAACATCTTTTCCACGTCCAGACGCCGACACGACCTTCAACGAAGCCGTCCAGAAACTCTGGGATCTCGATGCTCGTCTCATACCCAACCAAGACTACAAAATCGACGTTCAAAGTAGCAAACATCCCTGCAACAAAGAGGATGCAGCCGAGGAACCCCTCTTTACATATGTCAAGCCCGCCGTTTTCAGGAAACGTCCCACGTTCACAACCTTTGTTGCTCTCTTGAACAATTATTCTACCTATACTGGTGAAGAAGAAGATGTCACTGAACAAGAACTGCAAGAAAATCGTGCCTTCTTGAATGAAGTTATGAAGACTGCACCTATGAAGTATTGTCATCAGTATTGTATTGCCAAGGGTTGTACGTACAAGGGGAAGGAAATATCTGGTAGCGAGTCTGAGTTTAAGCGAATTCTTAACTCCATTTGGTTTGAATTGTACAGTCGCTCAGGAAGACGTAATATGGATTCATCTGGTTTCGAGCATGTATTTGTTGGAGAAGTCAAGAATGGTCAAGTCTCGGGTTTTCACAATTGGATCATGTTCTATCTGGAAGAAAAGAGAGGAAACGTTGATTTTCGAGGATATATCAAACCAAAATGCAGAGGTTCATCTACAGCTGAAACTAATGATGACGATCCAGTGTTGACACTGCAATTTAGGTGGAATGGTGTTGAGAAATTTGTTGGGACGTGCTTTATTGGGGTTACGCCAGAGTTTGAGATGGCTTTGTATACCATGGCTTTTCTGGCATCTGAAGAGGATGAAAATGTCATAACCCTTGATGCAGGCGGTGAAAAGTTTGATCTGAATGTAAAGTGTCACAAGTATGATCGTAATACGAAAGTTGGTTCTTGCTATGTGGAAGCTTTGGCTCATTATGAGTAGAAGATGACAAGTCATTTCGTTTATTATTCTTTGAGCGGGCAAAATTATCTGTAATTCAAGTCATAAGTAAGCATAATTATTCGTGTTTATTGCTCAAGTATGTATTATGAACATGGTGTATCATGTATGCCTCTTTCTAGTTAAGTAACGCGTCCATCAGCTGATTAATGTCGCCTGAGGCCATGACATCGTCAATGCCAACCCATTCATCACTTTCCATAATATCATCAAATGTGGGTGGGTTTGCGCTGGTACTTTCTGGAGATTTCTGCTGCCCGCCTTGAGAAAGATCCTCTCCAGCCCCCATATTTAAGGAAACGTTCGAAAGACCCCTCGGGATGGAAGAATTTCCGACTGTTGGTGTTGTTGAGGAATCAGTTTTCGCTGAATGAAAGAACTCCAAGTAGTAGGTAGTCTTGTCCATTGTTGGAAATGAGACGAATAGTAAGTCCATCTCTAGTGTCATGACATCATCAACCTGCTGAATCATTGCCTTGGTGACTGGATTTGTCACGCCATCATCTTGATACTTGGCCATTCCCCATCGCTTGGACAATAATCGAACCCTCGTTTTTTGGAGCATGAACCGGGCGAGGTGGCATACCCTCCCCCGAATGCGACCATATCTGAAACGCATTACACGCCAAGAACCTACGGAACTGATCCTTTACAAATATCAACGAGTGAATATCCGCCAAATTATCTTCATAAATCTGAGACACGTGTGCCCAACAGAGTACATTCCTCTCAAATGCCTGAGAACAAAAGAATCGACTAATACCACAACGTGTCTCTCGAACGATGATCCATCGATTGCGTATTTCCGACTCTTGAAAAAACTGCCCATTCTGACATCCAATCACACTTAGGAACGCCGGTGGAAAATGTGGTAGGAGCATGTGCCGATCCTCAATCGGGATACTAATTTTCGATTGAGGCTCCAACAACATCGAAAGCAGGTAGTGCATCCTTGGTCCAGCACACTTCCCTAACTTCTTCTTTCCACATTCCGTATGTTCATGTTCTTCATCACAATCATCCAGACCCGAGAGGATCCTATCCATATGCATGCTACACCGATGCGCAAGTGAACTCGCCTTACTCAACAATGCAAAGCTTCGCCGTGCAAGCGCCATGGATATCCACTCCCTAATTTGACATTGCAGCCCATAATGATGCTTCAGACTTGTCAATGTCAATTCCGAGTGTCGGGCACAGGCACTCATGTAGTGACTCCCGATGGCTTCTTCGGGGGTGATAAAATTTTGTGTGGAGGATGATCTACTGAGATTTTCTCCCTCCCCCGCTTGGGAGGAGGAGGGTGTGCCGGATACGGAGTGGCTTCGGAGGAGTGAGACTGGGGGGTATTCGGGGGGGGAAGAACTTGTGGTGTTTCTTTTGTTTCTTTAATCGAGAATCGGCGGCTCTTATTTGATCTCGAGCATCGATGGTAGCCTTGCTGTTGCTATTGATGTTGATGTTGGTATTTCCACTGCTACTTGATGCGGGAGCAGCGGCACTTTTGGCGTTGTTGTTGTTGTTGTTATTGTTATGAAGTGGAAGTTGTGGAGAAGGATACGTTGATGTTGCCACTCCCCCCGTACTACTATTCCTCCGTTTCTCGTGAGGAAACATCATATTCGCAGTAGCAGTATTGTTGTTGTTGCCACCATTCCCCATATTGTTGTTGATATTGACATTTGAAGTTGGTGGTGTACTACCTTTCAACTGATTCCCCCCGGCCACGTAGCCAACTAATCCCTGCTGCTGTTGCTGAGCATTATTACTTTGTGAATTTGCAGCATGATAGAGCAAATCCAAATTGTTACTCCCAAGATCACCACCACCACCACCGCCACCACTTCCAGCAGCGCTATTCGTATTGATATTGTTGCTCAAATGATTAATCATGCGATTCAATGCACTGGGAGTCAACCCTGAAAGTAGATTTGCGGAAAACCCTGATAGGTTCCCACCAGTAATGTCAATAGCACCACCGCCACTTGTTGTAGAGACTGCAGTTGCAGCAGTAGTATTTCGACTGTCCCCCATTGCTCTCGATAGAATGGTATTTAGTCCAGTGTTCCCCTCCCCCACAGCCCCATACGATTGTTGTGAATGTTGCTGCTGCTGCAATAGACTGGCATTCTTGGCAAATAAGGCATTATTCTGAATCTGCTGTGCTAAATGATGAGTATTCAACGAGGCAGCAGCAGTATTGAAGTTGTTGTTCCCTCCACCATTATTCAACAAGTTGCTGTGATTATTCAATAAATCCGCAGTGGTCAAAACAGTCGTAGTACCATCCGTAGTTCCATCTACACTACCATTCTTGATACCTTCAATCATATCTAGATATTGAGACTGATGATTGTTAATATTCATATTCGAATTATTACTCATGTTTGCCAATGCTGCAGCCATTGGTCCCGTAAATTGCGACGATGATGTCACTTCCACCTGATGATGATGCTGCTGTCCAAGATTATGCTGCTGCTGCTGCTGCGGATACGGTGACGAATGCTCCGAAGAATTATTATAATTCGGATGATCCGGATTATACTCCAACGTTTTGCGCTTCCCCTGACGTGATTTATGAGGTATACACTCCTTATTGAGACGGAAGCATCGTTCGCATCGATTGTCGGTGTCGTCGACGTTTTGGGGGTAGACGCATTTGGATTTGCATTTGTGGCATTCGGTGCAGGCGCGTCGTTTGCCTTTTTTGTCTCCGTCGGATGATGACATGATGATGATGATGGTTTTACTATTATGTGCAGTGCTCTTGCAGAATATGTTGTTAAGATTATAATTAAAGTATTGCTGTTCAGCAATATATGAGACCCACTCTGTCCACAACGTCGAAGCCCTCGCCTACAAGTTGGCTTGTATGTCAACAGAAACAATGAATCACGTCCTGCAGGATTTACTTACACTTTTATGTCAAGTGTTCAGTTCACGTTCAAATTCTTTGCGGATTCTCTTCAAGAAGCGTCAGTTAAAGTGACATACTATTCCTACGTTGAAGCTATGCAGGTTTCTACTTCAAGATGAGAAAGACGGAGCCCGGATGGAAGCGGAGCGACAGCACTTTCATTGAAGTTACCCCGAAGAAAAAGAAAATCACTTGGCAGATCTGAAAAAACGACGCTGCGCTGACCTCGGGAAGATCCTACCATGACCAAGAGTAAATAAGCAGGGTCCGCGACGAGTGCTCCCGCCAAAATTTTACCTAGTAAAAAAATCGAGTCCCGGAACCGTCTCGTCAGCAAGTTCAGCTGTCACACCTCAGTACCGCTTTGAAAGCTCTCTCAAGCAAGAGGCATATAAAGATATAAGTATGGTAGAGCAACAAAGAACATCATTACCACAGGGATTGGAACGGTGAACAGAGCAGCGGTGTACTATAAATAATAGACGCAATTATAAATTATGTCATGCTGTGATTGAGTGCTGTTTTGCTGTGTGTGAAGCCCGTTCTTTTTATCCACCATTTTACAGAAGTCGTATCTGTCTTTTGTGGCTTCTTATCTCAGGCGACATCAGTCTTTGCATTATTACGGCGTGGTGGTCGCATTGACAGACTGTAACGTTGATATTTTCGCTGGTTTGTTGGGTCATTATAATACTGTTGCCCTGCTGAAGCAACAAATGAACCATGGGACAAAAATATTCATCATCGCATAATTGTTGAATGTGAATTATTTGAATGATAACTGAGGATAAGACCCTAGGGTGGAATAGAGACAAGCAAAACTAGTGGAGATAAGTCGTACACTTGCAAGGATCAATGAATGCAAAAATAAGGGGGTTCTCACTTACCTCCTTCAATCAAAGTGAAAAATAAATGACGAATAAGGGACACCTGCGCAGCCACCATAGGGCCAATCCATGGCTGATAACTGTGCTCTTGGTGTGTAATAAAAATTTATTATGAATGAATCATGATGTGGGTATTGGTGTTGTTACTACTGTTGCGTCTGCGGCACTGCCTCCATGCAGTCGTTTAGATAGGAGAAGTTGCTGGCTAAATAATTCACTCCTCCGCCCTCCCCACAGCGGCCGCCACCGCTGCCGCCTGCTTGGGCGTGGCTATCCCGATGTAAATGGGTACATAGCCATATCCCCCCGTCCATTATCATCGCGTCGATCCACTCGACGGACGACGCGAAGAACGAAGAGAGCAAACGATGGACTTGCTTTGCTTGATGCGATCGAGTTGAGTGCAGTCGCAACGTCGAGTTGATTCAAATGAGCGGGACTCGGTACATAGGAATCGATTGGATTTGTATGTGCTTTCTGGACAACGCTGGACATACCGAGCGATACGTAGGAACTGGGAAAAACTCGCTAAAATTGAGTGCCGACTTGCTGACGAGACGGTAACGGGATCTATGGGATCTAACAAAAACGACGCGGACCCTGCTTATTTACTCTTGACCATGACGCAATTGCTACTGTGGTTGCGGCTGCTGCTGCTGCTGCTGCTGCCCATAGCCACCGCTAAAGTCGATAATACCCCTGACGACAAAACCACCACTGCCAAATCGTCTTCCTTATTCACAAGATATGATCGAAACGCATACGATATTGCCGCTGGAAATCATTTCAATTCCACTATTGCCGATGATGAAAAAACTAACCTATGGCAATCTTGATAAAGATGCTATTATCAAACGACGGCAACGAAAAAACGAACAATGACAATTCTTCTTCACAGCAACATGTTGATGATGATTCGAACAACAAATGCACAACCTACCTCGCTCCATCCTCCATCCCCAACAGCGGATTAGGAATGTACACCACAATCCCCTACGCCAAGGGTGACACCTTCCTCTTACCAGAAATAGGCATCATGCTCCAAGACAAAGATGCACACTATCCCCAAGGGTCGAATAAACTATTAGCGCAATATCCATGGGGACCGGGAATACTCACAGGGGGGCATCGTGAAGTTACCACCGGTGCCGTAATGGTGCCTGGATTGGGAATGTTGGCAAATAGTCATTTGGGGTTGGTGAACTTTCGACACTCGGATACATGGAGGATGCAAATTGATGAGGATGGGACTGATTCACTATCATTGGAGGGGTTGCAATCTTCTACAACATTGAAGGATGTAGGGCGTGGATCTAGTTCGTATCATTCCCGTGTCTTGTTTCATGCCGATAAGAATATACAAAGGGGGGAAGAATTGTTTGTGAATTATGGTGATGAGTGGTTTACGGCACGTGAGTCGTGGATTGGGGTGATTCCTAGTGCAAAGAATTATGAGGAGGCGGATAGATTGATTGCGGAGTTGTTCTCGGAAGACGATGGGGGTCATGATGTTGTTGACCCTCAAGCATATGAAGTGTTGTTGAAGGATGCGGCAGAAAAGGATAAGCGATTACGGGCGGCTTTTCCTGATAATGTTGAGGATGTACCTGTTGCAAAGGACATAGGTACTGCTAGATTTTCTGCTAGGTCTTCGATACAAAGTGTAGAATGGATAGAAGAGAATGGTGTCTGCATTGATAACCTTGTCTCGGGGGCATCTACCATAGCTCAGGCTGGGCGGGGTGCATTTGCAACACGGACAATCAACAAGGGCGCAGTGATAACGACTACACCATTGATTACTTTGGAACGAGAACAATTGCAGCTATGGGAGGAAGTCGACGGTACCGATGTAGGGGTGCAAAACAAGATTAAGAAAGAGGATAAGGTTTTGGAGATGGTTGGTCATCAGCTTCTTCTGAATTACTGCTATGGTCATGTGAATTCATCTTTGATTCTCTTTCCATACTCGCCAACTGTGAACTTTATCAATCATGGTAGCAAGGAGAAGGCAAACGCTGAAATCGTGTGGTCATCCTACCCCTATCATAAAGGAGAATGGTTGAACTTGTCATTGAAAGAGATGAAAGAGCTTCAGAAAACTGGCCTAATGTTTGATATTGTTGCCACGAAGGACATCGGTCTTGGCGAAGAGGTTCTTTTGTACTATGGAAAAGATTGGGAAGACAGTTGGAATGAACATATTGAGGATTGGACTACAGCTGAAAATGAACAAGACGGCATGATGCAGAAAAATGTTAGTGACACCCTCGGTGTACACTTGAATCAAAGAAGCAATTCCGACTCCATCATTTTGACGGTGACAGAGCAAAAGAATCAGCCGTATCCTCCCTACCTTGAAACAGTATGTAGGTTCAAACCTCCAGCTGAGAAATGCCAAGACGAGAACAACGACTACTGTACGATACGATGGAGCCTAAGCATGAACGAAATGCATGACAATCTATGCGATGTGATTTCTCGCTCATCTATTGATGGAAATGATTGGTATTTTGCACGAATGAATATTACCAACAGCACGTCAAACGAAACGACTCAGTATCACGTAGAGTTTTTGCCTCGGTATGCGATAAGATTGATCAATAGAAAATACACGAAAGACCAATACTCACGTGGAGTTTTTCGTGAGGTCATTGGCTTGCCAGAGGGTCTCTTTCCTGATCATTGGATAGACTTGAAAGAAGAAGATGACAATTATATATACCAAGATTGAGGCTGAAATGATGCTTGGATTCTTACACGGATTGTTACACGCATCCATTACTTACATATGGCTCATTCTCCACGTCAATTAGTCTGCTGTGACACAAACACGCCAGAAGTATGTAGTGTTTTCAGTTTCTCCAAACTAGAAAAACTATTACGTCGACAGCCAAAATACCTGCAAGGGTAAACATTGAACCTAGAATGATTTTAGTCGCCATATAGATCGATTCATTCCTGTGATATGAAATTGAGCTGGAAGCATCGCCGTACTTGTCATTGTTGCCACCAAGTTTTGTTGTTGATGGAACATATTGCATCGACTTCAGAGAGCAGCCCCTGATTTCCCTACATACTAATCATAATCTAATCCCTCTACCCTTGGAGCGAAGTATGTCTGAGGTTGCTGTCTCTCTGTTGAGCGGCGTTGTACGTGCACTTACTGGGTGTCACATACAGTAGGTCATGTCTTCTTACGGTCATTTCCTAGGAATTCTATGGATTCCTGCATTAAGTCGCGCGTCCGTCTGTCGAGACAGGGATTCGTAGATTTCGGCAATGACCGTGTGTGTCAAAGCTGACAAGTGCGGGGAGAGATTCAAGGCTGTAGGGGCACTCCAATGGAGGAAGGGTCTTTGTGATGGGGATGGGGACCGACCGAGCATGATACTTTAGCGTCGTGAACGCTGATGGGACTTGATGGTGGATCGGGCCATCTCAGTGGAGACCTCCTTGTTCTGCTTTGAATTGAATCGTTTCCAGCTCCTCCTAAAGTTGACTTTACGCTGTCGCATGGATACATTGTCCTCGCCGATCCATTTGGCGTCGGCACTAGTGCCACGCTCGGGAAATACAAATCCAACCAACACAGCTTCTTCATCCATCATATTAGGATTCAATACCCTCGCTTCAATAGACTTTCTCATACGAGGATCCATCTTTGACCGGAAAGGGTTGACAGAAACTCTCTCAGCCGGATTCTGGTTCGGTGAAATAGGCTGCTTGGACGAAGTGGAGGATGGTGGTGGTGTCAACGATGAAGTAGTCTCATTGCATGACTGCTGGTCAATGGCAGCAAAGAGAACGTCTAGGCCGCTCTTTGCGGTGTTGGTAGTATCTTCAGACATGATGTGTTGACTATTCGCCTTGACGCTGTTAAGTTTGATCATGAGTGAAGCTCGTGCTGGGGTGAAGCCGGCGCAGCGTGCTCATGTTGTGTGTAGCCGGGTTGGTATGAGTAGATATGAGCTCGAGCCGGAGTGACACAGTGTGTCCAAGTGACCAAATGAAGGCGGTCATAGGTGAAGTCATCATGACCCACACGACCTCCACTCGACCCTACTATTAATTCCGATGTATGTAGATGAAAAGGCGCGAGATCCTTCCTTCTGCCTGTGGGCCCTTGGGTGTTGGGTGTCGGTCATGTGTGCTTGTTGTATGTTTGTGTGCTTTCGATGCTCGGTGTGTAGCTTCTTATTTTAATGTCTCCCCTTTTGTAGGTGTCGGCTTTTATTAACATCGTTTATATTCTTGCCTCACCAAAGAACAATTCTTCATCACATTCTTCAACATCATAGCAACACTTACTCCACTAAAAACAAACACATCACTCTGCACATCATACACAATGAAGATTTCTCTACCTCTCGCCGTCCTCCTCTGCCTTCCTGTCATGGCAATGGCCAACCCTAAATACCACAGGTTGAGGAAGAAGAAAAAGGGGAAAGCAGGAAAGAAGTTCAAGTTGCCTTCTACAACTTTCGGCTATATATCCACTGATCAGGCGTCCAGTTGTTACACAGGTGAAGGTGGAGTGGTGGATATCCTTACTAGTGGCAACTTTGCTGCATGTTCTCGCTATTGGTACACTGATCCTACGGGAAGTCAAAGCTCCACATGCGCTGGCACAAGTTCCTATGTTGCTGAATCACGTGGAAACACTCCCGCTAATGGCAACCCCGGAGACAACACGTGCCTTGCAGTAGGGGACGCGCCGTCCTGCTTTGTGCTTGAGGGTGTCAACGACGACGAACCAGTTCTTGTTCGCACTTCTATCGCATGGGATTGGTCAGAATACACATCACCTTCATCTCCTAACTCGAGCACATGTGGTACACTCGTTCCACCAGCTGGTCCCAGCACCCTCAACACTTGTGCTACAATCTTGACAGATTCATCTATTCCTGTGGTAGCAGCCGATGCCAATACTTTATCTCCTCCAGGAGCTGATGGAACGACTGGTCAATGTTACAGTGTGAATCCTCTTACCGGAATTCCTTTTGCAGTCGACCCAGGTGTCAGTACAATCACCTCAACTGTCACTTTCACAATTGAAGAAGAAGAGTATGTTTGCCAAGTGACAGCTGGGGGTAAAGTTTGCGAAATGTGGGGCTATTCGAACGGCTACGGAAACAACTTTGACTCTCAATATGTCCCCTTTCGGTGTGATGATATCGAGGGTGATGCCTTCGAAGGTTACATTGCTTTCGTCTTTGACCACTATAAAATCACTCCTGTTACCGATGGTATTGGGCAGGCACCGCAGATTGTTCTAAGGAAGGTCTAGATCCGTCTACATTGATCTTGTTCTTGTTTCATTGCTGACTTGTTCATTATTTGTTACTTCTAAGAGTAAGTACTAGATAATGCTTTCTGTACATTATTGTAGCAATATCGTGTCGCCTCAATTGTCCTCTAATCTCTCATGCAATATTTGACAAAGACAAAGGAGCTTGCGAAGAAGATGAGCTTCCTCCCATTTTTAACTTGCTCAAACGAAACACTTGCTATTATTTGATCAATGAGCCCAGCAACAGCAAGGAGCATACGCAATACATTCGACATATTATTGACTTTGCGTACAACTGTGTGTTTATACATGTAAAATTTTATGCAGTTATACTATTATTCTTATCCGCGATGTGGCTCCCTATTAACGTTTCCGTCTTCTCCAAGCCTGATCCGGACACGGTCCAATCTGTAGTCCGCCGTCGTACTCCATCCTGCTGGAATAATTTGGACTTGCAGGGAGGGGTTGATGTCCTCAATTACCGCATTGGCTTCCTCGCCCGTCATTCCAACCAGACTTTGTCCTCCCCAGCTAGGTACAGGAACATTGTTAAATCGACCAATGAACATTCCACGAGTCTTACGACCGTTTTCGCCCATTACTGCATCCCATAATGTGAGTTCTTCTCCGTCGAACTCGTAGAAGAGTGATTCTTGTGTCAATCCTCTGAAGAAATAGTTTTCTACCTGCGCCATAATGCCATCGCAATACCTTTTAGTGGGAACCAAATCCTCGACACGCATGTGTTCCAGAATGAGAGGTTGCTCGGTACCATTAATCTGGATAAGAGTTCCAAGCTTATCCCATGAAGCATCAAATTGGTTACAGCCGCCGCTGCCTTCAACTGAAGTCTTAGATTTGAAAAACATGGTCACATCAGTATCCGATCTGAGGAGAGCCCCACGAATGTTACTTGCTCTCCAGTTTGATCCAGCGAGTTGGAAAGTATTGAAGTATAGATCTTTAATGACAGGAGGACCTTGCAGCTCATGACCGTTGAGAGGATTCTCATGTGGAAGAGGTGATTCAATTTGTTTGATTGGCTTTCCCCATTCGTCCAGCATGCCATCCTTGAGCGGGACGAAACGGGCCAATGGAGCTTGGAATGAGCCTAGAACAAGAACTTTTGTCCACTCATCAGTATCTCCAATACGTTCATCAAATAACGTGTATGGAAGAGTTACGACTTCGGGAGGGTTTTCAGTCTCATCATTTACTGTTGTCAGGATGTTCATCCACGCATTTTCCTGGAACCTTCTTGGGTCGACGTCTTCCTCCCAACCCATGAGGGTTTGACCTATATTAGTGACTTGAAACTCCATGGATGTCATCTTTGGAATATCTCCAAAGAACTGGTTGGTTCCTGTGCTTCCGTTGATTTGATCTTTAGAGAAGGATAGAGTGACTGGATGATCTTCCAGCACAGGTCGAAGTTCCTGGCTACCGGGGTAGACGATGCCCGTAGCGACCCAATCGGTTCCGATCAGTCTCTCATGAGGCTGCACTGGTGTTGCAATTCTAGACAATACAATCGGCACATCATTCCCATCATGTGTGTGATACAGTGTCAACGCGGTCTCGTCTGCACTGAGACTGAATGAGATTGCTTCTTGGTGCAGTGCACTCATAAAGTTACTCTTTTGTTCATCCGCTTCAGCTGTTAAACGACACATTCTACGATTCGTCGCCAGAATATCAATTGTAATACTTGGCCGATCACTATTGTGGGAGTCTTGGCCGTTTTCCACGGTGCCCCATTCTCCTCTGAAACCATTACATCCATCGTTTCCAGATAGTTCCGTTTCCGTCTTGAAGAACAATTCCTGGGAATCAGGAATTGCAGGGACTCCACCAATCTCTTTGAGCTGCCAGTTGGTGCCTACGAGTTTCTCTGTTGAAGGCGCCTCTGGAATAGGGAGTTGTCCGCCGCGTAGAAGTTGGTGTTTATGAGCATGAGAAGGTAGAGCATTGAAGAGGATGAATGCCAGGCCAAGGCTGGGAAGATTAGATAGACGCATTGCTTGTTTTATGTTGCTGCTAATTAGTTGACGGGTGTTCTTCTTCTCGTTTGTGTTACTTATTGATGTTGATGTTGTTGATGTTGTTGTTGTGCTTCAATCTTTATGACTGATGTGGTTGCTGCCGCCGCTGTTTCATTGCATGCAAGAGCGGCTGATGGAGCAAGCCAAAGCAGGAACAAGACGCGTGTTCCCACATCTGTGGGCCGTGATGGGCCAGATGCACGCTTCGATGTTCAGTGGGCGATAGGAAGTGGATCGTGGGTGGGGACCAAACAACACCACTCGGAGTGGGCACGAACGGAACGTGAATCTTTGAAGATTGAGAACGCTGTCATAAAGAGAGAAGCATAATAGAAGCATCTACCATTCTCGACCACAACACAGAGATAGTAACGACGCCATTAATAATACTATAATCGCAGCCGCAATGAGTTCTCCTATCTGTACTATCGATCGAACCATTCTCAATGAACATACCATTGGTGATATGGATGATCTCGGATTGGCAGTGTTCGCTAAGTTATGTGGCGCTAACCGCGGTGCCTTTGTCCTGGACCCTCCTGATGGGAACACATATGGGTGAGTTGTACTTTTACAAATCTGCTCATATGATGCTCTTGACCGTCGCATCACCTGCCATTTGACTGCGTGTGATTCACCTTCGTACATCACTCATCATGAGCTTGTATCATCTTCTACCTTATCATGCACAGCTGCCTCTCGTTCCCTGAAGTATTTTCCACCATCGTTGGTCTCGGTTCGAACGATACCATCCCTGATTCAGCTACATTTACCCGATCGTTTGCAGCAGGCAGCATCAATGCATCACAAGCAGTGGAAGTCGTAGACCAGTATGTAAATGCCGTCTACAAAACGTCGGCGGAAGGAGCATCATCTAATCCGTACGGTTGTGACCTTGGAGGATTGGCAACGCTGCAGAATTGCACTTCATCCACTGGCACTCCCAGAAGTTTGAGGAAGGATAAAGATCTTGTCAAGAGTGTCACTCTATCTGGTGCATTCATTCCATCTTTTGCAACTGGTGGAGAAGCACTTACGATGGATGAAGTCAAACAGTTTCATACCGACAAAGACTTTGAAGAAATGGTCAAGTTGGGAGTGAATACTATTCAGATTCTTGTACCTTGTGATGCGTTTTACACCTCTACGGGTGATATGGCTGTCACAATTACACAACTGCTGAATGAAGCGGCCAAGGCTGGATTGAGCGCTATTATTGTCTTGGTGGAGCCCGATGACACAACTGACAAAGTCACAGCAGAAGTTGTAGACGATCATATCAGAGCTGCTGCTGCGTATGCCAAGAGTGATCCTGCTGTGATTGCGCTTCAGCTACCTTCTTCAACCCCTTCCCTGTTGAGTTCAGTTCGTTCAGTGGCAACTAAACTTCCTGTCCTTGTTCCTGTCAACAAAGGCGAATTGGGTATGATATCCTTCCCACCGGACAAGCACGTGTTTGCTGCTCTTGATACCGATGCTACATCCTCCGTTGCTGGTGTTGCATCTTCCGATTCAGTAGGTGATCGTATGAAGATGTTCTACCACGAAAGTATCACTTGCATCGATCGATCTCCCATTGAATGGCTCTCGTGCTATCAAGACATGCCCGTGTATGTCACAAGCGGATTCGACCTTGCAATCGATGATTGTATTAGTCAAAACGAGGAAGACTTCAAAGATTACGGACAATGTGGCAGGTTTGATGAAACTACAGACTCGGGCTGGTGGAAGCGTCACCGCCAATCACTTGCAGGACGTCAACTCTTCACCTATTCAAAGGGTCTTGGGTACAGCTTCTCTGCCTGGAAGTTGTACGGGGATGATGGAAGCGGAGATATTACTCCTGCAAAGTTGAAGTGTCTTCGTGATGTAGCTGCAGCAGGATTGTTGCCCCCGATGGAGGATACGAATGAGCTTGGAACTTTTTGCTTGAACGGGCCAGCTAATGATTTTGCCATGGGTGATGAAACGTTTGCCCCAACTCCTGCGCCAGTTGATTGCGGTTTTGGCTGGTGGAATGAGACCATTGGAGACTGTAGCTACTGGATTCCTCCACCGCCAACACCTGCTCCAACTAAAGAGTCATGCCCATCTTGCAAGGGGGGTGGAGCAAGAGAAATGTCTCTTGCGGCTGTGACAGGCGCTGTTGTTGCTCTGGTTTTGAATTTGGTAGTGAAGAAGTTCATGAGAGGAAATGATGGGTATGAAGTGCTGCCATGATCATGATTTGGTCATGATCTTGTGCGTACAGAAACAGAACAGAGTGTTTAATGATGAAAGCGTGAGTGAGTGAGTTCTACTAGCATTACCACGCTTAGATCTAGAACTATCCTGTAGTTACACAAATTGGATTTATCCTCGCCGTTCCACTATAAAGAGTGTTGTTTCACAATGGGTCTTTTCCCGATATTCAAGTGTGATACAGATGCTCATGTTGAAATGCATCTTAGCCTTTCCAATCCTAATGCCTATACACAGTAAAGGACCTCAATTTATAGTAGCAGCCGACCTACGACGGTCTTCATTGGGTACTCTTACTCTTTTACCATGTCTAAGTCTATGGGATCCCCTACAGAGTTTCAGCTTGGTCTTTAACGGCAGGCTAGACGTGAGTCTTGCCCTTCAAGCTGTTCATAAAGCCTGACGCGTTACTTCGACAACAACTTACCCACAATTTCCTCCATGCATCCGAGCTGCACAATGCAACTCAGGTCATTTTAATCGATGTATAACGAGTTCTCACTCTTGGTAGTACGACCCAATAGAGTCGAACGCTGTTGTTTGTTGGTTACATGTGTCCTGTTCGCCTGAAATGGTCTTCCAGGAAGTCTCTTGCGTTGTTGAATAACTGGAAGATGGCTTTGTCATTTTTCTGCTCTAACTTCCATCCATACAGCTCTTGGTCCAAGGCCGAAGATGCCTACTGAGTCTCTAAGGTTGTGACCGACTCCTTCTAGATCGTATCCTCTGCTCCTGTAATCTCGTGGAGGTGAATCAGGCGTCGGGGTGATTCCTTGGGGGAGATGGAGAAGGAAGAGGTTGTGCTGAGCTTCGAGTGTTGTATTTTGATGATGATCTTCTTTATCGTCGGAACATTCATGCGCAGGGCGCTCAGGTGGTATTTCGTCTCTGGATCTTGTCGCTTGAACCTCTCGAGGCATTGCCCCCAGAATGGGTCGTTGCGAGCCTCTCCATACCAGAATTTGAGGAAGCCCATGTCGTCATGTGAAAGCCATTGTATTTTGCCGAAACGTTGAAGAATTTCAATCATGGACTTTGCAGCTTATAATGGGACGTCCTCTTGGTCTCGGATAATTTACTGAAGCGATCAGCATTTGACGTGCGGGGGCAAGTCGCTGACTACAGACATTGAGATTCTTAGGATTGATCTAATTTTTCTGTTTACCCCTGGTATTCATACTCTTATCTAATAATAGTTATAGCTTATACCACTACAACTTCAAATCTCTTAGCCTCTTCCTGTTTTAAGCGGATCGGAAGTACACTACAAATATGGTGATATCTTTCACTCTTCATTCCCACTGCTCGGTCCAAACACACACATCAGCATATCGCCTACCTCCCTACCATCTCATTCTCTCTACATATACATACCAAGATCAGTTGCTGCGAAGTTTGTCCAATCTCTGAAATTCGAGTCAGTGAGGATTTCCTCCCCCCTCTTGATATCTCGTGTAGCATAATACATCTGTGAGGTGCTACTCTCGCTCTCGGACTCGGGCAACACATTGACTTCTTCAGAAGTAAAGCCCATGCTCAACATGGCAGAAATGTTAATGGTCAACATGATCCTCGTGGATCCATTCTGATCAAGCCGCTGCGTCCAAGTCCACTCAGTGATATCACAAGCTGTCCTTCGTGGCAGAGCGAAAACAAAGCGCCGATACGCCTTCGCATCGGGAAATGCTACACCCAAATGGGTACCATCATGAACAACCTCTCCTTTTCTGATATCACGGGATGCAAATAACCCCCTGTGTTTACCATCGGACACCTTGGCGTAGTACGGTTGAGCTCCCGCCTCGTTAAATTTGTAGCCTTGAGTAGGTGGCATGATCTCATCAAATTTGTACGAGCTATCAACTTCCTTATTGTACGCATCTAGAATCATCTGCCACTCCTTCATGCTTGGTGGCTTAAAATCTATGTAGTGAAACACATCGCATTGGAAGTGTTGTCGAATTTGTAGAAAGCCGAATGTTTGCCAGCCGTGCGGGGGGGGGGGGGGGGGGGGGGGTTCTTTCACTACGCTGTCGTCACCTCCTCGTGTGATTGTGTCTTCGAAGCCATACTCATGCACTGGCACTGTATCAGTAGCAGCATTGTAGGAATGGGTTTTGTTCACCTGGACGTGTGCAGACGAACCAACGATGGCCACGGAAGAGAACCACTTGATCGTGAAGCCGCCAACAAAAATTAATGCGATTGCCGCCATAATAAATCGTATCCAATGAGGTATTTTGCTTCATAACGAAGGCAATGATGGCTTTGCAATGCTGTCCAAGTTTCTTGCCTTTTTTCTTATTGTTGTTGTCCGTTGCTGGCGTCATTCTGCTGCTAACTTCCATGTCATCGTCGAGTGTTGGAAGTTCTTGACTCTGCCTAAGCCTCATGATGATGGTAATTTAGTTACTTCTGCTTCTGAGAAGTATGGAGAGATAAAGCTAGATTGTTGATGTTGCCTGTTGCTGCTGTTGTTGCTGGGCTGGTGGTGTGTTTATAGTGATAAGTGACTCCTCTTTTTGCAAAAGCGGAAACGGGGTCCTTTCCCTTTAGCTTGTGCTGTGTCTGTGTTGTAAATTATTATTCTCACCACATCGCTGATCTCTGGCGTACTTATACATATATGTGCAATTCGCAATGATCATCACTTGGGTCGCATCGCACGACCGACTCCATCCGACCCCAAGTAAATATTAGGAAATCGCGATTCTAAACTATGAATGCCGCTTCAAGTTTAGGGACTGTACAAGGGAATCGCTCGAACTATACCCCCCGGGGGGTATAAGAATTTCAGGCTAGGCTGGGTCTGGGGGGGGGTATAAGTCGAAATGTCAGCTGCGTCTCCTAGTAATCTCTAGTAATTAGGGAGGGGGATAAGAACTTGGACCCTAGGCTGAGATTTGGAGGGGGGGTATAGGCAAGTTTGGGGGGTACAGTTCGAGCGATTCCCTTGTAGTATCTACCTCAACCTTCAACCCAACTAACCCAACATCGAAAATATGTACTTAATCAAAATTCTAGTGTCATTTACGTCGGAATTCCGTACTTAACGTTCAATCTTAGTGTCAATTTGACACTATTTCTAGAAATATCGCAAAATAATTGGCTTTCTTGGCCGTGCAAAGCATGCGTGGTTTTGCAGGAGTGGCGATTGTTCGATATTTTTCCATTTTTTAGTGTCAAATCAACACTACCCTCACAGCCAACCTCATTACTGCGCACCTGCCAGTCTTGGAATAAAGAACCCGCAACACTTCATACATCATATTATTATTATCAACATCACCACCTACCATGCCAAAAAAAACAAGCAAGAAGACGAAGAATCCTACCGCGACAAAGGCGGCGGCTGCTCCTGCTGCTGCTGACGCGAGGTCAAGCACCAACAAAGTTGAGAAGGCGTTCGTCGGCCCCTCATCCGCTAAGAACTACCAAGGTACTCTCATCCGTTTTGTTCTACACCTCTTCGACAGTCATAAGACTGTCATTACGGATAAATATGTTTCAAAATTTGATGATGCTGACGCATATGATAAGGGGACACCACAGGCGGTGTTGAGGATGAAGCTCCGAACAGCTATTTCATCTGCCATTGCAGAAATCGAACCATCATGTGATGGCAATCCATATGAATGCTTCTTAAAGATTGGGAACGAAGAAGGTGCACTCACTTACCAAATGGTCCGTGATTATATGGCCGAGAAATCTAATGAAGTGGAGGTGGATCGCAAGTGCGCAATTGAGTATCTAAAGGCTATCAACGACGGCGGCGAAATTAATATCACGGACGATATGGATGCAGGAAATGGTAAACTCCGTGTAATAGTATATCAATCGGAGTCGGCCTATAATGGTTTACGGAGCGCAGTTGCATGGGTGTACAAGTTAGCGAGGATGGAGATGCCTTTTGCAAACAATATTGGCATATACATCAACGGGCTTAAACGCAACATTGCCGCGGCAAAGCAGCATCTTGGCTTGAAGATCACTGAGGGGAAGGCTCAAATGACAGAAGACGCGTATGAACTTATTGCAGAGCATCTATTTAGAAGTGGAAAGAAGGAAGATATCTTGTATCACCTTATTTTCCTTCTCGATTGGAACCTTATGAAGCGTGCAGAAAATTGTATGCACGCAAAGATGATACACATCGAGTTCGTTGAAGACCACCTCACCTTCACGTTTGCCAGAGAGAAGACAAAGCAGCATGGCGACATGCATGGCCCTTGGCACTGCTTTGCCAATCCTGAAAAGCCTCATATCTGCCTCATGCTTGCCTTTGCACGCTACTTATTGACATTTCCTGAAGTTTTACAAGACGGAGCACCGTTATTTGAAGGCTCCAATACGTATGCAAGGTACAGTGCTCGCCTCCATAGAATCTTTCGTGAACTCAAAGATGATTTGAAAGATATTGGAGTAGATTGTGGTGATCTTGGGACTCATTCTGCAAGGAAAGGTGTGGCAACTTCTGTTGCCAATGAATGGATGCACTATCGGTCCGCCAATTATTGCGTTGTGCCTTCGTGCCGGATGGAAGCTCGGAGGTGTGAAGGAAAAGTACATTTTCAGAGCAGACGCTGGTGATATGGCTGTGGGCCGCCGTGCTGCAGGTCATAATATTGACACGAAAGAGTTTGCTATTTCATGCGCATACTTTGACTAATCTGCCGAATGTGTGAAGAAGCGCAAGTATCTGGTGGGCATGCATCATAGTAGAATGAATGTGTTGCCTCCGAATTACGTCTTTCCAAAAATGACCCCTCTTACATTGACGCAAAATTGGCTGTTGGGTTGTGTGAAGAGAAATATTCCACCACTCGCTACATTGTGTAGTAAGGATGTGCTTCATCTGAAGAGTGGAAATCAGCAGCGGAATAAAATGGTCTGTGTCATGAGAGTCATAAAGAAAGAAGCCAGAGACAAGAATGTTTGGATAGAAAAGTTAGCGGATTGGACCCCTGAGAAAGTGATGGAGATGTGGGATGCCGTATCTCCTGTGCTTGAAGCTAAGTACTTAAGAAATGTCAAGCGGCCGAAGGAGGCGGCGTGGTCGAATCTGTTCAAGAAGATGTCAGATGCAAAAGCTTTCAGAAAAGAAGGAAGAAGAAGAGAGGGAAGGACAGTCTGATTCCATAGGATAGCTTGCATGATTGTATTTAATATATTTGTTAATGTGTTGCAGCAACACTTTATATCATGATGGTGTCCAGAGTCGTAAGGTACAGAAAGCTCTCGCGAGAGAGAAGTGCTCGGAGGAGGGGCAGTGATTGTCCCGCTTACGGGACCTCCGCCCCATCAAATAGCCCCCTTTCTGGCCTTTTTCGTCTTAGTGTTATTTTGACACTAAAATTAGATCCACATGAACTTAATGACCAGCCATACGCACATATGACCCCATCCCCCCGCCCCCGCCTGTTGTATTGTACAAATACTTAGTGCATAATCAAGCCAGCGGTAACCGAAGAAAGAGTTCTTTGACGGCCTATATTATATCAAAAAATGGCGTGCCTCGACGCCAAGTACTTCGTGCTCGTCCTCCTCGTGGTTCAGAACACATGCCTCGTCCTGCTGATGCGCTACTCCCGTACGCGTCCGGGTACGATGTATCTGGGCTCCACTGCTGTTTGTTGCGATGAGGCAATGAAACTTATCACCTGTCTCGGAATCATTACGTGCACATATTATATGAAAAAGAGGAATAATAATAGTGGTGGCGGTGCGGAGTATAGTCAATTGAACAGTAGTGATGCAGATGAGGACAGCAAAAAATTAGATGATGGATTCGATGAGTTCGAAGTTGATGATGACATCGGTGGTGGGCATGATACCAACTCCACACAACTCAACCAAAGCAACGAGACATTCAGAGAGTATCTAGGTGAACAACTACAATTCGACTTCAGAATGGGAGGGCTTGCGTTACTATACACCATTCAGAAGAATCTTTTGTATGTTGCAATATCCAATCTCGACGCGGCAGTATTTCAAGTTACCTATCAAGCTAAAATTCTTACTACGGCTTTATTTTCGGTGCTATTGCTGAAGCGAAAACTAAGCAGACAAAAGATTGGAGGGCTGCTTCTGCTAACAATGGGCGTTGCTTTAGTACAGCTAGACAAAGTGGAAGATAATGCAAGTAAAAGCTATCAAGAACAAAATCGATGGGCGGGAGTGCTTGCTGTACTTGGAGCATGCTGCACTTCTGGGTTTGGCGGTGTGTATTTTGAACTTGTGTTGAAGCCTCATCAAGCAGATAGCACAGGTCCCCCTCCATCAGTTTGGGCGAAGAATGTGCAGTTGAGCACGTTTGCATTCATTATTGCGCTGATAACAGCATTTATCAAAGATCACAAAGTAATCCTATCTGATGGGTTCTTTCAAGGATACTCGCCACTAGTCCTTCTCGTTATCACTTTGGAGGCTGGGGGAGGACTTGTGGTTGCAGCAGTAATAAAGTATGCGGACAATATCTTGAAGAGCTTCGCGACGGCAGTTTCGATCGTTACATCGACCATCGTGTCAATGTGGGTGTTTGGCTTCATAGTATCGAAGTTGTTCATTCAGGGTTGCTTGCTTGTCTTCTTAGCAATTGGGTTGTATTCGAGAACTGAAGGTGCTAGCAACAGCATCACTACTGATAGAACTGAGGAGGAAGCTCCATCGTCAAGATCTGATAAAAGATTGCCAGCACAGACGTCAGAAATTGCAATGATGAGTGTGAACTCAAGAAGGAGCAGTGATGTGCTTCAGAGAGTATGAAGATTGAAATAGTTTTTAGGTTTTGAAACAAATGATTTCGAGTATGTATCTGTATGGATGCATTTAATTTTGGATCGGGTTGTTCAATACTACTTTTGATGATAGCTACCACGCTAACCTACTGTTCACAACTAACTGTAATTGCCAGCTATATTCCTATCAAGTTCATCTCATGCCGCTTCCCCTGCTCTCAGATACAGAGAAGATGAGCACTAAACGCAGTTGGACCAACTTAGTATTACGGTGGGGGGTGGGGGACAGTTGGAATCCCTGGTGTTGCTCTTTTGTAACCGTAGGTCATGGCGGTCGCATAATATTGCAAATCGAGTTGGGTTATCACTGAAACAAACAGTTCATTCAAAGTGTTGTGAGGTGTGATAGGTGTGCTTGCATACGGTAGTGTATCATTGAAGAACGTACTCTGTGGCTGACGGAACTTTGGGGCCAATGAACTCAAAGACATCAGCATCAGCATCTTTCTCTATTCTTCTGTAATGCAAACGCAATGCATTTAGCTCGGCGATCTGTTCTGTTTGGTTGTGGTTCATGATAAATAATGGTAATGCAACTTATGAGAGGCTACCACAAAAGGCAGAAGGAGGGCAGAAGGTCAGCGCAAACAGCTGTTGAGAGTTGAGACGCAGGCTGGCTGGGTTGAGGTTGTGTGCTTTCTGGCACTCAAATTTTGGCCATCATTTCCTCCGACCTCAAACTTTCCACTTTCCCGCCTTTCGCGCTAGCAAAGAACAATTCCTGATGGCATGACGTTGACACCCTACCATGATGGCTTCTACCAAAGTGCAGTGATACTTCAGCTCATCTATCGTTTGACCATCATCATCATCATCATTCCTCATCATATCTAATCCCCAATATCGTCATGACGGGAAAGTGTTGCGTAGTTCCCAATTCACAGGGCGAGCTCGATCTCAGATGTCAAAACTTGACCTACATTGGAGTGAAACGTATTCTAGCAACACTATCACTTCGTGGTTACACGAATATACAAAAAGTCGATCTAAGTGGCAATGAGAATATCGGAGACATTGGTGCCGTTTGTCTACACTTGATACCACCAACAGTAAGTGAAGTTGATATGAGTTATTGCAACATCGGCGCAGTGGGCTTGCGGCATATTTGCGACTTTATGAAGAGCAACACAAACATTACTACGTTGAGTTTAGCGGGTAATCGTTTTGATGAAAAGTGTGCAACATTTCTCGGGGAGATGCTACGGGAGAACTCCATACTACAAGTGTTGCGTGCATATCAATATGGAGATGGAGAGAAGCGATTCAAGTATTATTACAATAGCTCGTTCTGGTTTGAGGGAGTAGTAGAAGGCCTGATGCATAATCACACGCTTCGAGTGTTGGAGATGGTTCACAACACACATGATATGGACAAGGTTGCACTTGATGCTTTCAATCATGTTCTTTGCAATGGAGGTGGCTCTGCGATTGAAAGACTGTGCATCGGAAGAGTAAGACAGAGCTTCACTTTCCAATTAAGTCTCAACGCTGTCGAAAATCTTGGACGAACCGGTGTTGCAGATTATATTAACAGAATCACTCTTCAGCTACCCAAGGCAGAAGATTCATTTGGGAAGCTCCTCTCTAATCTGTTTAAAAGATGCAAAAATCTATATGATATGAACTTGACACGATGGTTAGAACATCCACATCAACATCCACACGCTAGAGAAGTACAATATTGGATGGAGTTAAACACAGTAAAAGCTCGTCAGATAACGGAAGATGGTGAATTCGCTGGATTCGTGGACTCGTTAGTAGAGGCTACGCATTCTGATCTATTTGATTCCATATTTTACCTTGTCAGGAATAATGCTCATCAGATCCCTAAGTATTAGGACTTTGAATGGAGACACCAAATGCATAGTGCTGTGAAGATCCTGCATGTATGAATAATAGGAATAATAATTAAGATGAACTAGTAATTATCTTTGCCAACAGAAAGCTCTTCGTTTCCGCGCTACGTACATGTTTGCATCCATGATGCTGCAAAATTCAAGCTTATGTCCTATGTACATCTTCTGTGCTTCGTCCGCTTCAGCTGGTCCGGTATCTATATTTACCAGCTGTCCGAACGCCAGTGTCAGAAAACCAGCTCAGCCTTGAACTTGCTGTGATGTGTTCCGAAAAATCCAACAATCTCTCCAAATCCACGCCACGACACAAAACACACCCAAACTACTTCGCCTACCCCATTAAGATTAGAAGAAGAATTCTTATAATAGAACCATGAGTGAACAAACGTTTGCACACGGAGATGGAGTATGCGGTTGCAACTGCACCGATGGAGACATCGGTTGTGGAGGCTGCCTCTGCGTAGCGTGAGTATTACTTAGAAACACCACACCAGCTGTCCTTGCAGAATACATGTCTGCGAACGCCAAACCAACTCATCATTCCATTCAATTTCTATCCCATACAGTTGTTGCCCCTGCTTTGCCCTCTGCAATGCAGCCAATGAAGCCAAGCTCAATAATGGAACTCTCTACTGCGTCATGACTGCTTGTGGATTTGGCTGCTGTGCCTTGATGATTCTCGGACAGGACGTTGAGGAGAAGCGTGGTCTCAAGGAGCACAGTGGGTGCTGGCATTGCATGCATTCTTGTTTTGATGGTTGCACCTGTCATGCGTGCCGTGTTGTCAATGAGTGCAAGGTTTACGCCAAGGATGGGGCTGTCAACGCTGCCCCTACTGGAACCGAGATGACTCGTTAGAGTGGAATGAGGAGGATTTTTTTGTGAACGAAAATCATGTGTTTTGACTTGTTGGGGGACGTGGTTGTATTGCTGGGTCTTTGGTCTCTAGAAGAAACTCCTATTGATTAATAATTCAAGCTACTTTTCCTATTATGTACTACATCTTTTGCAATTGCAATAGCTTATCTCAGCATGCGAAGTTTGGATACACAAAACAAAATCATAGTCACAGTGAATACCCGACAAGTTCCTCAACGTCCCAATCAATATTATCTTCCATCCACTGAACAAAGTAAGGGTCAAGTTTGGTTATTCCTACGCCCAATTGCTCGGCCCGAAATACTCCGTCCTCGTCAAGAATCCAGCCAGCGGTAATGTCAGGAACCAACTTGGTTTGGTCACGAATCTTCTCCAATAACCCAGCAATACCAGGGAATGGAAGCGTTAAATACAAGGCATCGTCAGTATAATCATCATCCCATACCAAATCCTCATAACGGATGGAAATGTGATCCACTACTCCGGCAAAATTGGCAGTATGCAGGAAGTTCTTAATCTTGTCTTCTCGCAGTTCTAGCAAGTTTGCGTAAGCAGTTCCGTCCGGACGAAGTTCGTACAGAGGAAAAGAGTCGGTGTTTGGATCTCTTTGTGTCATGCAGGGGATAACTTCATTATATGAGAAGCCAAATGAGCACACTGCACTATCAGTATCTTCCAAATTTTCGTCCATGTTGGATCTCTTTCGCTCCCATGGAGATGTGACAAAGTCAGTCCATTCGAGATCCTTATGTGTAGGTGCATTAATCGGGTTGCGCCTCATCATATCTACCCAGTCAAATGGATTGACAAAAATAGATATAACCAACGTGTTAGGCTGATCACTCGTTGGTTCTGATTGGAAGAACTTCCCTGGTCTTGAATCAAATCCATATTGCACATTAATATCCGGGAAGCAGCGGCTCACTCGATCCACAAGCCACTCCGCTCCACTGTGTCTCTCGCCGACCACTACGATCCGCTCTACGGCTTGTTTGGGTGCCATCATCTGTTGATATCCGATTAAGTGTTCGGACTTCCAGTCCGCGTGCTCATTGATGTAAGTGATGTACTCTGCATCCTCTCTCAATGCTTCAATCTTTGGATGACATACATGCCCATCACAGCCGATTGGATCTGCCCAAAACAGATTATGATCTCGGGGCTCTTTCCAACCGGCAGCCTCGTTGGCACGAAGTCCCGTGCGAGATTGAATATCATCAATCACGCCTACAATTCCGGCAAGCTCCGATGCTGAAGTGCCCGATGATGAAACATAGTTGTCAAAGTTGCCGAATGAGTCGAGCAGCTTCTCATATTTGAGTGGGATAACTAGCTTCACTTCTTCCCGGTCCATTGACTCTATCACAGCGGACTTGATCATGCTGGCACGATATTCCAGTATGTTTGCGTGTGATTGCCACTCTTTCGACAGATAGTCTCTCCAAGATACCTCATCCGATTGTTGGCTTGCATGCATTAGCGCACCCAGTCATAGGGATTGAGAAATAGAGCTATGACGAGAGTATGCTTCGAAACAGCTGTATCATCCTCATTGCCAAGGCCCTCGTTCGAAAGTGGATCAATGACTTTTGTGATGCGATGGGATTGAGATATGCTCCCTCTTAGAGCTCGAACATTGTTGCCAGCATTGTTATCCTGGAAACCATCTCGGATAATTAGATCAGGGTACAATCGATTCAACTTGTCAACAAGCCAGTCCAGTCCAGACTGGGTATCGCCTAACACGACAATATTATCGATACCAACCAATGCATTGTATTGCTCTGCTTTGACGAGATGAGGTTGCGCTAAGGAAGCCCCTGCTGCAATTACAGAGTTCATTTCATCGTTATTATCCCATTCTACATCGCCAATCAGCGGTGTGTCAAATTCATCATCCTCCATCTCGAAATGGAACCAGACATCATCCGCGACAACACCCGGCTTTGCCGATTGTTGATAACTCTGTATGATGTCAGCTTCATTCATCAAATGATTCGGTACGCCCATAGAATGGTAGCTCAGTAACCCATCATAATCATCGGTATCATCAGGGAGATGACCTCGTTCGATAAAGTTGCTTTTGGCGAGTGGGTCATTCTCTCCGTAACCATTGTAGCTGTCATCCGTGTGATGCTTCTCCAATCCATCCCCTGATAGCAATGACCCAAACAGAAGGAACATGATCGTTATGATCATTAACTTTTTCCATCTCGCAAAACAATGGTAGCACTTGTCAGTGTTGCGATCGAAATCGATATCATCGTAGCGTGGCTTCTTGCTCCTTCGACTTAAGGAGACTTCATCTCGAGAAGGTTGCACTTTCCACAGCAACTTACCGAAGAAACTAGTAGAACTAGTCATTCTCCGGATGGGATCATTGGTTGTGGAGGAATTATTGTATCGATTCAAGTTAATGTTGTCACTTTTGGCTGGAGTCAATGGTGCCATCTCAATATCATCAGCATCGTCATCATAGTTAAAATCATTATTCTCGTCTTCATCTTCTTCTTCGTCCTCTTCACCGCCATTAGTACTATCATCATTGACACTGCCGTCTTTGGCGGTACTCTCTCTAGCCCGTCCCCTCCTCCAAAGCTGAATCCTTCGTACCACCTCCCTCCTCTCCTCCACACTCGCACACTCCTCCAAATCATCCGCAACCACCGACGACACAAAACTAGTATCTGTATCCCCATCCACTAAAAAACTAGGCTGCTCCGATCCACTCGAATTATACACCAATTCAATCTCAGCGTCCATACACATCATATCCTCGGGAGCATTATCAACTTGCTCAAATGAGGAAGATTGAAGTCCACTTTCGTATATTCCATTGAAGAAGAGATTTTCATTTTTGTATTGACGGTTGGATGAGGGGTTGAAGAGTGATGAGACTGTGTAATCTGTGGACGTGTTGAGTGAATCCATGTCTTTTAGGAAGTCATTGTCGTTGCTATTGGTGGTGGTACTGAAGTTGTTGGTGGCACAATTGTTGTTCTTGGGTGTAATGTCATCATCCGCGATAGGAGCATTGGTATCAAATTCAAATATCTCTAGCCCAACTAAATCAGTTGATGATTGACTGATTTTGCCAGCATGCTGATGCACAGCATCGTTTGCATTATCATCATTGGTAGTACTCTCATCATTACCTTGCTCTTCATCATTGTCCACACTGGCACCACCGCTCGACCCCCAATAATTCCCTTCCTTTCTCCCACTAACTTCATCGACGCCTCCTTCTTCATTCTCATCTTCACTGCTGTAAGTACGAAACCAAGAAGACTTTGCAGGAGTAGTAATTGGAGTAGCCTCGGATAAATCAATGGATACATCTGCATCACTCGCTGTACTATGTGTTTGCAAGATTGGTTGAAACGAAGGTGAGGTGGATGGCTTGATGGATGGATGGGTTGGAGGCTTGTTGGATAGTTGTTGGGTTGGAAATGTATCAATTGTAATTGCAGGTTTTGTGGTGCTGTTGGTTGTTGTAGAAGTTGGTTTTGTCGCAGACTTTTTCGCTTTCGATTGTTGTGATTGCTGCTTCAATTGTTTCTTCGATATTGGTGTTGGAGAAATTACCAAATTATTTTTACGTTTGGTCCATGGTGTTGTTGTTGATTGCTCGTTGTTTGACTTTGACTTTACTTTTGGTCTTTGTATTGATACCTGTTGTTTTGGTTTTGGATTTTGTTTTGTTATTCTAACATGTTTGTTCACGTCGTGATGATTACTCATTTGCTTCTTGTCTAATGTAACCACTGGACTAGCAAGGGGTGAAATTACCCCTTCTTCAATCGTGCCACTTTCAGCAACATGACTAAGTTGCTGCTGATGCTGTGGTTGCTTGTGCGGAGTAATGAATGAATGTGACGTATTATTGGTGAACTCCGTGCTATCCGATGCCACAGAGCCATCGTAGGGTGATGATGGTGATGACACGCCTTTATTGGTTGGTGAAGTGGATGACGATGACGACGCCGTCCGAAAGATGGAAGCGGGTGATGATGCTCCTTGTTGCCGTGTTGTTGTTTTCTTCTTGTAATTAGTATCATCGATCCCACGTGATGATAATGACTCTTTCACATCACCATGTGAATTATCAACAGAGTCATCACTGCTATCAACCTCTTCATTGTCACTGTCATCACAATCAGTTGACACAGGCGCTATCGGCGCCAGCGTTAAAGCAAACGAGGATACAAATCCACTAGTCTGATTGTTATAATCAACACTCTCCTCAATTGATTGGAGAATTTCTTCTGTAGTCGGAGTGTTGTTGTTGCCTCCTCCCTCTTTTATGGACGGAGCAGCCTCAACGGTATTATAACTGTTCCTAGATCGATCTGCAGCGGCAAACCAATCGGCCTCTTCATCCATCTTTGCTTTTTCTTCTGCTTCCCTCACCTTCTTTTCGGCTATTAATTTGAGTGATTCAATGTAGGCCGGATCGAGAGGTGCAGGTTCATTATTTGTCGGACCAGCGGCGGCGACATCTTCTTCGTCGGCCGCCATCGCTGCTGGAGGTGACCCCGCTGCTATGTCTGCCAGATGTTCGTTGGTTGTTTCAAGCATTATTGAATTGATAGGGCGGTTTTAGACTGCTTCTTATTTAAAGAAGAGTGTTCCGGGTCCGGTCATCGCATCATCGTCCTTCTCTTGGTGAGGTGGAGTCTTTTGTGCAAATTTGGCGGGTAACTGTAAAAATTCCGCGAAAGTCTGAGTTTTTGTGTTTTGTGGCCTCAGATCACCCACCTACCACCATGGCCATCACAATCTCTTGGTCTTACCAGAGCAGGGAAGCGTTGAATAATCCGTCTCTCTCTAGAGTAGGCAGCATAGGATTATTATCATAATATCGTCATCATGGCAGATCATCATGAAGATGCAGCGGATGGTGGATAAGAGCCGTTTGTCTACAGGGGTGGTCGAGCTCCACAAACTGAACCTAAAACAAAGAAAGCCAAGATGGATATTGATAGTGTAAGGAAAGAGCATCGTCTTACTTATGGTGCAGGTATTGTTATTAAGAATGTATTGCCTTTTCTCCGGTTGTCTGCAGGGGATTTTTTGGCCAGATGGAAAGGAGGCCCTCCCAACGCACGCCTCATTCCCACTTGAACTGCCGAGTGGTTGATTTGATTCGACGGCTCGAGCTACGATGGACCCAATACAGACCTTTACCGTAAAATAGAATTTGTTGCGACTTGCAACTCACAAATTCACACAGCGAGATTAATCGTGAGCATTATACTTCTTCATAGATGCGTACTTCTCCAGGTACATCAGCATTCTTTCGTTTGACGCACCAGCAATGCTCTGATGCGGTAGATTGAGTGTTACAGTGTCTTCTCAAATTCTGATACAAAAGCAATGGATCCGTCGTAATGAGAGCGGTTTGCCCCATGCCTCCAACATAATCTTCCTCGTTAAGCTTGACTGGTGCATCCTTCACTGCTGTATATGCCTGATGCACACTCCTCCTTGTTTGGATGCGTTTGTACATCCTTCAAGTCTTCTTCTTTGCTCCGTGCCTAATGCACACTCCTCCTTTGATGACTTGATTAGTGCAACCTTCACTGCTGCAAGTCTTCTTCTTTGCTCCATGCTTCGTGCACACTCCTCCTTTCATGGAAATATTTGTGCATCCTTTACTGCTGCATAATTCGAGTTCTGCACCGTGCCTCCTGCACACTCCTCCTTGGTTAGTGCATCCTCCACTGCTGCATCGTTTAACCTTTGCCCCATGCCTAAAACACACTCCTCCTTTCTGAGCAATACTCGTGCATCCTTCACTACTGCATGTCTTCTTCTTTGCTCCATGCTTAATGCACACTCCTCCTTCCTGAGAGCAGTTGATCCATCGTGAGTACGGTAAGCACCATGCCTCCGACAGACTCCTCCACGTTTGGCTCGATTTGTGCATCCTTCACTGCTGCATAGTTTGACCTTTGCTCCGTGTTTGATACACACTCCTCCTTTTTTTGCTTGATTCGTGCATCCTTCACTGCTGCAGAGTTTGAATTCTGCACCGTGTCTCCTGCACACTCCTCCTTTCTGAGAAATATGTGTGCATCCTTCACTGCTGCAAAGTGTCATCTTGCTCCATGCCTGACGCACCTTCCTCCTTTGACAACTTGATTCGTGCATCCTTCACTGTCGCATAGTTTGAGCTTTGCACCGTGCCTCCAACACACTCCTCCACTGACAACATGATTCATGCATCCTTCGCTGTTGCAGAGTTTGACCTTTGCCCCATGCCTTTTGCACACTCCTCCTTTGACGGAAATATTTTGGCATCCTTTACTGCCGCACAATTTGAGTTCTGCACCGTGCCTCCTACACACTCCTCCTTGGACAACTTGATTAGTGCATCCTTCACTGCTGCATAGTTTCTTCTTCTTTGCCCCTTGCTTAGCCGTCTTCTTCCCGGGGCGATCCATCGATGCTTCATCATCTTATTCAGAAGAAGATCTCTTTCGAGTTGAAGTTCGCCGTCCCGTAGACGAAGTATTTATCTGTCCCTTCTCTTCGACAGCAGGCGGCGGCGGTTTCGCCGTCTTGCTAGACTTGTAGATGAGCACAGCCAAGTCTTCCTCCTCGCTCATCTTCGATTTTTAACAGAGAGAGCCGTAGTGTTTGGCCGGCCGGCCGTGTCTCTCTCTCTCTACGAGAGGCTGCAACGCGAACTATGTATATATGTAAATAGAGTGCGAACCGCGAACCAAGCCGCGACGGAGAAACTTTGGTCAGGGAGAGACACTTTCCAATGATGATAGGATATAGGATACTTAATACACATTTGCTCCCTCTCCTTTCTACTTACTTAGCTTGGCAGGGGATCAGTGGCGGGTGTTTGTAGAGCTCATTCAGGAGATCTGGAACACCGGTCGGATCCCTACTCAAATGCTTTGGGTTGTCATCGTTTTAATCCCCAAGCCAAGGTTCCGGGGGATATCGGGGCATTGGATTGCTTGACCCCTTGTGGAAGGTAGTTGAATGTCTTATTGACGAGATCGAAGATTGAATGTGATTAAATTTCACGACTGCTTGCATGGCTTTGTGCAGAAGAGGGGTTGCGGTACAGCGGTCCTCGAAGCCAAGTTACTACTACAGCAGCTCGCTTATCTGCAGCAGACTCCCTTATTTGGTGTCTTCATTGACCTGAAGAAGGCGTATGACGCTATGGATAGGGAAAGGTGCATTCAAATCTTGAAGGGATATGGGGCGGGGGAACGGGCAATGAGGTTGATCTGCAATTTTTGGGATCAGGCCTCTTTCGCCTGCAGAGCTCAGGGGCGCTATGGTCGACCTTTCAAG